>CM023448.1:37602569-37982956 GCA_013339765.2 Haemaphysalis longicornis | reverse complement strand
AGGACTAACGGGGCATCGGCGTTAGTCCTTTTGGGGACTAACTGTGTTGCCACTAGAATTAGTCCTTTTTGGGACTAACGGCAAGGGTACCAACTGTTAGTCCCTCTACACTTAGTCCCTTGATGGTTCAACTGTTGGTCCGCCATAAAGACTAACTGTTGGTCCCTTGCAGATCAACTGTTAGTCACCCCTGTTAGTCGACTGGAGACCAACCGTTGGTCCTCTGAGTATCAATCGTTAATCTTTCCCATTACTCCCCCTAGACCAATTGATGCTTTCAAGACTAAATGTTCATCCCTGCAAATGCTCCCCTCTGGATTAACCGTGCATACTAAAAGACGATGTGCTGGCTCGTGCAAGTACTCCATGAGTGACTGTCGTTCCATTAGACCGACAATTCAGAAGACAGGAGTAAACACAAGAGACCAAAGTATTTCTTGGCCACTTGTTCACGACAAAGTACTCACTCACAATAAAATGTTACTTTCAAGCTTTTATTGCAACACTGTGTGAGCAACATACACAACAAAAGTAAACCGTACTCTACTCTTGACGTTGGAGTCTCTATTTCGAAGGCCTGTACGGCACACACTTGTTAGGCGATGCGCCCAGTATTGGGCTATTCCGGGTATACATGGCTGCTGTCCTTGGCGCAAGCGTGCTCCACTTGTCTTGAGGTACTTGTCCGTTGAGAGGAGACAGCCATCCTCCGTGACGCTGTCGGCAATGGGCGTATGTCGTCACGCTCCTGCAGGAAATAAATAGGGCAACAAAACAAGTGTTATTCATGGTAGGACGCAAAATTGAGAAAAACGCAGTTTCCAGCAGCCCTAACAAGCATCCGTAAAAAATACCTCAAAAGCAAAAGAAGCAAAATCAACGCTTTATGTAGTGCAGCCAAATGTGGCCTGTGAATTGCACTGAGTATAAGACTACGGATTAATTAAGACCATGGCCATGGTAGTTAACAAGCGAAACTCAGACATTGTTGTTTTTCCGACTCCAGCAGAAAAGACGCCACTCAAACCAGCAATAGAACCTGGGGACTCATGCTCCCTCACTCAACGCATTGAACCACTGTATAAGGGCAACAGAAAATAGAAAGATTGCTCATTTCTCGCATGCAGGTTCGCTATCATCTCAGAGGCTTACGTAGCACGAAACAAGGGCCTCTTCCCCCTCTTCACAAGACATGTAGGGAAAGAGACGCTTCCTGTCAGCACCAGCTCTAAATCAAAATGGTTAGACTGCAATCAAAAATAAAAAGAAAACAAGAAGAAATATGGAAGAAAACCTGCTTTCCTGCGCTGATGGTGCGGGTTTGTATAGAACAAGGTCATTATTGATTTCTGGCTGTGATGTCGGTGTCGAAGAATGCGTTTTTATTTCAAAATGTATTAAGAGCCAAATTTTCTCAATGTTTAATAAATTTAACAATGTTTAAGAAATAGCCTCGGGCGAAACAAACAAACGGCGGCGTCCTCTCAGCTTTTTGCATGGGGAGTGGCTATGGCTGCACGTTTTTATTTCCTCTTTGCGGACAGTTCACAGTGAGTTCGTACGTGCACACAAAAAAAGGCTTTCAAAGAAAAGGGGCAAAAATGTTTGAGGCTGACCACGCTGCGAGCGCTTGGCTACCAGTGAGGGAGCAACGAAAATGAAAAAAAAGTGAAGGAAGCTTTCGGCCACGTTAGATGAGTCACGCGAGCGTGCGCCTGCTACTGTGAAATTCATGTGAAAGGCACGGGTGACGGGTGGGTGCGGGAAGGACTGCAGGACGAGAATGTTTCGTGAACGAGTTCCCCGAAAGCCAAACAATTTTGGGGGGGCGCGTTACTGCCAGTTAGGTTCGCCGTGGCGGCCACAAGGAGGGCCGGTACTGAAAAGGGGCCATTAGATGACACTGTATTCCCAAAAAAAAAAAAACTTGCCGTGAGATACATAAAGATTCTACGATTCTGTTAGAGGATTTTTATTACGGAGACTTATTACGAGGAAGACTTCATTTTGCCGTTCTGCTGTGGTCCGGCAGATTACAAGTTCGGGTTCCGCAAAATATGGAAAAAAATGCCTTACTCAGCCAATTTACATCAGATTTTAACCGTTTTTGTCTAGTTTTATTCTGGACGTAGTTGCGGTTACGAGGGTGCAACTATTTTTGCCCTACTCAGCCTCAGAGTGTACGCGTCCGTTGCAGTTCCGGCGTTCTGCCAGACTTCTTGTAATTTTCCTGCTTAAAATATCACGTTTTCATTTAAAATTTAATATGTCTGCGAGTAATTCTTGTGTCCTAACAGCACCATGTTGTTATTTTAGTGTTCATATGTTTGCCTAAAAAGTTAGAGCCCTTCAAGATTCTCGGCCACGTGTTAACCACGCTTTGACATTTCTGGCTATAAATGTATTAAAACTGCAATTTCAAAAGAAAAGAAGTTAGCGGTTAGCTTCCTTTTTGTACGCTGCTCCTGCTGGGACGGTTATTTATGCGGTTGGGCCACTTGTTTAAAGAGAAATTGCATTTTTACTATTTTAGGGTTAAGCAAAAAATTGGGTAAATATTGACCGAAACAAATAAAAATTAGGTCGCCGTCGGCAGTAACGCACAGCGAATCGACTGGCGTTGGTTTTAAAAAATAGCTGGCACTCTGACGCTAAGATGCAAGCTCACGAACTTCAAAAAAGGGCGAATGGGGAAAAGCCGTCGCCGCCGCAGCTCACCTTTCGCACGTCCGTCCCCGCTGGCCGCCGAACAAGTAGAAACAAGTCGGAGGGCCCCCGCCAGGGGAGCAACAGCAACGTTGCGGGAGCAAAGGGCGCTGTTAGTCTTTCCGTTGGTCCCATTCGCGTCGAGGGACCAACGTTTGGTCCCTTCATTTTGCACACGGCCCTAATCTTGGCGCGTTTGGTCTTTTGGGGACTAAATGTTCCCGCGAGGCGTAATTGCTGCAGTTAGTCTTATTTTCTCCCATTTTGGCTAAGAGTGTAGGCGTGAGGAAGGTGAACCTATCACCATGTTCTCAGAGTTTATATCTCTCCTGGGAACTGATCTGATTCGGGTAGATTCACTGCTGAAGGTGCCTTGCTTCTTGAAGTGCCAAGGAGAATGGCGTGAATGCTTTGCTGCAATGTGGCGGGATTAGTGTCTGCCCGCATACCTCACTAGTAAGTGAAGACGAGCATCATCAAAAGTGGGCCCAAGTGGTTCACGGAGGAGGACCTTCTGGGCTATCTCAAGTCTCAAGGGTTTACTGCTTGTGAGAATGATTATCCGTCGCATTGCTCTTCGGGAGGTAACTGGGAAAACCACCCCATCTGATCTGCCGTAGTGTTATCGTTCGCGCAAAACACTGAACGTCCGACACGATTAACATCGGGTTTTCAAGGCACGCAACGGCGGATTACACAGATACCCCTACTGGTTGCTTCAAAAGTCAACGCTTTTGGGCATGCCGCCCAATTCAGCGAAGGTCAGCGCTGTAAGCGGTGTGGCGGCGCGCACGACATTCAGTAATGCAAGGAAAACACTGCCTGCGCCAACTGCAGAAGGCGATCACTGTGAAAGTTTCTGCTAATGTCCATTTCGCATTAACCCACGAAACACGAGGAAGGCTTTCATCTAGGCACACAAATCCCCTCCACCCCCACCAGAAAGTGAGTTTACGGTCCTGCTTGCACAAAAGTCCATAACGGCAACAAAAAGCTGAGAACCTATGACCAGCGTAGCACAACCACATCCACATTATTCGGCACTACTCCTGCAGTGCAACGCGGACGCGATCAGTACGCCATCTTGAAGGAGCCTCGTGCCCATTTAGGGAAGTCAAGGAAGACGACTCTTCGAAAGTTGTACGAGACCTTTTTACCGCCCTCCGGTCCCAACTTGCTTCCATGATTCCAAGCTTCTTCAAAACCATTCTGGACACCGTGCTGAACGTGGAACCTGTCATTTTGGGTTTACTGCAACGCTCCTACCACAGTTTATTGTCCTTTCGGGCACCATAGCCTCTTATTCAAGATTTTTTTAGAATAAGTCAAACGCGCAGTATACTCCAATTGAATGCAAGAGGTGTTAAGCCCCGTTTTATGGACTTTAAACCGTTTGTGTTTATAAACAATTTCTTTATCACCATTATTTGCTCACTGAAGGCCACTGGCGCGTTGAGGCTCTCTGGATATGAAGCACTTGTGTAATCACCTAGTGCTGCGGCTAGTAAAGTACTGGTGTTCGTTCAACGGGAACTGACATATGATCTCCATTGTGAGAAACCCAAAGGCAGCATCCAGTACATTTGCCTCACAGTGAAGAATAAAGAATTCTCGTTCCCACAAATAGCAGTTTACATATCTCCTTCACGACGACTAGATTACAACCGATTAGACATAATATTCAGAGAACTTTATTGCCCATCATATGCTCTGGCGAAGCCACAAAAATTTGTCCAATAGGCCAAAAACCTGCTTTCACTGGTGTCCCATCAGGAGCTTTGCTGTGTCAACAATGGCAGCCAACAGTTCATCCCAAAACGACATAATATAGCTGCCTGGATTTAGCTTTTGTCTCAAGAAGTCTCACTGACAACATTCAAAGTTTCACTAACATTGAAAGCCGTGGAAGTGACCAGCTCCCAACATACCTGGGATCCAGGGCTTTGATGGCTTTCTTCCTGGGAAAATCATCCGAAAAAAATTACACCATGTTCCCTTTGGGGAACACTGAGTAGTTGCGAAGCGCGATGGGGTCGAATCAAGTGTTCATTAGTTTTCAGTTCATTGTTTCCGTGAGGTTGAGGTACGTAGCTACCGTTATACTTGCCCTTTTTCCACACTTTTCAGTTACCGGAACTACGAAATTGGAAATTGCGTTGACCCCATGACTGTTTCGCATACTGGTCAGGATTCCCTACGGGAAGACGGTGTAATTTTATTGGGGGGTGACGTGTTACAGCAGAGGCAATTAAGGAGATAGGGAGTTGTATGTGGCACGAGTTTGTCTTTATTATTATCATCATCATGTTCAATGTAGGTGACGTCGAGCTTTTGTTGGGTTCCACTTTGATAACGACAGCCTTATGATGTGTGAAATGTAGTCTAAGGCTGTAGTAGTGGATGAGCCTTAAAGTTACTGAAGATGACGTCGATGCACGTTCCCCAGATGGTTTAGGGCTGGTTGTACTCATGGCCCGCCGAGACTCGACGACGCACGCCGCTGCCGACGACGATGAAACGTTGAAGGCGCGTGAAGCGTGCTAGTTTCGTGCAGGCCCAGGAAGACACGGCAACACTTGTAGCTCCAGGAGCCCTTAAGATAGCTTGTCTCGTGCCGGCCCAGGAAGACACCGGCAACAGGGTCGCTTCAGGAGCCATTGAAGGAACCGGGTGTTCAGCTAGTTTAGCATGCGCAGTAGGGGTGTGGACAGCGCAACAACGACGACGACAAGGGAGGAACATAGCCCCGGCCATGAGATGCTTCTCAGGACGATCAGGACATGGACGATCTCAGCTTTGAAGGGATCTCCTCGACTTTTGAAAGTGCCGTAACCATCACTGCGCAAACTTCCGTGAGTTTTTTTCCCAGGTGCATCCCAAGTGTACAGGGTTTGACGAAGTGCCAGAACATCTCAGAGCTATTTGTCGTCGAGCAGGAGGAAGAAACGGTCACACCAATTCCATCCACGACATTCGGAGGCCAGACAGACAGAGAAAAGAATTCAACGCTCGAGTCGTACAGGTGCAAGCACAGCGCTGGAAATTGTTGTGCGAGAAATGTGAACCTCGAAAACCTCTATCTCACATCTGGAACACTGCGGAGGCCTTCAAACAATTTTATACAACTTCGTCTTTTCAGTGCTTTGGCACTTCATCAGAACAGCCGAAAATTTGAAGTAGCGGAACACTTTTGCACAAGAATCTCCAATGGCGCAGCTTGGACCAGCCAAGCGGACATACGCGTCGTCCCCGTATTATGCTGCACCTGCGCGGACGTCGCATTTTCCATAAAAGAGCTCGATCCGGCGTTAGATATGTGCCAAAGTAGATCTTCACCAGGACCAGACGGAGTTACGTACGCAGCCATGTTTCCCCTCGGCCAAGAAGCCCTGTCACACTCTTTTTTTCGGCTCAACCAGTCATGGCTAGATGGTTTGGTCCCTAAGATTTCGGCGCGTAACCGCCTGGTACCATTTCTTATGTAAGAATTCACTAACGGCTTTTCTGATTTTCCAATATCAAAAGCTCCATTGTTGTGGCCCTGCTTGAAACCACTGAGTTGGACGCCAAAATGTTTGAAAACTGTCGCATCCTTGACTCCTTAATTATATCAACTTTATGCCTTCACACCAGAGCAAACCGAAACACTCAGCCTGCATTTATTTTGAGGCTATACGCCAGAGTGACAACATTCCTCTGTGTTCAAAATTATCTTGTGTACAAGACTACCTCCCCGCCAACAGCTCCCAGCTCCTTGCACTATGTGCGGCATCACTACAGCAGGGAACCGATGGCTTCGCACGTACCATGCGAAGCTATTCTTTTTCGCCGCAAATCAGTGGGTGACGTAGCCGTGCACTGGAAATTACTCTGATGACAGACATTCGATTATCAGCAGGACATACATCACGACTACCAAATTTTAGTAAGTGAAAGCTTGCGTAAAAAAGGGACTTTTTAAGCTCTGTTAGATAAGATAAAGCGTTGGCCCATTCTACGCGTCTAATAGGAATCACGCTATTGGACGACAGCGGCCATTTTACCTGCTCCTGCTACCAAAATGTTAAACTTCATATTTTTTCTTACTTAACTTCGATGTCAGCCACCTACGGTATTAATATTAGGCACCCGCACCACTCTACACGTTATATCTAAAAATAACCACGTCCATCGCCTTTAAATTCCAAAAATATTACTACCAAAGTATGACCTGGACGTATCAGCTGCATATGGCATGAACGACAACGAGTAAAATGAGGTTAACCGTAATCACTGAGCCAACAACGCGACACTTGCTCGACAACCGTTTCTGAGATATCTACACTCAATAGCGGGTTACAGAGCATTCATGCGGAAGTCGGTTTCTTTTTGGTTTCTTTTCTTTTTGGTTTCTTGATGAACGACGTACGATATTCAGGCCTGTAACCTATGCGTATACAATTGCACGGATGATGATGAGAATGTTCGCTTGAAAATATGTTTCCCTATCGTTTAAATACATCATAAATAATACAGGTTTGATATTCACAGAGCAATTTGAGGCGTACTCTAAAAATATGAACACTAAACTACCCAGCACTTTCGTTCGATTATGGGTCCAGTACAAATATGTAAATGCATTGTATGCCCTTCATACTTCTTCCAAATAAACTGACTTGGTACTTCATTTCGGAATAACACTAATCAATTTCCAGGCATCACATAAAGCATTACACCCATTGCTATCGCCACAACTCTACTAAACCTGTATTTTGAAATATTTTTATTAGCATGCGTAATAAAATTGAAGCAGAACAATACGTACCTTTCCTGGCCAGCAAATAAGAAATACCGCATGGTATATCCTTTATAATAGGGTTTCACAAGCTTTTTCTTCCCCTTCCAACCTCTGGGATATTCGGCAACATCCTCCGAGGATAGTCCCACCTGGGAAATCAAAAAAGAAAACAAAATGTGTACACTAATTTTTATAAGCGTTAAAAGATTGCCAATGTCCCCAATTTAGTGTTGCGAAAGTTTGCGTGTTTTTAGAGTGCTTTTATTGTAAATCTATTTCGACGTTCCCTAAATGAATAAGACATGACAATGGAATCAAATAAAGAAACAAATATAGGCAGAAACCGCTACCGATTGGATAAACGGCATACGATTTCACAGATCACAAAACATTCAGGGTAGCTTGCACTCATGCCAAATACTTCAATGGCGAAGTTTGTGTAGTGGAGCAAGGCCGCACCTCTCGAAGCAGGGCCTCTTCCTCTGGCGTGCGAAATATCTGCGGCCTAGCAATGTCGACATCTTCCCGACACTGCTGCGCGCATAGCTTTTCTTTGGTACCCGGCGCATGCGTACGCCGCCAGGAGGAATTACGAACGACGTGTTCTTGTTTCGAGCATGTGTTGCTGCAACTACGGCGAACGCTTCAGCTTTTGTTTTGTGAAAAGCAACTTCGCGAGCCTGGGACTAAGCGGTCGCCACCAAGCACGCCTTCACTAGCGCACGGCTTTTTCCTGCGATATGATTTAGCAACGGCGGACTTAAGGCCGTTGGCAACAGCTCCGCGGTTGCCAATGCGAATCTGTTAATAAAACGCCCATTACTTCTATACAATTTACACTTTTTTATTTAGGATTTCAATATTTTAATGATCGCTTTATTATTTTATTTCTTTGGGGGGGGGGTTTGCGACAGGAAAATGAAAGGAAATTCACTGGGGATATTTTGAGCTGGCAGGGAGCTCACCTGCATAAAACCCCAGTGCAGGGGAAGGGAAGTAGAGGGGGAGTGATAGGATAAAGAAAAAGAGAGAGAGATAGAAAAAGGGTAAAAAGAGAGCTGTCAGTCCTAGAACGCTGCAGTCCGGGCACACCAGTCAATCACTGCACTCCGGGCTACAGCCGCTGCGTAAGGCCGGTCGTCTCCAGGAAATGAAGCATATAAGTGAAGACTTCCCTTTGGGGTTTGCCGATGGTCTCTTCGGGAGCAGAAGGTCCTCCATGTCGGCGCTGGGAAGGCCTCGACGCTGGAGCGCTCGGTGGAGCTCTGCTCTCGGCCGCGTGGTGGGGCAGAAGCAGAGTAGGTGCTCGAGCGTCTCCAGTTCGGAACAGTCCGCACATGTAGGGGAGTCCTTGCGCCTGTGTCGGTGCAGACGCTCCGCCACATTGCAGCAGTTGACCCGCATGCGGAGAAGCAGGCAGCGGCGTCCCTGCTGATGCGTGCGGGCAACGGTCTGGGCGCCAGGCCGCTCACGACCCGAGGGTCGGGGTGCATCGTCTGCACCATGCGGGCCAGGGCAGTGCGGGCCTCGTCGAACGCGGTGACGTCTTGGGAGACTGGGGTGCCCTCCTGGTGGGCCTCCCTGGCGCGGGCGTCGGCGTCTTCGTTGCCCCGGATGCCACTGTGGCCCGGCAGCCAGTGGAGCCGCAGGTCGCAGCCTCGGGAGGCCACAGTGCGCAGCTTGGTTGCAAGGGAGCGCTCCGGGTAGCCGCTGCTGTTGGTGGGTTGATCGGCCGCGTGCAGCCGCAGCAGGGCAGTCCTGGAGTCCGTGAGGATGACCGCCCCGGGGTGGTTATGGGGCCCCCTCTCGAGGAGGAGGTCGGCGGCCAGGTGCAGCGCTGCCAGCTCCGCCCGTGTGGAGGAAGTGGGGAAGGGCAGGCGGCAGCTCCGGCTGGTTTCCAGCTCAGGCACCACGCACGCACCCCCCCCTCGCACGTGCTGTGCTTGACGGACCCTCCGTGAAGAGATGCAGGTAGCTGCTGAGCTCGTCCTGCAGCAGGACGGCCGCCTCTTGGCGGATGGCCTGGGGTGGTGTGGTCCTCTTGTTGCGGACCCCGCGGAAGGTCGTGGTGATCTGCAGGGCCTCCCCGGTGTCTGGTTGTGGCGACTCCAGACAGGGTCGGTTCGGAACCTCGATGCCCTCCTCGAAGATAGTGAGCAGCGCTCCCATGTGCGAGTTGGGCCGGCTACGGAACCTCTGCAGGAGCGGAGCCCCGTCACGTACGGCCAGCAGACGCTGGATGTGCCCCCCCGTCTGCAAGGCCCCCCTTGGGTGGGTTCTACTCTATGATTTTGTTGCCATTCTTTGTTTCTTCACACCGCGCGCTTTGCCGTTTGTGGCATTTTGAGTAATGCATCTTGCTGCTCAGCGGAAACTGGCGGTACATCCAACGTAGAAACACTTTATATTCTGAAACACTACATCGATCATTTAAACATTTAACTGCCGGCACTCCCGCCAGTACTTCACCAGATACTGCGTTCGCCATGGAGGGGTTGTACCTGTTCCACCCACGTGTCGCCACCTACCATCTGATCGCCGGTTGGTTAATAAAGACTCACATTTAGGATGCCACAACCGCAGCGAGGCAATTGAGTTTTCTGTAATTATTCACCCGCGAAGTTAAAGTTGCGCTTCTGACTCGCATCTCGCACTCTGTATTTCGGATCCGACTAAAACACAAGCGTAAAATTGTCTTTTAAATCCAGTTCGCACTCAGTGAACAAAGCCCTAACTCACAAAGTTGAAGTCAATCCCGAATTTGTGCCGTGTTTTTGCCTACTCCGAAGCTGCTGATTCCCGGCGCAACCCTACTACGCCGACTCCTGAATTTAACTTATGAGCCCTGCACTGATATTGTAATATTATCGTATTTTAAGGTGCACAGAATAGTGGCAGAGTGTTGTGCACATGAACAGGGGGTTTTTATTATCAAAAGCTGCGCTTTCGCGAAACCAAGATAGTGCTATTTAACAGTTTTTAACGTTTCTGTTCTATGCTATCACTCGCCTCGCTCATCACACACAATTGTGGCGTTACCAGGATGCTACCTCCCCGTCGGGAAGTAACGTCAACCTGCACCTCAACCGAACATAAGCAAACGGAGAGGAACGGTGCATTGGCGTCGATTGCCGAAGTGGGCAATATAGGCTGCGGAACGGCTAAAACCAAGGCGCCAATATTACTCGCCCTGAAATGAGCAAAGAAGGAATTACGAATGAAACAAATGACTTTCCTTTCCTTACCTCTCAGCTGATCCAAACACTCGTAAAGCAAATATTGAAGTGTCCAGAAAATACGACACTCGCCACTCAGATGCACATTAGACTAGTAAGCGAATGCCTCAAGAACACCAAGAAGCCAATGGGAACATCTGACAAAACAACAAGCGAATGCCGAATTTGCAGACTGATTGAGTATGACATGGCACTTCTTGCAAACTTGTCTACAATTGGTTTAGAACCAGGGGGCCTGTACGGAAAAATTTGAACATCCCAGCAGGCGGTATCACAAGGTGCAGCGCTAGATGCAATGTAGTTTAATAAACTAGTCAAGTGGAAGCGCTGGGGTTGGGGAAGATTTTTTAGTGCAACCGATTCTGTGCTCAGATTTTGTCTACGATTTACCCCACACCTAGCTCGAGCAACGATAAAATGAATTTATTATAACCTTAACTGGAAAAGTGGCGGCTCCTATAAGAGCGCTCCAGTACTCCGAAAAAGAAAATTCGGAGGATGCGAAAAAAGTGTGTGATAAAGTTTCCGAAGTCGAGAAAAATCGGTTCATCGGCACATGAGTGACCTAATAGGCTTAGAGAAAGTAACTTCTGCTAACGACACTAAACTTCGTATGATCGGGCAGAGTCTGCAGACCATACACTGCACTTAAATTACTGAAGATGGAAGACAATGTACCCACCGGCGTTATTGGGAGGGCTAAAAAGAGTAACTCTGCGGGATTTGACAGTATACTTCGAGTCAAAACCCGATATGAGCAGTGGCTTAAGTGCAGTTGGTAAAGCGCTAAGCTAATTAAACGTGTCAGAAGGGCGCTAAAACGCTGGGAAGGCTTACGACATCTAAATGAACTGCTAGTGTTTCCGCACAAAAGAACTGTATCAAAAAACAGCTGCGAAGCCGAAATAAATCATAAGGAAGCTACAAAGACCTTGCAGCTGCAAGGTTGCTGCCGCCACAATCAACGTTCCCCCCAGCAGAAAAGGTATTCAACAGAGAACTTTTCTAGGATCATTCCGATGACCGTAGGGTAGGCTATTCTCACCAAAATTGGTGCCTGCTTCCGGTGCATACAACTAAATCTCACCTCGTGGATTTATAGAGCACCCGTAAGCTGAAAGAAATGCAAGGAACGACGCACGACGTCAGTGCGTACAACGCTGTGGCAAGCAACATGAAGGTCGGTGTACACGAAGCGAAAAGGACGCCGTGTACTCTGCACGCTACTGGAAATACACAGTTTCTTTGTGCTTTTTAACCAGCTGTGGTGTGGCTGGGGAGACACTCGTCTGACCGAAAGTATCGTTTGTGCTGAACAGCGGATGTGAACGGTCATTTATTGAAGCTGGGGTACGAAAACTCAGCGCAAGAATGATAGTAGAGAGGCTGGAAATTTGTTAGTTTGGCAACGTGCAAAACATCGCCATGGACGTAGCTGAAACAAAACTACAAATGCGAGACAATTCAACAGAAACAGTAATCAAAGCTATGCAGGTCGACATGGTATCGCACATTAAGCTGCCTGGTTGTAATCGGGACCAGATAGAAAAAAAATGAAACTGCTGCTAGTAATGGATGACGCCAGAACAGCAAAAATTGCAACAGGTGCGATAGGACTTCTTTGCTTATATTAGTATTTAGACTTTCCCTGGTAGAAACTATTGACTTGAACGCAGAACAAGATGGTCGAAGCAAGACCCGATTCGCGTGTGTATAGATTCGCGTGTGCAAGACCCGATTCGCGTGTGCTATTCGCGTGTGTATAGATGCCATCGCATTTGACTTACTTGTCACTTGTTACTGATTCTGTCCGGTGACGTTGAGCTAAACCCTGGTCCTACCACAGAAATTCTGGCTGCCATAAGTAAACTTCAAGAATGCCAAAATGCTATTCAAACTGAGCTAAAAATCTGAAGACCACACAGTTATCACAAGAAAAAACGATCACAGATATCACTAACAGGCTTGCCGCAATGGAAATCACGCAACCGAAAAATAAACGAGACCCAGTTGTGCACGAGGCAAGTGCAATCAAACGTGAAATCGCGGTTCTTCAAGCGGCTCACAGATACAAACAACCGAATGCGGAGGAACAATCTTTTGTTCCTGGGTATCGATGACGCAGAAAAAGAGACGTGGCAGGAAGCTGAAAAAAAAAAATAGTAGAATTTTGCTCTGCCACCTTGAAGCTGCAATTGCACGACAACGCTATCGAACGTGCCCACCGCTTAGGCAAATTTAGTAACAACAAAAAAGACCCATAATTGTAAAGTTAAACCACTTCAAGACTAAAGAAAATATCCCTTTCTTGCGGCCGCCAATGAAGGGAACTGATTACGCCATCCGAGAAGATTTCGCTCCCGCTACTCGTTACGCGCGCTCCAAATTAATACAATTCATACGACCTCAAAAATGTGCCTTCAAACTCTCCGTTGATAAATTCACGTAGGAAGTAAATCGTATTCTTACGACGCGGCAAACGATACCGTTTTAGAGTGCGAAAGCTTCCCTGCGTTTGCGCCGTTCCCCCCCCAGCATCATCTCAGTGCCGAAGCATGTGGTAACTGACGCAGAGCAAACAACCAAGTTCATTCAAACAACCGTCCATCCTCTTCTGTAGATATCAACATTGCTTTCACCAACATTAGAAGTGTAGTCCCGAAACGAGATCAGTTACACAGTTTTATCACAGACATTGACGCCGACGTAATTCTTCTCACCGAGACATGGCTGAATGACAACATTAAAGATTGTGAAGTTTTGCCCTTGAACCTAAATTACACACTATACCGCCATATAGAAAAGACAAGAGAGGGGGTGGCGTTCTCGTAGGAATTAAAAGTAGCCTGTCATCCTCACTCGTCAGCCGCGATGACAACCCTTTAGCTCACATGGGGGTGTGTGCACAATTCATCGGTTAAATTTGTGTTCGGCGTTGTTATCGACCACCGGACAGTAATCCGTTTTTTTGTGACCACCTTCGCACCCCTCACAAAAGTCAAAGATAAATTCCCCGAAGCGCCAATTTTCCCTTTTTTGGGGACTTCAACTACCCTCACATCAATTGGTCTCTTCTCGCGGTGGCTAATCAGTCGCCCTCGAATGAACCCCAAAAAGTTTCTAGACTTGGTACTAGACTTTAACCTTCACCAAACAATAACGACGCCTACTAGAGGTGACAACGTACTTGATCTTTTGCTCACCAACTGCCCTGATGATGTATCAAGTGTAACAGTACTGCCCGGACTTAGCGATCACAACCCTTTTTCATGTAGCCCTCTCTATGCCAATAAAAAGACGGTCACCTACGAAGAAATTAATCACAGACTATAATAGAGGAACTTTGAATTAATCAATAAAAAACCCCTACTATGAAAATTTTGAAAAATCGTACGAGGGACATTCAGTAAACACCAACTGGGAACTCTATAAAAACATGTTGCTCAGCTTTAAAAAAAAAATATATACCTACAATCACTGTAAAATCAGACTCGAATAACCCATGGTTCAACAAAACAAAAATGCTAAACCGGAAAAAGCGCCTGTATAGAACCGCAAAAAGCAAAAAAAATCCAGAAGCATGGGGGCGACACCGCCTCTGTGAGGCTGAATACATCAAAGCTTTTAAAAGACGCCAAAGACAAATATTTCCAAGTTGACTTGATTTCAATACTCCGCACAAACCCAAATAAATTCTGGCGCACCATTTCCACCAAACCACAAACAAAACCCGATAAACCTGTCGATGCAAGTGAGGAACCCATAGGCGTCAGTGATTTCCCCAGCAGCCCTAAACGAATTCTTTACATCGGTCTTCCACGATTTTAATTCTTGCCCTATAGAACCCTTGCCCAACTTCTCCCCCAAAAAATGCCTGAAATACAAATAACCCTGGATGGCATAACCAACTTAATCCGCTCTCTTAAAATATTCATCAGCAGGCTGCGATGACATCAATGCAAAATTACTTAAAGGTACTATACATATCTCTAGTAAATTTCTTACCTGATATTCAAACAGTCCTTAAGCACAGGAACCTTGCCTGACGATTGGAAAAAAGCGAAAATAGTCCCCATTTTTAAAGGAGGCAGGCGCGATGCACCTTCCAATTACCGCCCGATTTCTCTTACCAGTGTCCCATGTAAGCTCCTCGAGCACAACATAGCATCTAACCTAATGTTTTCTTAGAATCAATCAAATTTTTTTTTCCCCCTTTCCCAAAACGGCTTTCGTAAATTTTGTCTTGCGAAACTCAATTAGCCGAATTCACACATGACCTGCTGCAACACATGGACGACAATCTTCAAATTGACGCAATATTCTTGGATTTTTCGAAGGCCTTCGACCGCGTTTCTCACAAACATCTGCTTGCAAAACTATCTCCCCTTGGTATCAGTCCAAACATTATAAAATGGCTTGAACATTTTTTTAAATGGACGCGTCCAGTTTACCTGCGCCAACAATTTCCAGTCAGCTCTAACCAATGTAACCTCAGGTGTTCCCCAGGGCGCAGGCTTATCTCCACTCTTGTTTTTTATTTACGTAAACGACCTCCCTACTAACATAACATCAAAATTGCGCCTTTTCGCGGACGATTGCGTCCTGTATAACCCCCCTTTTTTCACCTAATGACACTATCGCCCTACAACATGATCTAGACACCATCGCTGCCTGGTGCGAAAAATGGCATATGTCTTTAAACCTCACAAAATGCAAAGTAATGTCTTTCACGCGCAAACATACCACCATAATAACATTTATTGCATTCACTCCGTTCCTATTGACCACACCAGTGCTTACAAGTATCTAGGACTTCATATGACGCCATCTTTATCATGGGTGACACATATCCAAACAATCCGCTGTGAAGCTTCACGCACACTGGGTACTTGCGCCGCAACTTAAAATCCGCATCTTCCGAAAAAAAAAAACTTGCATATTTAACATACGTTCGACCGAAACTTGAGTACGCATCATCCATTTGGACCCATTCCAAGCTTATCTCAGCGATGACTTAGAAGCCGTGCAAAACCGCGCTGCTCGTTTCATTGCTTCAGAATATTCAAGACGAACCAGCATAACAGCCTTAAAACAAACTCTGTCTCTTCAACCGCTTGATTCGCGGCGCATAATTTCTCGCCCTGCCTCCTGCACACCTTTTACTTACTCGGTCAGGCACGCCCTCCTGAAACGCCCTTTCGGACATCGTCCCGTATATCTCACACTCCCCCTTGGCGGCGATAAAGGGCCGCACGACGGCGATGAGCAGCTCATTCTTTCCCCACACCGTCACGCTTTGGAACGCGCTGCCGGACACATTGCTTCGTGCAGCGATCGCACAAAATTTCGCAAAAAAATAACGTATATCAGCTACCCAAACGATGCTACCTAAAGACCCCCCTGCCTTCTTCGTATCTCTTTTTACTCTCTTTCTTTGTCTGTTATTACACTCCTGTAAAATTTATTCTTAGTCTTGCTGTTGTCACTTGAATGTTTATTTATGCTTTTATTTCTTTGTAGTGTTGTTTCTAGTTACTATGTGTGACCATTGTCGCTTTTTTATATGTTACAACCTCGAGGTACGCCTTGTCATTGAGTGTTAATTTCCTTCCCTTTTTTTTTCCTCTTTTGTTTTCCCTTGTTAACTTGTATCATTTTTACTTTTTTACCCCTTGTTGAAAACCCGATGTACGCCCTCACTTGAGTGCTGATTTCTGTCTTTTTATTTCCTCTTTTTTTTTATTCCTTGTTACATTTTTGCGAAGATGTTACAACCTTGATGTACGCCCCCCCCCCCCTTTTGTAATGCCTCGGCCCTTAAGGACGAATAAATGAAATGAAATAAATGAAAAATTTTAAGGTCCTCGGAGAAAAGTATATTGAGAAAAACGCTAAACCAAGCGTGGATGTCTGAAAGTGGAAACTGGGAACGAGAGCCTAAAGAAGAGCTACAAAAGCTTTGAATCCTGGAATGAATAGGGAATAGAGAAGAAACAGTGGTAGAATAACACGAAATAAAGTCGGAGGAGAATCGGAAAAAAGAGAAACAATGCGGTCCCTACCAGGTCAGGTTGCTCTAGAAAGAGAGGTTTATCTTCGAGAACAAGAAAAATTCCGCGAAAAGAGTACTTATGCAAGCTAAAAGGTAAAAAAACGAAGGCTTGGTGAATCAGAACTATCACACAATTTCAGAATATGTAACTTTGGGATTCGTGGGAGATGTGAAATAATCATGGGAAGCAATCACTACGCGGTTTTACTACCTCGTACCTTGGACAGTCATTCTAGAGAAGCCAGCTGTGACAAATAATTGTGTAGTATGGGCGCCGCTTCGCAGATGCAGTAAGTCATGTCACTAAACAACCTGGAGGCAACACCTAGCCTCAATGGAGAAATTATGCCGCCGCTGATCAACTCAGTGATCAACACATACCAAACCAAACTATGTAGATAACTCTCTAACAATATAGAAGAGAGCCTCACCCCCATCACAGACCCATCCACGCCAGCTAGAAGTATCACCAGCCAGACAATAGATACCTGTCCAGATGACGCCTTTACAGCAAAAATCGCCAACGCAATTTGCGAAATCGCGAGGAAAATTGAAAAAGTGGTCACTGAGATCGAAGTGCTCCCGATTATGTGTAAGATCCACCTTAAGGACAAGGTTAGGAAAAGTGAAACTGAGACGCGATAAGCAAAGAGAGAAGTCAAGAAGCGACCAACAGAATATCAACACAGCGCATAGACCGGAGGTCTGTCCGAGAACATTTTATAAAACCCAACAGGCATTCAAATTTCCAATCAAACAACGGCACGGACAATACCTTTCTTCATATAAGGGAAGCGCGCCGCAGCTTACTGCGGATATTGAACAAACCGCATAGCGTGTTTCCTATATATTTCAAGCAGAGAAAAACAATATCACTGTAGAAAAAAGCAGACTGATACTTAACGTCTAACTACAGGCCCATGTGTATTTTGCCTTCCTTTAGTCAGTTCATTTAAAGTTATTCTTTTGCGACTTACCAGTTACCTCAATTCATGTGATAGTATCTCCGCTTGCCAGTACGGCTTTCGCTAAGGCTATTCCAATGATCTCACAGTAGTTTCATTTACTGACCACCCTTAAACAATAAGTACAATCCATGTTATGCAGATTCTATTTTTATTGATATAAGAAAGGGTTGTGTCACATAAATCATATTACTTTAAAAATATTAGGAGTCTTTGGCATAATGGACCACCTTTCCAATTACAGAAAAGCTATTTGTGTGATAGGAACAGGTCACTTCCATTTCTGGAGTTTTCTCTAACGCGGCTACCATAAACAAACGTGTTCCTCAAGGCTCCATACTAGGACACTATAATTTTTAATTTACATAAAAGATTAACCTAATTGCCTTTCTTCCTCAAAATGCCTCTCCTACGCTGCCGCCACGGGTGTTTTCACTTTCCACAAAAGTATGACGACTTTACAGACAAAATTAAACACCAACCCGTATAAGCTACAACACGCTACTAATTAATCCATTGAAAAGCTCAATTTCTTGTATTTAACTCAAATAAACAAAACACAACTTTAATTCCGTCACTCTACATTGCACAACACTTGTAGAACAACAGTTCAACAATTCTAGGTTTTCAATTAGATATATTTTGAAGTATGCTCTTCATGCTGGTTACATTACAAAGAAAATGGCATGTGGAATACGTACAATCATCAATGCCCTGCCATATTTCAGTCGTCAGACACTCACCACGCTTTATAATTCTTTTGTTCAGTCTCATATTACTTATCGTATCAGTTCTTGAGGCAACACATGCAAAAGTCATATGAGGTTGATGCAAACAATCCGAATCAAGCGCTCATAATCGTAACCTCCAGCTCGTACCTTTCTAAGGCCAAGCCTGTACTGAAGCCTCACATTATTTTGACAGTCGCGAATCTCATCACGAACAGTCTTTGTATTTTCTTCCAGCGATCCATTAATTATCAACTTCCCTGGGCCATTTTACTGCCTCATCCCTTTCCAATCACAGCCTTACCAAATTTTCGAGCAACGATAATTTTTCCCGCCTAAATTTTGAGCTAATTTGGGCAACTTAACCCGCCCATTTCTTTGAATTTACCATTAGGAATGCACTTGCGAAGAAGATAAGAGACTCAAAACACTGCATTCTTTCAAATGTGATGTAAAATGCTATCTCGTCAGAGAGAACTTTTTGCAATACTCATCTATTGATACGAATACGTAGAGCACTGGGTCTAAAAAAGGTACTAATATCATGCACTACACTGTCTGCTCAATTTCACTTTGAAAGGAAGATTATTAAAACTATTTTTAACACTGTTTCCACTTTATTCCTGTTTTACATTTGTAGTAATTGATTCGTTTGTTTCGTTGTTCCATTTTCTAGGTATTTGTATTTGAGTATTTTTTTTTGTATTTGTGTTTATGTTCACTAGTATTTTAAGGAGCCTAACATTTACAACGTTGCTAATAATTACATACTGTCTTGATATTTATGCTAACAACACTCTTATCATCGAATCTCTTGTTTGCTGAACTTTGTTTACAATCACGTATGTCAAACTTTATAGGAGATCCCGTTGCAGTCTGTGACCTTGGGACGTCCTTCTGTAAATCCTAACCAGGTACTGAACCTTCTATTTATAATAAAATTATTGGACTTTGACTTGACTTGGACTTTGACTCCCAATATGAAAATCAAACTTGTCAACCGCTGAAATCATCAGTCTGCTCCGGAGCATTGACAGCTAAAAACACAATATTGGGGACATGCCGAGTCTAGTTCAAGCTTTCCTCGTTTCAAGAAATATGTTCTTCCCATCCTACGCAACCCTGCTGGCCGAAGAAAGGAGGACGATCAACACAATTATACGGAAGGACTTTAAACAAGCCTTCGGGCATCCAACAGGCACTTCTACTCGCTTGATTGCGCTAGGAGTGCACAATACCGAATACCAGAGACACCTTCCAGAGGCGCACGCCAACGCCCAGTATCCGCGACTAAGGACTATACCGACAGACTGGAGAGTATAGTGGCCGTCAAAAAAACGCGAACACAAAATATGAACCAGAACGTGTATAATTGAAAAGCACTGTTTGTAGAGTGGGGCTAGATGTGGTTGGGCGAGGCCTGAAATTAACCCTTGAGACTCCTCGTTAAAACAGACTTGAGTACCTGGATTTTAATTTGCAACTTCAGAATGAACGTTTTTGCAGGTGTTATCAGCATCCGTTCGTAAAGCCAATTCTTAGTTATTCGTCGGGAAATTCCAAGTTGGCACAAGGAGGAATTGCGAAGTCTGCGTTCCGTAGCGCTTGGATTGGTCATGCGTGCCTTGTTTTGAACAGGCTTTTGATGGTGAAGTGCGTCACCTCAGAGATGCCTGTTTCCCAAGCAATGTTCTGAGGTTCGTATATAGCCGCGAACCATGCATGGGTTTCTTTATTTATTGTTTGTTTTCACTGCCTGCAACGCCAGGCTCTGGTATGTGCGTCCAAAGCGATGTGCGTCTTCTATTCTTTATATTTATGCCCCACGGGATATCTCATTCAGATAAGCAGACTGTTTGACCCTTTCGTCACTAAGTGTACAGTAATCTTCTTTGATCTACAATATTTTGGATGTAAATCGACGGTTCCAGAAACACTTGCGCCGAAAAATAAAAGCCTGCAGTGCACATGCCGCGGCATTCGATTCGACGACACTCGCCTGCGCAAGTCACTTTGTTGACCGCTGCTTCCCCCCTCTGTATTCTTTCAGTTGTTATGGGAATACAAGTTCACTCAAATAAACTTGTTTCTCCTTCAAGACAACTGCGTCGTCCTTGGCTTCGTGATATCTGGTGTAGGTGCGGGGTACTCAGACATAAAGTCTGAGTACGACATTCAGAAGCCACCAAGCCAGTCCAACCAGATAAAGCCGCTGACTGCAAAATATTACTACCCGAGTTCGGTCTTCTGCCAGAAGGGCCGAAAAGAACGAACGTTTCAGCGAACACCATTTTGCGGAAAACCACGTCGCCAATCGTCCTGCGGCAGGCCCGGGAACCACCATCGTACCGGGGAGCACCCGCTGAAGACCCTGAGAAATGGTTGGAGAAGCTGGAGCGGGTCCGCATCTTCAACAGGTGGGACGATGAAGAAACTTTCCGGCATGTCTTCTTTTACTTATAAGATGCTGCTCGAACTTGGTTCGAGAACCATTAGAGCTGTTTCACCTACTGGACTGAATGCAAAAGAGAGTTTTTTTAAGACCTTAACTACCGCGGTGATAATAGAACGAGCTGCACTTTTGCTTGAAACTCGAACGCAGCACCCAACGAAGAAGTCATCTTCGTTGAAGAAATGAAGTGATTATTTCGCCGCGCGGACAAGAAATGACGGAAGAAAAGAAACTGAGATTCCTTATGCGAGGAGCAAAGCAAGAACTCTATGCTTTCCTTGTCCGCCACTCCCCTAAAACGGTTGCCGATTTCGCGTCTGAAGCGGCTGCAACGGAGGAGACGCTACAAATTCGAACGAGGCAGTACGACTGTCCTGTCAACGCGGTGGCTTAGAGGCTAAGGCGTTGCGCTACTGAGCACGAGGTCGCGGGTTCGATTCCCGGCCACGTCGGCCGCTTTGCTGATGGAAGCGAAAAGCAAAAACGCCCCTGTATACGACATTTCGGCGCACGTTAAAGATCTCAGGTGGTCACAATAATCCAGAGCCCTCCACTACGGTGCGCGTCATCGCCGTCGTTGCGTTGGCGCGTTAAACCCAACAATCAATCAACCAATCTGTCAACGCGCTCTTCTCACAGACCATCGATGCCGCGACTGTAAGATCCAAGACATTGCGTGAGTCAATCCGAGCAGTGGTCAGGGAGGAGCATCAGAAGCTTTTTCCAACGACGCCGCAACCTCAAGTGGCTTCCCTGACTGGCTTCATCGAAGAAGAGGTTCAACAGGCGCCGGGGACTTATTCGCCTTCAGAAGCACCCCGTGATCCCCAAGCGAATACCTACTCCGCAGCTCTTCGTCAACCCCGCCCTGCTCCAACCCGTTATCAAGAGGCCGAGCCATACCGCCGTCCAATCCGCCTGCCCGACACCCTGTAGACCAATACCAGACTCCAAAGAAGACCGACGTGTGGTGAACGCCCGATAATCGCCCGCTGTGCTACCAATGCGGAGAGGCCGACCCCATCAACCGTCTCTGTCTCTACAAGAGGCTCGGTTTGTGAGGGTTCTCCGTCGACGCCCCACGCCCGCGAAATGGCCAGCGCCCTGCTGACAACGAAGAGTACCTGTCCAACACCAACACCGCCTGCTTCAGCCGTTCACCGTCGCCCTACCAGTATCAGACACCGAATTGCCGCAGCACTGGGGACTTCTCACGTAGAAGGTCCCCCAGCCCACGCAGGGGAAACTAAAAGCAGAAAATTCTGGAGCAAAGCTTCATGAGCGCGGAAAAATGAAAACCCTCAGACGACGCAGCGACTCGCTGAATACCATAATTCACGACATACCCTAAGCCCGACGACCCAATCTAACCCTAACGTGACCCGACATGACCGAACCTCCCGCTGAGAACACGACGAGGACGACGACGTATGGTGCCCGACCGTCAACACGTACAGGCCGAGATACGACGCCCCGACGCACCCAAAACTCCAGGAATTCCGCGTCCGACGTTAGGCTGTCCATTGACGGCTTTGATTTAGTCGCCCTCATAGACACGGGAGCCGACTACTCAGTAATGGGCGAACCATTTGCGTCTAAGCTGATGAAAGTTAGGACCAGATGGCACGGTCCGCCCATACGCCCACCAGGAGGCCACCTCATGAAGCCAAGTGCAACGTGCACATCGCGCGTCACCTTAGACAGCGCACTGTGCTCTGGGGCATCCGTCATTTTGACTAAGTGCTGCAGCGATTTAATTCTCGAAATGGACTTTTTGACGACCAACGGCGCAATAATTGAGCTCCAGACCAAGTCGATCACTTGCCTGCAATCACTCCATGACGCCAGAACAGAACTCCGAACACTGTGCAGCTCTAAGGATCGACGATGATCATGTCAACCTGGCGCGCCGCGCAAGCTTGATTATCACCGTCTACTGTGAAGGTGCTGCGCCAGACGTCGACGCTACTGTGGAGAGAGACCAGAGGTTGCTTCTCGGCCGCGGTGTCTGTTTTTGCGAGAAGCACCGGGAGATTTAAGCAACGGCAATCCCACGTTTTGGCCACTAATTTCACCGAGATATACCAGAACCTAAACAAGGGTGGTGAAATTGCGTTCCTTGAATGAATGCAAGATTGAAGTGACGTGATCGCGGTTGCCGACTTTAAATGAACAGGAGCAGATGCTTTCAAGCTGCCGCATCCTTTCGACGTGAACACTGCGCTGCCTCCAGAAAATAGGGACAATTATTGGATTTTCTGCATTGCTACAGCAAGTGTGTTTCGTCAATATAAAAATTACGTCAGACACCCAAAGCGAAGCACTGAATTACAACCAACGATGGAGCCCAACATACCCGACAGCATACCTCGGCAAAGTTAGCGCGGCTCCCTCAAATTCACTCACAATATTTTTTTCCAATCTCCACTCCCTCAATCTCAGACTCAATGCTGAGCAGCACATCTGCGCTCACTCAAACTCAAACTGCCATTGAGCGCAAAACTCAGGACTCACTCGGACTCAAAACTCAAAATGTACTCAGAACTCAAAAAGTACGCAAACTCAAAATGGACTCAAAACTCATATGTACTCTGAACTCAATATGTACTCAAACTCAAAATGTACTCAGAACTCAAAATGGACTCAAAACTGAAAATGTACTCAAACTCAAAATGGACTCAAACTCAAAATGTGCTCAGAACTCAAAATGGACTGAAAATAAAAATGTACCCTGAACTCAAAATGTACTCAAACTCAAAATGAACTCACAACTCGAAATGGGCTGAGAACTCAAAATGAATTCAGAACTCAAATGACCTCACAACTCTCTCATGCTAGGAATTTACTCAGGGTCAGATGGACTCTGATTTAATTAGCAGTCAGTGTTTTCAAATTCGCGCGTGGTAAAAATATTACGGGTGCAAATTCGTGAGCTCAAACTCTTGCATTCGCCACGACATGACACCGTAGCTCCTGTAAGGTCGGAAACAATTTTCGTTGCAGATTTAATACAGCTATACCTGCTGCCCATGAAGAGTAGCGCTGGTTGGAAGCAATTGTACGTATATATTGGATACCAAACTCTTGATGTAGGCTCCGTGTTCGTGTTTATGACAGAGGCGGCCCAGACGTGATGGTGTGCTGGGTCCCTGGGTCGAAACAAGCAAGATTGGGCGAGGGGATGTGCGCTCACTGCTCCATTCATTTATGTCGAAGCTGTTTAGGGTTACGGTTTCGTGCATTCTTGCTCTGCTTCCAGCAAAAACGCCTTTCGTCAAAGCGAACTGTCCACGCGAATCTCTAAAGAGCGAGGCGTTCATGGATATGCCTTTGCTTTTTAATGCGTAGCATTCTTTGCCGAGTACCCCCCTCTCCTTACCCCCACCAGGATCGTGTAACGCCCTGCATTTACACAAAAATGCAGATATTACGGAAGTTGAACATTTAATAATTATAAAAGCGTAAATGTAGAAAATTGATCAAAATAAATGCTAAAAAACTAAAAAAATATTCAGAAGAAAAAATATCGAAAATTGCGTACTGTGTAACAGGGGAGTCATGGATAGTCTCAGATTGTGCTAAAATTCAGAGAGATGTGGCGCTAAGCAATTCGGGGTATCAAATTGAGGGTCTCGAGGAGAGAAATCACGTGGGACAAACAGAAAAGTGCCTCGTTGTTTGCTTAGGCACTTTTATTAGTTTTTATTAGCATTTGCTAGGTTGGATGAGCTCTTGTAGCTCGGCTCAGCACCACGCTATTGTTGTAAGCAATTACCGCCAACGTACCCGGCTATTACTTTCCAGCATGCACGCGTGTGCGTGTGCGAGTGCGTTTGCATGTGCGTGCGCGTGTGCGTGCTGTGCGTGCGCGCGCGGCGCGTATGCATGCGGTGGTGTGTGCGTGTGTGTGTGTGCGTGTGTGCGTGTGCGTGTTCATGTACGTGTGCGTGCGTGTGTGTGTGTGTGTGTGTTGCGTCAGTCATCTGTTCTTCCATTGTGTTTGAGATGTAGTCGTTGGAGAACTGCAGAGCCCGAGTTAATTCTTTTCCTTTACATTGTCTTCATGTGCTAGTTTTGATATCTTGCGCTGATTTTGATATCTTGCCCTGGACGCACACACAAACTGCGCTTGCTTGTTTTTCTAAAGTGTTTTCCTTCTGCCGCAATGTCTTTTTATGTCTTGGTGGCTCTGTTGCCTCTCTATCTCCTACACTCTAGCGAGGAGTTAATGTCTAACATGTAATTGGCCAATTCTGGATTCGAGTGCGCGTCGTACACTTTGGGAAGGAAATTACGGATATGAAACGCGGCCGCAAGGCTTATTCATAAACAAATGGGAAATTCGCCTTCCTGGTGAGCTCTGATGTCCCCTGTTACCTATGGTCGTCCACAATTTCCACCACACAATATGTGTCGAATGATTTCCTTGTTTGTTTTAACACAGGGAAATGGGGAAAGTAACGTTTGAATGGAAGCTATTGGCAGAGAGTTTTTGAGTCTGGTGATTTAAGTTCGAGAGCTTGGCATGGCTTCTGTTCTTACCCCATGCCATCCTGCCTCGATGATTCAGCAATTAGACGCCAATATTTTCATTACTATATACCGCATTGATGGACATCTCTGGACAAGCCCTCGCATGTATATAGCACAACTGCCTTACGGGTTGGCAAGGAATTTTGGTTAAACCCTACCCAGCAAATAAAGAAAGATGCCGCATACCGACCAGAATATATCTATGCTCGAAGGCGTCCAAAGAAAATCAATCAGATTTGTCTACAATGCCTACGGGTGGCATATTTCCCCTACAGCGCTTTTAAATCTAGCCGAGCTTGAAACATTGCAACTAAGACGTTACCGCGATCGCCTGAAACACTTGCATCTACTCTACCATGAAAACCTGTCTTGCCACCAACGCCTACTTAACATGTGTCGATAAATGCTCGACCCAAGATTTCCACACTAAAAAACTATCCGAGATATATTGTCGCACTAACGTCTTTCAAAATGCATTCTTTCCGCGGACTATACGCGAGTGGAACCGATTATTAGCAAGCTTGATAGACTGCCCTACCACTGCATCCTTTATGCGCATGCTTACGGAAACATCGGCGTGCGCGCATGCTTAAGTTTTCTTGCTCATATGTGTTTCCTGGCAGGGATCATGAACATTTATTTTCACGCTTTTTTTTCTCTGGTTGTGATAGCGCCTTAATGCGCAGTGCAACTGCGTGTTTATATATGACTTCTGTAGTTTTTTACGCCCGTTGCATGCGCTTGCCTGCTATTGTTGGCAGCATTATTCTACTATTTTTTTTCGTTACCTGTGCGCCATCACATAATGTGTTTTCTTATACGCAACGCGCATGTCCCGCGGTGTTTGTTTTTATTGCTATTTTTTTCTTGTTCCTTTTGTGCAGTCACGTTGTAGACAACTTTTGTTAGGGCTCAGTGTGCCCTGTGTTTTCCTGTCGTGCATTATATTATCAGCTGGTTTCTTCCACCCACTCCTGCCTAAGCCCTTGTTTCAAGGGTGGCAGTACTGTATAAATAAATAAATAACCATTTGCTATGCCCTCGTAACCCTCGACGAGACCTTTAATTTGATACCCCACAACCCTAGCAGGATCATATGGAATTCATAAAAATCTGTCAACGCCCCTTTCTCACAGACCATCGATGCCGCGACTGTAAGATCCAAGAATTGCGTGAGAAATCCGAGCAGTGGTCAGGGAGGAGCATCAAAGTTTTTTCCCAACGACGCCGCAACCTCAAGTGGTTTCCCTGACTGACGTCATCGAGAAGAGGTTCAAAGGCGCCGGGGACTTATTCCCCTTCAGAAGCACCCCGTGATCCCAAGCGAAACCTACTCCGCAGCTCTTCGTCAACCCCCCCTGCTCCAACCCGTTATCAAGAGGCCGAGCCATACCGCCGCCCAAATCCGCCGCCCGACACCCTGTAGCCCAAATACCAGACCCAAAGAAGACCGCGTTGGTGAACGCCCGATAATCGCCCGCTGTGCTCCCAAATGCGGAGAGGCCGACCCCATCAACCGTCTCTGTCTCTACAAGAGGCTGGGTTTTGTGAGGGTTCTCGTCGACCCCCCCCCCCCCAAAAATGGCCAGCCCCCCTCTGAAACAAAGGGAAAAATGTCCAACACCAACACCGCCTGCTTCAGCCGTTCCCCTCGCCCTACCGTATCAGACACAATTTGCCGCAGCATCCCGACTTCTCACGTAGAAGGTCCCCACCCCACGCGGGGAAACTAAAAGCAGAAAATTCTGGAGAAAAGCTTCATGAGCGCGGAAAAAGAAAACCCTCAGAGACGCAGCGACTCGCTGAATACCATAATTCACGACATACCCAAAGCCCGACGCCCCAATCTAACCCTAACGTGACCCACATACCGAACCTCCCGCTGAGAACACACGAGGACGACGACCATGGTGCCCGACCGTCAAACGAAGGCCGAGATACGACCCCCCGACGCCCCCAAAAACTCGGGGAAAAACGCGTCCGACGTTAAGCTGTCCTTTGACGGCTTTGATTAGTCCCCCTCATAGACACGGGAGCCGACTACTCAGTAATGGGCGAACCATTTGCGTCTAAGCAAAAAGTTAGGACCAGATGGGACGGTCCGCACATACGCCACCAGGAGGCCACCTCATAAGCCAAGTGCAACGTGCACATCGCGCGTCACCTAAAGGCGAAACGTACTCTGCGGCGTTCGTCATTTTGACTAAGTGCTCAGCGATTTAATTCTCGAAATGGACTTTTTGACGAACGGCGCAATTTGAGCCCAGACCAAGATAATTTCCTGCAATCACTCCATGACGCCAGAACAGAACTCCGAACATGTGCAGCTCTAAGGATCGACGATGATCATGTCACCTGGCACCCCGCGCAAGCTTGATTATCACCGTCTACTGTGAAGGTGCTGCGCCAGATCGACGCTACTGTGGAGAGAGACCAGAGGTTGCTTCTGGGCCGCGGTGTTTTTTTTTGCGAGAAGCATCGCGAGCTTTGAGCAACGGCACTCTCAAGTTTTGGCCCCTAAACCGGGGAACCCAAAAAACAAGGGTGGTGAAATTGCATTCCTCGAATGAATGCAAGATTCAAGTCACGTGATCCCGGTTGCCGACTTTAAATGAGCACCGAAGATGCTTTCAAGCTGCCGCATCCTTTCGACGTGAACACTGCGCTGCCTCCAGAAAATCGGGACAAATATTGGATTTGCTGCATTGCTACAGCAAGTTTTTTTCGTCAATATAAAAATTACGTCAGACACCCAAAGCGAAGCACTGAATTACAACCAACGATGGAGCCCAACATCCCCGAAGCATACCTCGGCAAAGTTAGCGGGGCTCACTCAAACTCACTCACAATTTTTTTTCGAATCACCACTCCCTCAATCTCAGACTCAATGCTGAGCAGCACATCTGCGCTCACTCAAACTCAAACTCCATTGAGCGCAAAACTCAGGACTCACTCGGACTCAAAACTCAAAATGTACTCAAAACTAAAAAAGTACTCAAACTCAAATGGACTAAAAACTATGTCTGACTCAATATGTACTCAAACTCAAAATGTACTCAAACTCAAAATGGACTAAAAACTGAAAATGTACTCAAACTAAAAAAGGACTCAAACTCAAAATGGCTCAGAACTCAAAATGGACTCAAAATAAAAATGTCCCCTGAACTCAAAATGTATAAACTCAAAATGAACTCACAACTCGAAATGGGCTGAGAACTCAAAATGAATTCAGAACTCAAATGGCCTCACAACTCTCTCATGCTAGGAATTTACTCGGGTCAGATGGACTCTGATTTATTAGCAGTCAGTTTTTCAAATTCGCGCGTGGTAAAAATATTACGGGTGCAAATTCGTGAGCTCAAACTCTTGCATTCGCCACGACATGACACCGTAGCTCCTGTAGGTCGGAAACAATTTTCGTTGCAGTTTTAATCCCTTTCCGGCCCCCATGAAGAGTAGCGCTGGTTGGAAGCAATTGTACGTATATATTGGATCCCAAACTCTTGATGTAGGCTCCGTGTTCGTGTTTATGACAGAGGCGGTCCAGACTGATGGTGTGCTGGGTCCCTGGGTCGAAACAAGCAAGATTGGGCGAGGGGATGTGCGCTCACTGCTCCATTCATTTATGTCAAGCTGTTTAGGGTTAGGGTTTCCCGTGCATTCTTGCTCTGCATCCTGCAAAAACGCCTTTCGTCAAAGCGAACTGTCCCGCGAATCTCTAAAGCGCGAGGCGTTCATGGATATGCCTTTGCTTTTTAATGCGTAGCATTTTTTGCCGAGTACCCCCCCTCCTTACCCCCCCAGGATCGTGTAACGCCCTGCATTTACACAAAAATGCAGATATCACGGAAGTTGAACATTTAATAATTATAAAAGCGTAAATGTAGACAATTGATCAAAATAAATTAAAAAACTAAAAAAATTTTAAAGAAGAAAAAATATCGAAAATTGCGTACTGTGTAACACGGGAGTCATGGATAGTCTCAGATTGTGTAAAATTCAGAGAGATGTGGCGCTAAGAAATTTCGGGGTATCAAATTGAGGGTCTCGAGGAGGAAATCACGTGGGACAAACAGAAAAGTGCCTCGTTGTTTGCTTAGGCATTTTTATTAGTTTTTATTAGCTTTTGCTGGGTTGGGGATGAGCTCTGTAGCTCGGCTCAGCACCACGCTATTGTTGTAAGCAATTACCGCCAACGTACCCGGCTATTACTTTCCAGCATGCACGCGTGGCGTTTGCGTGTGGGGTTTGCATGTGCGTGCGCGTGGCGTTGTGCCGTGCGCGCCGGGCGCGTATGCTGGGGGTGTGGGGGGTTGGTGTGTGGTTGTGTGCGTGTGGTGTTTTTTGTGCGTGCTTGTGTGTGTGTGGTGTGTGTGTGTTTGCGTCAGTCATCTGTTTTTTCATTGTGTTTGAGATGTAGTCGTTGGAGAACTGCAGAGCCCGAGTTAATTCTTTTCCTTTACATTGTCATCATGTGCTAGTTTTGATATCTTGCGCTGATTTTGATATCTTGCCCTGGACGCACACACAAACTGCGCTTGCTTGTTTTTCTAAGTGTTTTCCTTCTGCCGCAATGTTTTTTTATGTCTTGGTGGCTCTGTTGCCTCTCTATCTCCTACACTCTAGCAAGGAGTTAATGTCTAACATGTAATTGGCCAATTCTGGATTCGAGTGCCTGTACATTTTGGGAAGGAAATTACGGAATGAAACGCGGCCGCAAGGCTTATTCATAAACAAATGGGAAATTCGCCTTCCGGGTAGCTCTGATGCCCCTGTTACCTATGGTCGTCCACAATTTCCACCACACAATATGTGTCGAATGATTTCCTTGTTTGTTTTAACACAGGGAAATGGGGAAAGTAACGTTTGAATGGAAGCTATTGGCAGAGAGTTTTTGAGTCTGGTGATTTAAGTTCGAGAGCTTGGCATGGCTTTGTTCTTACCCCATGCCATCCTGCCTCGATGATTCAGCAATTAGACGCCAATATTTTTATTACTATATACCGCATTGATGGACATCTCTGGACAAGCCCTCGCATGTATATAGCACAACTGCCTTACGGGTTGGAAAGGAATTTTGGTTAAACCCTACCCAGCAAATAAAGAAAGATGGCGCATACCGACCAGAATATATCTATGCTCGAAGGCGTCCAAAGAAAATCAATCAGATTTGTCTACAATGCCTACGGGTGGCATATTTCCCCTACAGCGCTTTTAAATCTAGCCGAGCTTGAAATTTGCAACTAAGACGTTACCGCGATGCCTAAAACACTTGCATCTACTCTACCATGAAAACCTGCTTGCCACCAACGCCTACTTAACACGTGTCGATAAATGCTCGAGCCTAGATTTCCACACTAAAAAACTATGCGAGATATATTGTCGCACTAACGTCTTTCAAAATGCATCTTTCCGCGGACTATACGCGAGTGGAACCGATTATTGGCAAGCTTGATAGACTCCCCTACCACTGCATTTTATGCGCATGCTTACGGAAACATCGGCGTGCGCGCATGCTTAAGTTTTCTTGCTCATATGTGTTTCCTGGCAGGGATCATGAACATTTATTTTCACGTTTTTTTTTCTCTGGTTGTGATAGCGCCTTAATGCGCAGTGCAACTGCGTGTTTATATATGACTTCTGTAGTTTTTTCCGCCCATTGCATGCGCTTGCCTGATATTGTTGGCAGCATTATTCTACTATTTTTTTCGTTACCTATGCGCCATCACATAATGTGCTTTTGTATACGCAACGCGCATGTCCCGCGGTGTTTGTTTTTCTTGCTAATTTTTTTCTTGTTCCTTTTGGTGCAGTCACGTTGTAGGCAACTTTTGTTAGGGCTCAGTGTGCCCTGTGTTTTCCTGTCGTGCATTATATTATCAGCTGGTTTCTTCCACCCACCCCTCCTAAGCCCTTGTTTCAAGGGTGGCAGTATTATAAATAAATAAAAAAACCATTTGCTTGCCCTCGTAACCCCTCGACGAGCCCTTTTAAATTTTGATACCCCACACCCCTAGCAGGATCATATGGAATTCATACCAGTCAAACTAACCATGACTCTCATGACTGCAACCTGGACGCATTATTTAAATGTCCGACGTGATTTCCCTAACTGAAACCTTTTAATTTGACACCCGACAAGCTTTAGCGGCTTCACCTTGTATTTAACCCAATCTATGACTCATAATGACTATCTTATGATTAGAACCACGAAGCCGTTTTTTTTTTGTACCACGTGATTCCCCTCGTCAAGACCGTAAATTTGATACCCTACACGCCCTAGGCGTCACTTCGAATTTTAACCCAATAAAAAACCCGCCATGAGTATCCATGTTTATAATCAGGAAGCATTTTTGTATTCCCCCATGTGATTCCCCCACGACCAACTACTTTTAAAAGTTGGTCTGGTTTCCCGCTCATCAAGACCAAAAATTTGATACCCATCACATCCTAGCGGAATCAATTTGAATGTAAACCAATCAATGACTAACCATGACTATCTCATGATATAGCCATACCGCATTTTTGTCCGACGTGATTCCCTTATCAGAACCTTAAATTTGATGCCCCTCCCACCCAGTGGTGTTATTGTGAATTTTACCCTAATTTATGACCCACCTTGAGTACGTCATCATAATATTCGAAAGCACTTGATTACCCTCATCGAGACCTTAATTTGATACGCCACTTTTTCGTAATGAATTAAATTTAACCGAATCTATGAAAAACCCGTCATTTTATAAACCCATAACTCATTTTGTCCCGAACGATTCACACATCGAGACCTTGATTTTGATTCCCCAGATGCCCCCGCAGCGTCATTTTGAATTTTAACCCAATCTATCACTCATTATGACTGCCTGATGACTACAATCAGGAAGCTTTTTTTTATTTACCCCACGTGATTCCGTTAGTCGGGACAATTCATTTGATACCTCACACGCCTTCCTTAGCTTCATCAGTCGTACATTCGCCCAATCTAATGCGGTCATTATTCTGTCTAAAGACGCGTTGCCCAGTCAATTCATCTAATTATTTGAAACAGCAGAAGGGACAGCCCCCGCCCGCTTTTCCCCCCGTCTCTCACCTCTTCCTTTGTGCCCCCTAGTATATCAAGCCGTTAACAGTACCAGGCGAACAACAAGCAAGCAAGCGCCGCAGTGTGCTTTCCCACCACCATTTCCCACCCTCTTAGCGGATGCATTAGGAGGAAATGTTAAGACAACCCTTTGTTATGACCTAACCACTCAAATATCACTCACGCGCCAGCCGAGAAAACTTGGATACAGCAAGTTCTTCGGGTCATGAAAATTCAACAAGAAAGTAAAAAAATCAACCCCCCCTCTCTCCTCCCAACCGATCACGCGGTTCGCGAATGGTGCCGTACCGGCAAGGTAACCTTAATTCCGAGCCCACAGCGACGCATAAACTTAACAGCCAAGCATAGCTGCCTGCTGGGCAACTCATATGTACTCAAACTCAAAAGGGACTAAAAACTCATATGTACTCAAACTCAAAATGTACTAAAAACTCAAATGTACTCAAACTCAAAATGTACTAAAAAAACTCAAAATGACTCAAACTAAAATGACTCAAACTCAAAATTTACTCACTACTCAAAATGACTCAAATTTAAAATGTACTCAGAACTCAAAATGTACTAAAAAACTCACTATGTACTCAAACTAAAAAATGTACTCAGAACTCAAAATGACTAAAAACTAAAAATGACTCAAACTCAAATGGACTCAAACTCAAAATGACCGAACTCAAAAGGGACTCAAACCCCAAATGACTCAAACCAAAATGGACTCAAATTCACAAAGTCTCAGGAGTACTCAAACTCAATCGGACTCAATCTTAGTCGGGCCCCTCCCCTAAAACTCACTCAAGCTCAAACTCCCCATGCCACACTAGCCTCGCACTCACTCAAACTCAAACTCACGCGTGATTTTAAAGTCCAAATGAGTCTGAGTGAGTGGACTCATGAGAGAGTTCGCCGACCTCTGCCCGACAGTCACCGTACCGCGTGTCTTCACACGAGCGAGAAGCCATCCGGACACAAGTCGAAGACAAGCTCAGCAACGATATTATACAGCCATAAAAAAACCCCCTGGGCTGCTCTGGTCGTACTCTTAAAGAAAAAAGACGGCACACTGAGGTTCTGCGTTGACTACCGGCGATTGAACAAGATCACCAAAAAGGACGTGTACCCCCTGCCACGAATTGGTGACGCCCTGGACCACCCCTGCAACGCGAAGTACTTCTCATCGATGTATCTGAAGACAGGCTACTGGCAATTTGAAGTGGACGAGATAGATCAAGAGAAGACTTCATTCAAAACCCCGGACGGTTATACGAGTAAAGGTGATGCCTTTGGGCTATGCACGGTGCCAGCAACGTTTCAGGGGGTGGACACTGCGCTAGCTGGTCTGAAGTGGCCTAACTGCCTCGTATACCTCGATGACATTGTGGTTTCTCTTGAACTTTTTACAAACACCTTGGAATGCTGCAGTCTGTACTCGAGGCCATCCGAGTGTGGGGTTTTAACGCTAAAGCCAGGAAAGTGCACCTTCGCAAACGAGGAACCCAATTTTTTGGGCCATATCGCAACCCCGGGGAGTCGGGCCTGACACGGCAAAAACATCAACCATAGTGAACTTCCGTAGACCGAAAAGTAAGAAGGGCGGTGGAGATTTTTGGGACTGTGCGCATACTCCCGGCGCTTCGTCGCAAACTTCACCCGCATTGCTGAGCCACTTACGCGCTTGACGAAAAATAGCACGCCTTTTGGGTGGGGAAACGACCAAGGCAAAGCATTTTTCCGAGCTGCAAAAACGCCAGCAAAGCCCTCCGTGCTCGCTCATTTCGACGAAACCGTCGAAACGGAAATGCACACCGACGTTAGTGATATAGGTTTTAGGGCCGTCTCGTCAAAAAGCAAAGTGGTTGCGAAACGGTAATCGCCTCTGCCAGCTGTGGTCTGTCGAGGGAAAGGAGAAAAACTACTCGGCCTCTGAGAAATAGTGTCTGGCTGTTATACGGGAACTGCAAAATTTCGCCCATACGTGTATGATAGACCGTTCAAGTTTGTGACAGACCACCACGCGCTGTGTTCGCTCGCAAATTTGAAGGACCCCTCTGGCCGCCTTGGGCGATGGAGCTTGCACCTGCAGGAATACGACGTTAAAAATCCGGCATAAATCGGCATAAATCCGGCAGGAAACACTCCGAGTCGACTGTCTGTCCTGCCCCCCTCGATCCACCACCTCAAGACTCCGATGCCGACAGCGCGTTCTTCGGAGCCCTGACGGAGAGCGATCTAGCCCCCAACCGCGTGCTGACCCCGAGTTACGCGTCATATCTACTCCCTTGAAGGACGCAATGTCGCCATGGTTAGGGCCTTCAAACGAACTTACCAGCATTCAGCCTCAAAAACTCTGTCATCGTGAAAAAAAATTTCAGCCCCGGAACGAGAAATATTTACCTTCTTGTCATCCCGGCAGATCCTCGTGACGAAATTTTGGAAGCGTGCAACGACGACCGTCTTCTGGACATCTCGGCGCAGCTCGCACAATTGGAAAAACAAGGTGAGGTACTACGGGCCTGGCCTATATCCGACGTCACCACTACGTCCGGAGCTGCCGTGACTGCCAGCGACCAAAAACACCCCCCACGAGACCCGCTGGACTTCTGCAGCCGATCGCCATCCATTCGAGGCCTTTCCAGCAGATTAGAATGGAGTTTTTGGCTAGATCCTACGTAACGATCCGAGACGAATTGGATTGTCGTAGCGACAGGCTACAGACCCCAACGCAGACCGCTGCTCTTCCGGGGGGGACTGCTCAAGAAGTCGCAAAGTTCTTAATAAGTCAAGTTGTGGTCCCACATGGAGCTCCTCAAGTTGTAATCACGAATCGCGGAACGGCCCTTACTGCCGAGCTGATGCAAGGAATCTTACGCTACAGCAACACGGATCACCGAAAAAGGATGGCTTACCACCCCAAAACGAACGGTCTAAGGGAACGTTTGAACAAGACGATTGCGGATATGCAGTTTATGTACTTTTATGTTGCACATAAGCCCTTGGACGAAGTGCTCCTATATGTGACGTTTGCGTACAACATGGCTACCTGAAACTACGCAGATGACACTGTTCGAGTTTGCCAACGGAAGGCGGCCGACTACGGTGCTTGACGCCTTGCTTCCGCACGTAGAAGACGACACCCCAATGCCGGCGTCGAAGGATACCTTCAACGTGCAGGGGAAAGCCCGCCAGCTTGCTCGAGTTTGTACAACAGAAAAGCAGCTGGTGGATGCCGGCCGCTGCAGCCTTCGACGCCGAGACGCCGAGTACCACCCTTGGGATCGTGTTGGTTTGGACTCCCATCCGACGACGCGGACTGAGTGAGAAAATTCTACGATGGTATTTTGGACCCTACCATATTCTATGACGTTTTGGCCAACTAACCTACGAAGTGACCCCCGATGCTGATTCCGGCACATCACGACGACACACGAAACCCGAAGGCGACCACGTGGTTTTCCTAAAACATTTTTACGCACGATGCCGGATTTTATTTTTTGTTCGGACTGTCGCCTATGTTAGCGTCAGGTCGATGCACTCTTAGAGGGGGGAAAAGGGCCGCGAACCATGCATTAGGTTTGCTAATTTATGTTTTGCTTTTACGGCATGGCTGCGCGGGTTTTGTGTTTTCTGTGTGCCAAGAGAAGCGCGTTTTTCTTCTTTCTTTTTATGCCACATGTGTTATCTCACTTGATAGGGAGGCGTTCCGAACTAACGTGAACAGCCTAGAATACTTTGCTTTGTTCTGAATGTAAATCGACGGCTCGAGAAACATTCGCGCCGAAAGGTAAAAGCTGCAGAGCAGCGCCGTGGCTTTAATTGACTCCCGACGCTCACCCATGCACCTCACTTTGTTGACCGCTGCTTCGCCGCCTGTGTACTTTTGGAGTTGTTAGGGGAGCCCAAGTTTGCTCCAATAAACGTGCCTTTTGTTCAAACGACGGCCTCATCTTTGGCTTCGTAACAATATACAACCCCTTCTGCCGAATCTTTGACAATCCAGAAACACTCTATCATGTGGTTTCGAACCCCATTAAAATTCACACTTTGACAAAATTCCAAATACAACATACGAGCTGTGGGATTAGTAATGTGCCTGCTCCGACATAAGTAAGTAGCTTTGGCTCTCGATGAAAGGGCGAAGACGGCAGGCCTAACCAACAGACTCCTCGACTGGGACACCACTCACTATCTAGCTCGATTTACCTTTTAAAGCTTTCTCCAATTCCTACTGTTTGGTTGTCTCTGAGCTTTGAATTTACTTATGGACGGTATTACTCAAACCTCCTAGAGCTTTGATTTTAATGAGCACACAGTCTTGACTTTTGACTGCAGCATATCTTACATTGTCGCGTCGACGTTTCTCAGAAACGAAGTTTTTTGGTTTACAATCGTCGGCGTTGAATGGACGGGTGCTTAACTTTGCTACCTAATTTTACACCTCCATTCATCCTTCTCGAAATTCTAGCCACTTAAATCGCGTCGAAATGACGCAAAAGAAATAAACATCAGCTTCCTAACGGGAGGGACGCAGATTGCATTCTTACTACAGGAAGCGTTTTTACGTTCTCTTCACTCACAATGACGTCATAATATTGAGAATGTTGGCTTTATTGCAGTGCGTTTTCACACGGCAATACACAATAATACAGGATAAAATGAATCGCAATAATATTGCCAGGGCAATAACCGTGGTGCAGATGACAACTGAAGTGACGTACTGGATACTGCAAACACAAATACTGCTTCTAGCGCAAAGTCCCTTTGCCAATCAGTTGACAGGAAGTCTAGTTGGACAACAAAGGAATCTAGAGGCTCATACATGTCGTGATTGGCTCGGCAAAAAGACGCCACCAGGTCTTCAGCGAACATTGCCACACTTTCATTTGGCGTCTGTGCGCGCGATTCATGGAATCACAGTGCATTGTCCCGACGAGCTGCGTTCGGGAATGCCTCCGTAAAGATCGCGGCGGCAAGTAGTCCCACGTACGAAGGCTCGCTTCATGGTTCTGAAACCATATACGGGCACCGTCCTTTATTGAGTAGTAGACGTTTGTTAGTTTGTGTAAGGCATTCCGGAGATTATTAAGCGACTCATTTGTACTGTTATAGCCAGTCTTCGACCTATTCCTACACTTCGCCATTGAAGCTGGTTGGCTGCCGAGGCTCTTGGAGAATCACGTGTGAGGTTGATGGACTCCATGTTTGCGTTTCGCGAGCTTAACGTGCCTGAGCGTTCCTGGCCACGAGGCCGAATTTCAGGGTTTAGGCCCACGAAGGCGACGGCTGCTGCGATGGAAAGGCGCGTCGATGAGGAGAGGCCTGCCTGGGCTTGGTGACCGGCTGCCGGTAGGACTACCGGTAGGCGAACTTGGGGCAAAGACGAATAGAGATTATTTAGGCAAACTTGTGCCTCAAGAAAGAAAGCACCAAGAAGACGGGTCTCCCGCGAAGCGCCGATCAGCCAGATCAGCGTTCTCAAGCACGAGCCGTTCCACGAACTCTCCTACACGCGCCAAGCGAAGGAGCCTTTCATCGTCATCGCCTTTGTGGCTCCGGCTCATAGATGACGCACCCGTGACAGTATTGGCTAAACAGCCCTCCAAACGTGATCGGCCCCCGAAAAGGGGCCGCACCGAATTTTCTTTCCCAGCACTTCCTAACTTGAGTCCTCCGGAGAAGAGCAACTACCCTCTCTTATTGGTGCTGGAATCGTCGACCAATCAAAACCTCTTGCTTCACAGTCCGTATTTCTTGTTTCAAAGTTTATGCAAGGTGTTCGCCGGTGCCCCATGTAAGATAATCTCATTTCGTTTAAACGGGGAAAGGCTTTTGGGAAGCGAGTGTCTCGTGAGGCGAAAAGGGCAAGTTCGCGCATTTTTCTCACTTCCACCAGTTCATACTAGACAAACACAAAGTCTGGCCATCAATGCGAAACCGAAAAAGACAACATACACACAGCCTGCCCCTGGTTAGTACAACAGAGGACACATTGGAAGACCAGGATTACACACTCGCCCAACACTTTCAACATGTGTGCAGTTCAGCGCACTACACCAACGCTTTCAGAAGCGGAAAACAACCTGTGAGAAAGCCCTTGCGAAATAGTTATAGGACCTCATCGTATAAGACCACCTTCTTATCTCACGACGTTCCAACATCTTTTAATTCTCCTAACTTCTCCATTTTTTAACGGAAAGTCCAGCTTGGTGTGAACAAACTTGCTGGCTGGGCGGACACAAACAGTTTTAAACTGAACCCTGGAAAAAATACTTGAGTTGTGTTCTCCCGGAAGCGTGGCATACACCCGAATCCTGATAACTGTAATATTGGTGTAGTAATTCTTGTCTAAGTGGAACAGAAGTTTTTAGGCCTAATATAAATCGTGACTCACATTTATCAATCACTTCATTACAGCTCAAACACAAATGCCTAAAAATGGGAACGTTCTTAAAGTACTGTCACACCATTCTACGGGGCTGATAAAAAACTGCTTCAACGCCTGTTTATTGCTCAGATAGGATCCCGGCTGCGTTATGGCAGTGTTGCCTATGAGTCAGCGCCTTACACATCCCTGAAAATGCTGGACTCAACGCTGCACTTCGCGCTCCAGCCAATTAGAATCCTCAATGTTGAATGTAACAAGTGGAGCCTCGAACGTCGGGAAAATGCAGGGACCTTCTTTATGCTTTCAAAAGCTCATCAATGCATAACCATTATTTTATGTCATTTCTTATTGATACCTCCAAATCCCAGGTTTTTTAAACCGCCCATATATTTCTTCTGCGTTCTCATACAGAGCTAGAGAACGAAGCATCAGAGCTCGCAAAGCTCTGATGCTCTGCTGAAGCATCAGAGCCTCCGTCTCCTTTTTAGATACCATGAAAACGACTGTTACTAATTATATAGCCCCATTGCATCTTCGTCCTACACTATATGACTTATCTTTTATACATATCTATAAAACCAGGGCAAAAAGTGCGATTCTGCAACATTTCTTGTCGCTTTAACCCATATACAAGTGTGCAGAATTTTATGCTTACACATCAAAAACTGCCACCACTAAGTCCCGTGCTGCGCACAGGAGAGTTTGACAGCTTGAATATTAGTAAACCCATGAATGTGTATGCTAGTATATTCACAGCCGAGGCCCATGGTATACTTCTTGTTGTGAACTATACCCTCCACACTAAAATTCCACAGTACGTAATTTATACTGATTCCTTAAATGTTTTGCGGACATTGTCAGCATAAAAAACTCCAAACACCTTGTTGTCAACTTTATGATACGCACCATTATGTCTTTATATGCGTTAGACCTCCAAGTCACCGTGTGCTGGGTGCCAGGTCACTCTGGGGTCGCAGGAAATGAGAACGCAGATGAAATGGCCACTTTTGCTACACTTAGTACAACAGTTGACATAACAACAGCACCGTACACCGACTTGAAGCCACACTTCAGAAAACTACTTCGAAAAGCCTGGCAAACACACTGGAATGAACAGACACAGGTTTTTTAAAATTTAAAAACAAATTTTTTAAAACCATTCAACCCCCATAACACACCGACTCCTACACAAGCCTCCTCAGTGTCTTTTACTGAATCTACTTTATTCCTTATTGAGTGACTTTAGTCTTTAGATTTCATCCCTCACAATAACCAGGTTTTTGGGGCTCGTGACCAGTTCCTTGCGCCTTAACATCCAGCAAACAATCATTACTCAAAGCCGTTGGTTCGCTTCTGCCATCCGCCAGACGTCACACAGCCATGGATGTAGATGTGGCGGGTGCTTCGACCACTACTCCGTCCAACACACAACGAACGGTTGTGGGAGCGATTCCTTTCCTGCACTGCAAGCATATTCCATGGTGTACTCCAGCTCGTCACTGTCACCGCACCAGATGATGACATGGACATAACTCCTTCGCTACAATCTCCAAAGGCTGCGAAAGAACAGGGCTCCATAGGGGTGGGTAAAAAACTCCCCCGCCTCCCCGAAGGTGATAGTGCGGAAATGTGAATGCATTGGGTTGCACCGATGAGTGCGCTGCGGCAAGCAGTCACGGAGAGAGGCGCGCGCTCCACTGCATTTATATATATTTTTCTGAGCACAGCGAGCGGAGAGGAGGGTACGCGGAGAGGAGAGAGAGACCCGCGCAACACGCCCAGCCCCACGCGCGAGCTCTCTCCGCCGAGCTCCGCGATGCGAGTGCCCTCACACGCCGAGCGCGCTCCTCCTCTCCCCTTGCCCTCCGCTACAACCGCCCGAGCTACGACGTGCTCCGGTTGCTAGGGGCGCCACAGCTGTTGCTAGGCGCACGCCGGGCCAACGCACGACAACCACCGACTAAGAAATGCATTCGCTATTAAAAGCTAGCAGCCCCTGTGTCACTGGCCCAAATCATACCTCAGTGTGGTAGGGGATGCATCCAGCCCTAGGCTTCATCTACCCCAGCCACAATCTTCTTTAAACATTTATGGCAGCAGAAATATTTATGCAGTCGAACTGCAGAGGATTTAATTGAAAACCTGGATGATATATAAGAAATGCTATACAACACTCAAACAACCGTCCTGTGTTTACAAAGACTCACTTCTAACTCTAAGCACCCCAACTTCTTGAACCAATACTTAGTACTTAGGAGAGAGAGATAGCTGCACACACTCCTCTGGTGGCGCTTAGCTATAGTCAGGCAAAATCTGTCCCTTGATAGTCTCTTCAGTTCGCACTGGCAGTAGAAGCGGTTCCTGTTCGGGCAATTGTCTTCAACAGGTTAACAACAATTTGCTCAATATACATTCCCCCTGAATATCGTTTGTCCAGCTCCTAATTTGAGTCCCTTATAGAGGAGCGGCGGGGAACCGTTTTAAATGCAGAGCATTTCTTTCACTCACGATGTTATGCGTCCGCAACTCGGCGTCCGCAGCCAGCCAGCACGTGCGCCCCTCCCCCGCCTCCTCCTCGCATTCAACATCAGGTGCGGGCGCGCAAGAGCGTGCTCCGTCGCTGAAAAGAGGCGCTGCAGCAGCAGGTGCTACCTCATCTCCCTCTACTGCACGCGCTACGAATATACTCGTTGCCCGAGCGAAGGATCCGCGGCCCGACGTTGACGTTTGGCCGCGGCTTCTCGTGCACTAAGTTCGGCGTCGGCAGCGCGCTTTCAGTCGCTTGCGTTCGGCGTCGGTTAGCGCGCCGTCTCGCCCTGTCTTGTCTTCTGCCGCGTCAACGAAGAGGATGGCACGATGTCTTGAACTGGTACTGCAACGCTGACGTTGGCTCGCGTCGCGGTACTGGTTGAAGGTGTTGCTTTCATCGCTATGAACTTCGACGATGGCGCACTGCCTCCCCGAGAGGGATAATAGAAAGAAAAGAAAAGAAAGAAAAGAATAATAATATAGATCCCCACCGATTGCCCTACAGAGAGGGTGGGGTGCAAACGATGGCAATAAATAACACGTTACGTGCTTACGTTTCTCTGTCCCTCTCTCCTCCCTCTCTCTCTCTCTCTCTCTCTCTCGTCTAGCAACCCAAGTACCCAACCCCTACGACAACAACAACTACAACTACCACCGCCAAATACCACAACCTACGCCACGTGACCACCCCAATGCTCTGCATTTACTCGTGTCCCTCGCAGGGGGCATGCGACGGAGGTTTTTTATTTGTTGGTGACCTGAATGCGCACAGCCCACTGTGGGCGTTCGCAACGCACAATTCCGGTGGCCGCTTGATAGAGAAATTTCTCTTGTCATCCGGTAACTTGTTTCTGTAACAAAATCAGCCCACATACTACAATACAACACCCCACACATATTCACATGTTGCTTTGGCCATACGCTCCACTGTTCGTTTTCCGTCCATCGATTAGGAAGTGGATACGAATCCCTACGGAAGCGACCACTTCCCTGTCACCCCTCAGATGCAACAAAAGTTTAACTATCCTGTTGCCCACTGGGCAACGTTTTAAAGAGAAGTCTAAATTTACACATCAATTGCACACTTACATATGAAGGAAGTGTGCCCTTTCTTCACAGCACATATACTTGATGCAGCATGGGTTTTTTTTCCCCGTACCACTGGTACAACACCTACTTACAGAGGTTCTGGAGGAATGGCGATTGCAAAAGAAGGTCAGAAATCCTTAGGATAAAGCCTGGGGGGTCCTCCGCACATACCCTATATGAGAAAACCTCATTTCCTTCGTTGAACGGATTAGCCATTGGACGGCGAATCTGGAGTCAGGCAAACAAACAGACAGTTTGAGATATTTTCTATCATCAATACAGGTACGCGCGAAAATTTCTGAAGAAGTACGGAAATGCGAGGGGCAAAAAACATATGTCAAACATCCGGTCAGCACTACTGGCAATAAACTTGAAGGGCAAGCAAAGCCCCTTGCACAACAGTTTGAAGACATTTCGAGCTTCTCCAACTACACCGAAACATTCTTGCAAAATAGTCTATTAAAAGAAAGGCTATCCTTGACAACAGGAAATCTAAAGATGGGCATAACTTTCCTTTTTCTTTGCTGGAACTTATGTTAGCCCTGGGCACTGCCGTGCTTCAGCGCCAGGGACCAATGAAAGTAGCATACACAATGATTCAGCACCTACTCCTAGACACCCTCAATACTCTTCTCTTTTTGTACAACGAGATATGGCTAGCGGGGGTACTTTCCTCATGCTTGGAAAGAGGCATTGGTGTTAGCAATACTGAAAGAGGGAAAAGATGCTTCTTCTGCGACAAACTATCCCCCATTGCTTTAACGAGCTCCTTGAGCAAGCTCTTTCAAATGATGTCAAAAGAAGAAATATATGTTTCAGAATATCATGGTGTCCTTGATGGCTGCCAGGCAGTCTTTCGGTTGGCCAGATCCACAACTGACAATCTTACAGCTGTTGAATCTTATGTTAAAGGTGCTTTTCCCCATAAATAATACTCTGTATCTGTATTCTTTGACATTGAAAATCCCTAGGCCACCGTTTGATCCTATGCCATCCTGCAAAACCTGAAATCTTTCGGCATTTATGGAAACATGGGAAACACACAGTAAAGCTACCTGTCAGAGCATTAGGGTACAGTTGGTGCAGCGTAATCGAGGCAATTACGAAGGAAAATGGGGGGCTCGAGGGTAGAGTGCTCAGCGTCAAACTATTTATTGCAAAAAAATTACACAACTGAGTAGTATGCGAAGCAGTCATGAGGTCGACTGAAGTTCCCATTAGTTTTCAGTGCGTCGTTTCCAGTTGACGTTCAGCTTCGCCTGCCTTCGTTGTATCAGTAGCTTCTTGACGTAGTTTAATGAGTGACGGACATAAGGCGCGTTCGTAGCACATGCTCGCGTGTTGGTTTGTAGCGGCTGGGGGAAGATCGCCACGTACCTGCCGTTGCGGCCAGAGAGTCGTATATTCAAAACCGTCTACCGCCTAACTATTTCTTTTTACAGTACACTGCGCTGACATCATCCCACGCGCTTACGGGGCTGAAGAAACGCCCATGCGCAGTAGAGTGCGGAGAGTGGACAAGGGAGCGAGGGACACAGCCCCGAGCATGAGATGCTCCGCATCAAAAATAAATACGTTAGGGAGAGTGCTCCCAGCCACCAATTTGTATTAAGTCTACGTAGACGATGAAAAAATCAGCTTCCGGTTATGTAAATCATCTATCGGTGCATGGCAGATCCACGTTATTGTGAACAGTCTAGCCAAGTGGGCAGACAAAAATCTGACAAGTTCAAATTGAGTCTTAACAAAAGACATGTTTCTGACTAAGGGCGATTTGCCTTACCGTTCAAAAAAGCTGTGCTCGTCAGCCGTGTTTATCAAGCTTCGGCGGAATGATAACATCAGGGTTAACCTAAAACTAGGATGCCGCAGCCACAGGCGACCTCACGTGCGAACTTAGAATTGCGCATGAGAAGAATGAAGTGTCAATGGAAGAGGCGATCCGATAAGTCTTTGCTTTCTAAAGCCTAGGATAATGTGTATGTTTGGCACTCTCGGCCTAACTTTCAAGTAGCTCTAGTTTGGTGGCCGCTGGCCGCAGGTTTCGTTACTGGCCGGCAATATTTGAGCAATCCATAACCCACCAAAGAACGACTGTGTTAGTCCTGAAGCGAGCACCCGTGTTTGAACGAGCCAGTAGTTGTGCTTACCGACGGCCGGCTCTGTTCTTCAGTCGCAGCCACGTAACCATGTCCTAGTCTCGTTATGTTAGCTGACCTATAGCGGCTGGAGACAAGGAATAGTGAATGAACTAGCTCCTTTTGAGGACTCCCGTAACGGCAGTAACCCTGTAGTGCCTCCTCTGTCAAAAGTATTGTACATACTAGTTTCACTTATCTTTTATTAACCGTACCTTATTATGGTGAAACATAGCTGGATGTAGAAGTTTTCAACAATACGTGCGATGCACTGCCGTACAATATAGTTATCATAATTCTAGAAATCACGAACTACCGATAGAAATATGAGATAAAAAAGACGACGACAAAACGTGCCTGTTTTTTGGGCGTTGTCTTATCCAGTGGTCGTAGTTGCTGTTCACGTTTTATTGAACTGTGATGCTATACAAACTTGCTCCAGAAGTCACCTTTTCTAAAATATAATACATTTAGAACTTTTCATCGTTCACCTCCAGAGCCCAGTACGACAACGCTACGCCAATCTTTACTGGTAAGAACAGAGCGCTGAATGAATCAGTATGAGCGCGAAAGACCCTACTAAAATTCGCGTCACGTGGCATGGATTGGTAACTCATGTTGTTAGTTTATTCAAAAAAGAATGGGGCTATGACGCGAAATTATAAGCCAACCGCTCTGGAGTTAGTCAGGGCTTGCTACATTTTCATGAGTTAGTTTTATGGCAGCCCTAGACTAGCTAAAACATACAGAGATAAAGAAGGCTCGCGTAACTCTATTCAACCTAAAGGGCATATTCGGGAAATGTACATACCGTACTCGAATAAATTTCCCAGGTGAGACACGTAATCAAATTGTGTTGTTTAAAGAGTTAAAAAATGATTTATGGATCTAATCTTAACACAAATGTACAAAAAGTTTTCACCTTGAGCGTGTAGTGGAGGCCATCGTTTGTAATCGCATTATAGTACAATTCTAACATTTCTTGCGGCCAAGTAGTTGTGGGTGAGTATACCAAAGTCATCGTTTACCAGCAGGTGACCACAGCTTCTCCCCAACCTTTATAATAATGTTTCTCTTGGTACCTTTTTGGGGCAACCAGGATGAAATAGGCAGAAGTTATGAGGGGCGTGTAGTCTGAAGACGGAAGGGGTGCAGACGTCTGCTACGCACGCTGGGCTTCTACTAAAACAGGTTCAGGCAGAGGCTTAAGCCAGTCACCGAGAAGAGAGCACAGCGATTCGCAGAAAAATATAACTCTTCGTAAAAATGACCGGGCGGGAAGCTATATTACTAGCCCAGAAAATGCGATGCCGTTGCAATCTACACAGAATGAGAAATGTTACAAGGTTGCGATACGGAGATGTTTTGAAAAAAAAGCGAAACCTATCATCCCTGATAAAAATCAATTTAAAGTTGAGAATAAAAACAAACTAAACCGAACAAAAGGTGGAACAGTAAAGATAGTTGAGCATGGCGCTGTTTTACTTTCAGTAGAGAACATTCCAAAGGCACCCAGGGAAAAGCGAACGAACACATTTAAAGCCGTGCGGAATACCGCAACAGGTGTTCTGCAGTCTAAGAGCCGTTTTTCAATCTTACGAAACAAGGCGAGAGCCCAACGTAGCGCATATGCTGAATACAATCTGCATCTTTATCGGTGGCTTTTTTAGGGCATGAGTCTACTACGAATAAAAAAAAACACCGGGAAACACCTGGGTTAAAGTTGCTAGAAAGTATGAAGGGCAACAATCGATGGCAGGACTCTATCTATACGCCTTTGAAGCTATCCTTGTTATAATACATAATAAGCCTAACTTGAAACAGCCCGTGACTTTTTCCTAGAGAATAAACTATTCGCCTTGAGGTTTGATGCTGAAGCAAACCGCATACGCCGGAAGTATACCCCGGTCCTTGAAACGCCGATGTGCTCTGGCTGTAGCCAACTTCACTCCACAAACAAATGTTGTGAACCAATATTCCTATTGTCCGGGGAAGCGCATCCTTCGGTGAATTAGGAGTGTAGGCACAGACATCGACTCTGGCCCACGAAACCTGACATCTTACCCTCTAAGAAGGAACACAACCGGGGAGTATGTGTAAAAAGAGGAGGGTAAAAAAGCACCAAGAGAAAAATAGTTGTAGCCTGGGCCGAAACGAATTCACGCATAAGCCGCAGTTTACTGGGTCAACCTAGTCGTCTGGTTCAATTGTTAATTGATTGTGGTGTTGAACTACACCCCGACACTACATAGGCGATGACGCGCTCCTAGTGAAGGGCTCCAGAATAATTTTGAGCACGACGGTATATTTTCTGGTTCACCTAACTATAGAAGCTTTAATGCAACCCCGTCAACCAGAGAAAAGCAACGTCTCAAAAAACAGCCACTTGAAATTTTAGATCCACGCTCTCCCATAAGAAATTTCCATTATGTCTAAGGCTACAACGAAACAATCTGCAACCACCCAGAAAATCGAACAAGGTCCACCTCTATTATCACCAACCCATGCCTCTTGAACGAAACAAATAAATGACCAAAAAACAAAAGTCTCGACGCGTGCACCACACCTAGCAAAAATAGAAGATAAAGAACATTTAGAAATAAACATATACGCTTCCATCTGCATTTCATGCGCACAATCCACAGTCCACAAGCCTGTTGTAGAAATTGCAAACGCCGACTAAAGAAGAATTCTTGCAACAAATTCAGCAGCAAATGCAACCACAAGAAATGTGACGCAGAGCCATTCTCATCACCTCCAAACTGAAGCCTCTCCTGAATCTAGGCGTCTTCGGAGAAACATATCGAACGGAGTACTGAAAAAAGCGTTTAAGTGGAATTACAGGACCTCTTCAAACCAAAAAGGGAATCTTGTGATAATCTAACCCCATTAAAGAAATAAATCTGACATCATCATGTTGCCACATGGGAAGGCCAAGATCCCTGTGAACACCCTACGTGTCAAAAAGCCACTCCGTGAAGAACATCGCAGCTACCCACAATTTCCCACCGAAAAGAGGCGAAATACCTACTCCACTTGGGCCAACAAATACAGAGGGCGTCCTCTCGAATTCAACTGTTATTGTCTACGGAGACCAAACAGGTTTTTTGATTTCAACTGTTATTGTTTTCCTAAAGCAACTGAAGTTTAGCGCCTCGACAGGAGCGAAGCAGTGGAAGTAGTCACCAAACTCGACCATCCTCATTGCAGCCCTCTTCAACGCAACACATCATACATAGAGCTGCCCTAGCAACAATCACCCCGCGCCAACGAAATTAGTGGACTCCTCACGAACACAGACCTCGCGCTTCTCAGTAACTCTACCACACTCTGTATATTGAGAACAAGCACCACTCGGAATACATTCCCGAAACTGGTTCTGTGCTTGAGCTATAAAGCGCAACGAAGGGCGGCCTTCCATAGCACGAAATAGTGGGTGAAATGCGGTATTCTTTGGATTTTCTTCCCACGGACCCTCTAGAAGACTATAAATGGCCCATCTATCTACACCCACTCACACTGAAACTATAGCTGCTGGGGCTCCAAACAAAAACACATCATCAGCCATGCTGTGGTACTTATCGCTACTCAGATATGTTCTACATTGATGACCGTGTTTTTTTAATTTGGTAAGTCAGCCTTAAGAGCAAAAAGGTGAAGAGGGCAACGGCGCTAACAGAAACTACAAAACGCGGGGTACAAGTAAACACAAAATCTGCTGCTTACGCCAAGGACCTGGACTAAGAAAATTGCCTAGTTATATGTGGCGATCCTAACGGCCTCGTATCGTTCGAAGAAACATAAAGCTGCTTAGCGAACTTATTGATTGAATTAAAGGGATAGTAAATAATCCAATCAAATGCAAAGCAGACGTTGCGCACACTATCTAGGGCGGAAATGAACATCTATGAAGTACCTTGCTACTCCACCTGCTATGCAAAACATTCACATTAAACACATTAAAACTGGCCTACAGCGGCCGTTGCAACAGCACATTGCGGGTGCCCATGTTCATTGAAAAACTTAAAAAAGAGCAGTTGGCTTATAATTGCGTGGCAGCGCCCCATTCTTTTTTGAATATAGGTCAGCTAACATAACGAGACTAGGACATGGTTACGTGGCTGCGACTGAAGAACAGAGCCGCCCGTCAGTAAGCACAACTACTGGCTCGTTCAAACACGGGTGCTCGCTTCAGGACTAACACAGGCGTTCTTTGGTGGGTTATGGATTGCTCAAATATTGCCGGCCAGTGACGAAACCTGCGGCCAGCGGCCACCAAACTAGAGCTACTTGAAAGTTAGGCCGAGAGTGCCAAACATACACATTATCCTAGGCTTTAGAAAGCAAAGACTTATCGGATCGCCTCTTCCTTGACACTTCATTCTTCTCATGCGCAATTCTAAGTTCGCACTTCAGGTCGCCTGTGGCTGCGGCATCTTGGTTTTAGGTTAACCCTGATGTTCTCATTCCGCCGAAGCTTGATAAACACGGCTGATGAGCACAGCTTTTTTGAACGGTAAGGCAAGTCGCCCTTAGTCAGAAACATGTCTTTTGTTAAGACTCAATTTGAACTTGTCAGATTTTTGTCTGCCCACTTGGCTAGACTGTTCACAATAACGTGGATCTGCCATTCACCGATAGATGATTTACATAACCGGAAGCTGATGTTTTCATCGTCTACGTAGACTTAATACAAGTTGGTGGCTGGCAGCGCTCTCCCTAACGTATTTATTTTTGATGCGGATCATCTCATGCTCGGGGCTGTGTCCCTCCCTCCCTTGTCCACCGTCCGCACTCTACTGCGCATGGGCGTTTCTTCAGCCCCGTAAGCACTTGGGATGACGTCAGCTAAGTGTACTGTAAAAAGAAATAGTTAGGCGGTAGACGGTTTTGATTCCACGACTCTCTGGCCGCAACGGCAGGTACGTGGCGCTCTTCCCCCCAGCGCTACAAACCAACACGGGAGCGTGTGCTACGAACGCGCCTTATGTCCGTCACTCAATTAAACTACGTCAAGAAGCTACTGATACAACGAAGGCAGGCGAAGCTGAACGTCAACGGAAACGACGCACTGAAAACTAATGGGAACTTCAGTCGACCCCATGACTGCTTCGCCTACTACTCAGGGGTGTAATATTTTTCAATAAATAGTTTGCCGCTGAGCACTCCGTCCTCGGGCCCCCCATTTTCCTGCGTATATGTCCTCGATTACGGTGCACCAACTTGTACCCGAAATGTTCTGACAGGTAGCTTTACTGTGTGTTTCGCATGTTTCCATAAATGCCGAAAGATTTCAGGTTATGCAGGATGGCATAGGATCAAACGGTGGCCTAGGGCTTTTCAATGTCAAAGAATACAGATATAGAGTATTATTTATGGGGAAATGCACCTTTAACATAAGTTTCAACAGCTGTAAGATTGTCAGTTGTGGATCTGGCCAACCGAAAGACTGCCTGGCAGCCATCAAGGACACCATGATATTCTGAAAAATATATTTCGTCTTTTGATCATCATTTGAAAGAGGTTGCTCAAGAAGCTCGTTAAAAGCAATGGGGGATAGTTTGTCGCAGAAGAAGCATCTTTTCCCTCTTTCAGTATTGCTAACACCAATGCCTCTTTCCAAGCATGAGGAAAGTACCCCGCAAGCCATATCTCGTTGTACAAGAAGAGAAGAGTATTGAGGGTGTCTAGGAGTATGTGCTGAATCATTGTGTATGCTACTTTATTGGTCCCTGGCGCTGAAGCATGGCAGTGCCCAGGGCTAGCATAAGTTCCTACCAAAGAAAAAGGAAAGTTATACCCGTCTTTAGATTTCCTGTTGTCAAGGATAGCTTTCCTTTAATAGATATTTTGCAAGAATGTTTCGGTGTAGTTGGAGAAGCTCGCAATGTCTTCACACTGTTGTGCAAGGGTGTTTGCTGCTCTTCAAGTTTATTGCCAGTGGTGCTGACCGGATAGTTGACATATGTTTTTGCCCCTCGCATTTCCGTATCTTGTTCCGAATTTGGCGCGTACCTGTATTGATGATAGAAAATGTCTCAAACTGTCTGTTGTTTGCCTGACTCCGGATTCGCCGTCCAATGGCTAATCCTGTTCAACGAAGGAAATGAGGTTTTCTCTTATAGGGTATCTGCGGAGGACCCCCCAGGCTTTATCCTAAGCATTTTTGACCTTCTTGCAATCGCCATTCCTCCAGAACCTCTGTAAAGTAGGTGTTGTACCAGTGGTATGGGGAAAAGAATCGCTTGCAGCATCAAGTATATGTGCTGTGAAGAAAGTGCACACTTCATTCATATGTAAGTGTGCAATTGATGTGTAAATTTAGACTTCTCTTTAAACGTTGCCCAGTGGGCACCAGGATACTTAAACTTTTGTTGCATCTGAGGGTGACTGGGAAGTGGTCGCTTCCGTAGGGATTCGTATCCACTTCCTAATCGATGGACGGAAAACGAACAGTGGAGCGTATGGCCAAAGCAACATGTGAATATGTGTGGTGTGTTGTATTGTAGTATGTGGGCTGATTTTTGTTAAAGAAACAAGTTACGGATGACAAGAGAAATTTCTCTATCAAGCGGCCTCCGGAATTTGTGCGTTGCAATCCCCACAGTGGGCTGTGCGCATTCAGTTCACCAACAAATAAAAAACCTCCGCCGCATGCCCCCGCGCGAGGGACTCGAGTAAATGCAGAGCATTGGGGGTGGTCACGTGGCGTAGGTTGTGGTAGTGTAGTTGTTTGTCATAGGGGTTGGGTAGTTGGGTTGCGAGACGAGAGAGAGAGAGAGAGAGAGAGACGAGAGACGTAAGTACATAACGTGTTATTTATTGCCATCGTTTGCACCCCACCCTCACTGCGGGGCAATCGGTTGGATCTTTATTTTATTCTGTTCTTTATATTCTTTTCTTCTTATTATCCCTCTCGGGAGGAGCAGTGCGCCATCGTCGAAGTTCATAAGCGATGGAAGCAACACCTTCAAACAGTACCGCGACGCGAGCCAACGTCAGCGTTGCAGTACCTGTTCAAGACATCGTGCCATCCTCTTCATCGACGGCGCAGAAGACAAGGCGGCGAGACGGCGCGCTGCTGAAACCGAACGCAAGCGTCTGATGCGCGCTGCGACGCCGAACTTCGTGCACGAGAAGCCGCGGCCGAACGTCAACGTCGGGCCGCGGATTCTTCGCTCGGGCAACGAGTATATTCGTAGCGCGCGCCGCAGAGAGAGAGGAGGTAGCACCTGCTGCTGCAACGCCTCTTTCCGCGCCGGAGCACGCGCATGCGCGCCCGCACCTGTTGTTGAGAGCGAGGAGGAGCGGGGGAGGGGCGCACGTGCTGGCTGGCTGCGGACGCCGAGTTACGGACGCATAACATCGTGAGGTAAAGAAATGCTCTGCATTTAAAACGGTTCCCGCCGCTCCTCTATAAGGGACTCAAATTCGGAGCTGGACAAACGATATTCAGGGGGAATGTATAGTGAGCAAATTGTTGTTAACCTGTTGAAGACAATTGCCCGAACAGGAACCGCTTCTACGCCATTGCGAACTGAAGAGACTGGCAAGGGACAGATTTTTGCATGACTATAGCTACTCCACCAGAGGAGTGTGTGCAGCTATCTCTCTCTCTTATATACTAAGTATTGGTTCAAGAAGTTGGTGTGCTTAGAGTTAAAGTGAGTCTCTTGTAAACACAGGACGGTTGTTTGAGTGTTGTGTAGCATTTCTTATATATCATCCAGGTTTTCAATTAATCCTCTGCAGTTCGACTGCATAAATATTTCTGCTGCCATATATGTTTAAAGAAGATTTTGGCTGGTGTAGACGAAGCCTAGGGCTGGATGCATCACCGACCACACTGAGGTATGATTTGGGCCAGTGACACCAGGGGCTGCTAGCTTTTTACCCCACCCCCCTATGGAGCGCTGTTCTTTCGCAGCCTTTGGAGATTGTAGCGAAGGAGTTATGTCCATGTCATCATCTGGTGCGGTGACAGTGACGAGCTGGAGTCCACCATGGAATATGCTTGCAGTGCAGGAAGGAATCGCTCCCACAACCGTTCATTGTGTGTTGGACGGAGTAGTGGTCGAAGGACCCGCCACATCTACATCCATGGCTGTGTGAGGTCTGGCGGATGGCAGAAGTGAACCAACGTCAGATGATGATGATGATGATTGCTGGATGTTGAAGGCGCAAGGCCAACTGGTGCACAGAGCGCCAAAACCGTGGTTATTGTGAGGGATGAAATCTAAAGACTAAAGTCACTCAATAAGGAATAAAGTAGAATTCAGTAAAAGACACTGAGGATGGCTTGTGTAGGAGTCCAGGTTGTGATTATGCGTGGTATGCAATCAGGTTTAAAAATTTTGTTTCTGTTAAATATCTAAAAACCCACTGGACAGAAAACATGGCATCGTCCGAGAGGAAAAGGGCTGGGTGTAACCGGATTTGTATTCTGTGCATTTGGGGGAAGCGTTTACGTCGTGTGGTGTGAAGGGTTTTGCATTGAATGAGTATGTGAACTACCGATACGGACGTTCAGCACCTGCTACAAAGACGTCTTGAAGACCCCGTGTGCAGATTCGAGTGTGTTGCATGTGTGTTCCCTATCCGTAGCCTAGCACAGGGAACTTCTGTGTTTCTGTTGTGTGTGTCAGTGTTGTATGGTCAAAAGTGTGGTTTTAATACGTATAAGTTGCTGTGTGTCTGTTCATTCCAGTATGTTTGCCAGGCTTTTCGAAGTAGTTTTCTGAAGTGTGGCTTCAAGTCGGTGTACGGTGCTGTTGTTATGTCAACTGTTGTACTAAGTGTAGCAAAAGTGGCCATTTCATCTGCGTTCTCATTTCCTGCGACCCCAGAGTGACCTGGCACCCAGCACACGGTGACTTGGAGGTCTAACGCATATAAAGACATAATGTTGCTCATCAGAAGGTTAACAACAAGGTGTTTGGAAGTTTTTTATGCTGACAATGTCGGCACAACATTTAAGGGATCAGTATAAATTACGTACTGTGGAATTTTAGTGTGAAGGGTATAGTTCACAACAAGAAGTATACCATGGGCCTCGGCTGTGAATATACTAGCATACACATTCATGGTTTTACTAATATTCAAGCTGTCAAGCTGTCCTGTGCGCAGCACAGGACTTAGTGGTGGCAGTTTTTGATGTGTAAGCATAAAATTCTGCACACTTGTATATGGGTTGAAGCGACAAGAATGTTGCAGAATCGCACTTCTTGGCACCCGGGTTCTATAGATATGTATAAAAGATAAGTCACATAGTCTAAGACGAAGATGCAATGGGGCTATTTAATAATAACAGTCGTTTTCATTGTATCGAGAAAGGAGACTGAGGCTCTGATGCTTCAGCAGAGCATCAGACCTTTCCGAGCTCTGATGCTTCGTTCTCTAGCTCTGTATGAGAAGGCAGAAGAAATATATGGGCGGTTTAAAAAACCTGGGATTTGGAGGCATCACTAAAGTATGACATAAAATGATTGTTATGCATTGATGAGATTTTGAAAGCATAAAGAAGGTCCATGTATTTTCCCCGACGTTCTAGGCTCCACTTGTTACATTCAACATAGAGGCTTTCTAATTGGCTGGAGCGCGAAGTGCAGCGTTGAGTCCAGCATTTTCAGGGATGTGTAAGGCGCTGACCTATAGGCAACACTGCCATAGTCCAGCCGGGATCCTATCTGAGCAATAAACAGGCGTTGAAGCAGTTCTTCATCAGCACCGTAGGAATGGTGTGACAGTACTTTAAGAACGTTCCCATTTTTTAGGCTTTTGTAGTTGAGCTTGATGAAGTGAGTGCTAAATGTGAGTTCACGATGTAATATTAGGCCTAAAAACTTGTGTTCCAATTTGACAAGAATTACAACACCAATATTACAGTTATCAGGATCCGGGTGTATACCGCGCTTCCGGGAGAACACAACTCAAGTATTTTTTCCAGGGTTCAGTTTAAAACCGTTTGTGTCCGCCCAGCCAGCAAATTTGTTCACACCAAGCTGGACTTGCGTTAAAAAATGGAGAAGTTAGGAGAATTAAAAGATGTTGGGACGTCGTGAAATAAGAAGGGGGTCTTATACGATGAGGTCAACCTATTACTATGTCGCAAGGGCTTTTCTCACAGGATGTTTTCCGCTTTCTGAAAGCGTTGGTGTAGCGCGGTGAACTGTACGCATGTTGAAAGTGTTGGGCGAGTATTATCCTGGCCTTATAATGTGTCCTCTCTTGTACTAATCAGGGCAGGCTGTGTGTCTGTTGTCCTTTTCGACTTCGCATTGATGCCCAGACTGTGTGTGTCTAGTATCAACTGGTGAAAGTGAGTAAAATGCGCGAACTCACCCTTTTCGCCTGAGGACACACTCGCTTCCCAAAAGGCTTTCCCCGTTTAAAAGAAATGAGATTATCTTACATGGGGTACAGGCGACACCTTGCATAAACTTTGAAACAAGAAATACGGACTGTGAAGCAAGAGGTTTTGATTGGTCGACGATTCCATCACCATGAAGAGAGGGTAGTTGTTCTGCTCCGGAGGACTCAAGTTAGGAAGTGCTGGGAAAGAAAATTCGGTGCGGCCCCTTTTTGGGGGCCGATCACGTTTGGAGGGGCGTTTAGCCAATACTGTCACGAGTGCGTCATCTATGAGCCGGAGCCACAAAGACGATAACGATGAAAGGCTCCTTCGCATGGCGCGTGTAGGAGAGTTCGTGGAACAGCTCATGCTTTAGAACGCTGGTCTGGCTGATCGGCGCTTGGCGTGAGACCCGTCTTCTTGGTGCTTTCGTTCTTGTGGCACACGTTTGCCTAAATAAATCTCTATTTGTCTTCGCCCCCAAGTTCGCCTACCGGTAGTCCTACCGGCAGCCGTTCAACAAGCCCAGGCAGGCCTCTCCTCATCGACGCGCCTTTCCATCGCAGCAGCCGTCGCCTTCTGGGCCTAAACCCTGAATTCGGCCTCGTGGCCAGGAACGCTCAGGCACGTTAAGCTCGCGAAACGCAAACCATGGAGTCCATCAACTCATACGTGATTCTCCAAGAGCCTCGGCAGCCAACCAGCTTCAATGGCGAAGTGTACGAATAGGTCGAAGACTGGCTATAACAGTACAAACGAGTCACTTAGTCAAACTCTGGAATGCCCTACACAAACTAACAAACGTCTACTACTCAATAAAGGACGGTGCCCGTATATGGTTTCAGAACCATGAAGCGAGCCTTCGTACGTGGGACGACTTGCGCCGCGATCTTCGCGAGGCATTCCCGAACGCAGATCGTCGGGACAATGCACTGTGATTCCATGAATCGCGCGCACAGACGCCAAATGAAAGTGTGGCAATGTTCGCTGAGGACCTGGTGCGTCTTTTTGCCGAGCCAATCACGACATGTCTGAGCCTCTAAAGTCCTTTGTTGTCCATCTAGACTTCCTGTCCACTGATTTCAAAGGACTTTGCGCTAGAAGCAGTGTTTGTGTTTGCAGTATCCAGTACGTCACTTCAGTTGTCATCTGCACCACGGTTATTGCCCTGGCAATAATATTGCGATTCATTTTATCCTGTAATTATTATGTATGCCGGGTAAAAACGCACTGCAGGAAAGCCAACATTCTCAATTTATGATGTCATTGTGAGTGAAGAGAACGTAAAAACGCTTCCTGTACTAGGAACGCAATCTGCGTCCCTCCCGTTAGGAAGCTGATGTTTATTTCTTTTGCGTCATTTCGACGCGATTGAAGTGGCTAGAATTTCGAGAAGGATGAATGGAGGTGCAAAATTAGGTAGCAAAGTTAAGCACCCGTCCATTCAACGCCGACGATTGTAAACCAAAAAGCTTCGTTTCTGAGAAACGTCGACGCGACAAGTGTAAGACACGCTGCAGTCAAAAGTCAAGACTGTGTGCCTATCAAAATGAAAGCTCTAGGAGGTTTGAGTAATACCGTCCCTAAGGAAATTCAAAGCTCAGAAGACAACCAAACAGTAGGAATTGGAGAAAGCTTTAAAAGGTAAATCGAGCTAGATAGTGAGTGGTGTCCACAGTCGAGGAGTCTGTTGGTTAGGCCTGCCGTCTTCGCCCTTTCATTCGAGAGCCAAAGCTACTTACTTATGTCGGAGCAGGCACATTACTAATCCCACAGCTCGTATGTTGTATTTGGAATTTTATCAAAGTGTGAATTTTAATGGGGTTCCGAAACCACATGATAGACTGTTTCTGGATTGTCAAAGATTCGGCAGAAGGGGTTGTATATTGTTACAAAGCCAAAGATGAGGCCGTCGTATTGAACGAAAAGCACGTTTATTGGAGCGTACTTGGGCTCCCCTAACAACTCCAAAAGTACACAGGCGGCGAAGCAGCGGTCAACAAAGTGAGGTGCATCGGTGGGCGTCGGGAGTCGAATTAAAGCCACGGCGTATTCTCTGCACGCTTTTACCTTTCGGCGCGAATGTTTCTCGAGCCGTCGATTTACATTCAGAACAAAGAAAAGTATTCTAGGCTGTTCACGTTATTTCGGAACGTCCTCCCTATCAAGTGAGATAACACATGTGGCATAAAAAGAAAGAATGAAACACGCGCTTCTCTTGGCACACAGAAAACACAAACCAGCGCAGCCATGCCGTAAAAGCAAAACATAAATAAGCAAACCTAATGCATGGTTCGCGGCCTTACCCCCCTCTAAGAGTGCATCGACCTGACGCTAACATAGGCGACAGTCCGAACAAAAAATAAGTCCGGCATCGTGCGTAAAAATGTTTTAGGAAAACCACGTGGTCGACTTCGGGTTTCGTGTGTCGTCGTGATGTGCCGGAATCAGCATCGGGGATCACTTCGTAGGTTTGTTGGCCAAAACGTCATAGAATATGGTAGGGTCCAAAATACCATCGTAGAATTTTCTCACTCAGTCCGCGTCGTCGGATGGGAGTCCAAAGCTACGCACAATCCCAAGGGTGGTACTCGGCGTCTCGGCGTCGAAGGCTGCAGCGGCCGGCATCCACCAGCTGCTTGTCTGTTGTACAAACTCGAGCAAGCTGGCGGGCTTCCTCTGCACGTTGAAGGTATCCTTCGACGCCGGCATTGGGGTGGCGTCTTCTACGTGCGGAAGCAAGGCGTCAAGCACCGTAGTCGGCCGCCTTTCGTTGACAAGCTCGAACGGTGTCATCTGCATTGTTTCTTGGATAGCCGTGTTGTACGCAAACGTCACACATAGGAGCACTTCGTCCAAACTCTTATGTCCAACATAGACGTACATAAACTGCATATCCGCAATCGTCTTGTTCAAACGTTCCGTTAGTCCGTTGGTTTTGGGGTGGTAAGCCATCCTTTTTCGGTGATCTATGTTGCTGTAGCGTAAGATTCCTTGCATCAGCTGGGCAGTAAGTGCCGTTCCGCGATTCGTGATTACAACTTGAGGAGCTCCATGTGGCACCACAACTTAACTTATTAAGAATTCTTCGACTTCTTGAGCAGTCCCCCTCGGAAGAGCAGCGGTCTGTGCGTAGTGCGTCATGTAGCCTGTCGCTACGACAATCCAATTCGTCTCGGATCGTTACGTAGGAATCTAGCCAAAAAGCTCCATTCTAATCGGCTGGAAAGGCCTCGAATGGATGGCGATCGGCTGCAGAAGTCCAGCGGGTCTCGTGGGTGGTGTTTTTGGTAGCTGGCAGTCACGGCAGCTCCGGACGTAGTGTGTGACGTCGGATATAGGCCAGGACCAGTAGTACCTCACCTTGATTTTTCCAATTGTGCGAGCTGCGCTGAGATGTCCAGAAGACAAGTCGTCGTTGCACGCTTCCAAAATTTCGTCACGAGGATCTGCCGGGATGACAAGAAGGGAAATATTTCTCGTTCCAGGGCTGAAATTTTTTTTCACGATGACAGAGTTTTTGAGGCTGAATACTGGTAACGTTCGTTTGAAAGCCCTAATCCATGGCGACATTGCGTCCTTCAAGGTAGTAGATAATGACGCGTAACTCGGGGTCAGCACGCGGTTGGTGGGCTAGATCGCTCTCCGTCAGGGCTCCGAAGAACGCGCTGTCGGCATCGGAGTCTTGAGGCGGTGGATCGAGGGGGGGCATGGACAGACAGTCGACTTCGGAGTGTTTCCTGCCGGATTTATGCCGGATTATAGCTGATTATTAACGTCGTATTCCTGCAGGTGCAAGCTTCATCGCCCAAGGCGGCCAGAGGGGTCCTTCAAATTGGCGAGCGAACACAGCGCGTGGTGGTCTGTCACAAACTTGAACGGTCTATCATACTCGTATGGGCGAAATTTTCCAGTTCCTGTATAACAGCCAGACACTATTTCTCAGAGGCCTGAGTAGTTTTTCTCCTCCATCGACAGACCCCAGCTGGCAGAGGCGATTACAGTTTCGCAACCACATTGCTTTTTGACGATGACGGCCCTAAAACCTATATCACTGACGTCGGTGTGCATTTCCGTTTCGACAGTTTCGTCGAAATGAGCGAGCACAGGAGGGCTTTGCTGGCGTTTTTGCAGCTCGGAAGAACGCTTTGCCTTGGTCGTTTCCCCACCTAAAAGGCGTGCTATTTTTCGTCATGCGCGTAAGTGGCTCAGCAATGCGGGTGAAGTTTGCGACGAAGCGTCGGTAGTATGCGCACAGTCCCAAAAATCTCCACCGCCCTTCTTACTTTTCGGTCTACGGAAGTTCACTATGGTTGATGTTTTTGCCGTGTCTGGCCCGACTCCCGCGGGGCTGACGATATGGTCCAAAAACTTGGGTTCCTTGTTTGCGAAGGTGCACTTTCCTGGCTTTAGCGTTAACCCTTACACTCGGATGGCCTCGAGTACAGACTGTAGCATTCCAAGGCGTTTGTAAAAAGTTCAAGAGAAACCACAATGTCATCGAGGTATACGAGGCAGTTGGGCCACTTCAGACCAGCTGGCGCAGTGTCCATGGCCCTTTGAAACGTTGCTGGCACCGTGCATAGCCCAAACGGCATCACCTTGTACGCGTATAGGCCGTCCGGGGTTTTGAATGAAGTCTTCTCTTGATCTATCTCGTCCACTTCAAATTGCCAGTAGCCTGTCTTCAGATACATCGATGAGAAGTACTTCGCGTTGCAGGGGTGGTCCAGGGCGTCATCAATTCGTGGCAGGGGGTACACGTCCTTTTTGGTGATCTTGTTCAATCGCTGGTAGTCAACGCAGAACCTCAGTACGCCGTCTTTTTTCTTTAAGAATACGACCAGAGCAGCCCAGGGGTTTTTCTATGGCTGTATAATATCGTTGCTGAGCTTGTCTTCGACTTGTGTCCGGATGGCTTCTCGCTCGTGTCAAGACACGCCCTACGGTGACTGTCGGGCACAGGTCGGCGAACTCACTCATGAGTCCACTCACTCAGACTCATTAGGACTCAAACTCACGCGTGAGTTTGAGTTTGAGTGAGTGCGAGGCTAGTGTGGCATGGGGAGTTTGAGCTCGAGTGAGTTTGAGCTGAGTGATCCCGACTAAGATTGAGTCTGATTTAGTTTGACTACTCCTGAGACTTAGTGAATTCTGAGTCCATTTCGAGTTCTGATTGGAGTTTGAGTCCATTTTGAGTTCTGAGTCAATTTTGAGTTTGAGTCCATTTCGATTTCTGAGTTCATTTTGAGTTTTGAGTACATTTTGAGGTTTGAGCCCATTTTAAGTTTGAGTACATTTTGAATTCGAGTACATTAAGAATTTGAGTCCATTGCGAGTTCTGAGTACATTTTGAGTTTTGAGTCCATTTTGAATTCTGAGTACGTTTTGAGTGTGAGTACATATTGAGTTTGAGTACATATTGAGTTTTGAGTAAATTTTGAGTCGTGAGTACATTTTTAGATAAATTTTAAAGTTGAGGTCATTTTGAGTAGGAGTAAATTTTGAGTTTGAGTCCATTTTTGAGTTTGAGTACGGCATTGAGTTTAGTCTTGAGTTTGAGTACATATGAGTTTTGAGTCCATTTTGAGTTTGAGTACATATGAGTTGCCTAGCAGGCAGCTATGCTTGGCTGTTAAGTTTCATGCGTCGCTGTGGGCTCGGAATTAAGGTTACCTTGCCGGTACGGCACCATTCGCGAACCGCGTGATCGGTTGGGAGGACAGAGGGGGTGTCTGATTTTTTTTACTTTCTTGTTGAATTTTCATGACCTGAAGAACTTTCTGTATACCAAGTTTTCGCGGCTGGCGCGTGAGTGATATTTGACTGGTTAGGTCATAAAAAAGGGTTGTCTTAACTTTTCCTCCTAATGCATCCACTAAGAGGGTGAGAAAGGGTGGTGGGAAAGCATACTGCGGCGCTTGCTTGCTTGTTGTTCGCCTGGTACTGTTAACGGCTTGATATACTAGGGGTCACAAAGGAAGAGGTGAGAGCCGGGGGGAAAAGCGGGCGGGGGCTGTCCCTTCTGCTGTTTCAAATGAATTAGATGAATTGACTGGGCAACGCGTCTTTAGACAGAATAATGAGCGCATTAGATTGGGCGAAATGTACGACTGATGAAGCTAAGGAAGGCGTGTGAGGTATCAAATGAATTGTCCCGACTAACGGAATCACGCGGGGTAAATAAAAAATGCTTCCTGATTGTAGTCATCAGGCAGTCATAATGAGTGATAGATTGGGTTAAAATTCAAAATGACGCTGCGAGGGGCATCTGGGGAATCAAAATCAAGGTCTCGATTGTGTGAATCGTTCGGGACAAAATGAGTTATGGTTATATAATGATGTAGTCATGGTTATTCATAGATTCGGTTAAAATTTAATTTCATTACGATATAACGTGTGGCGTATCAAATTAAGGTCTCGATGAGGGTAATCAAGTGCTTTCTGAATATTATCATGACATACTCAAGGTGGGTCATAAATTAGGTTAAAATTCACAATAACACCACTGGGTGGGAGGGGCATCGAATTTAAGGTTCCGATAAGGGAAATCACGTCGGACAAAAAATGCGGTATGGCTATATCATGAGATAGTCATGGTTAGTCATTGATTGGTTTAACATTCAAATTGATTCCGCTGGGATGTGATGGGTATCAAATTATTGGTCTTGATGAGCGGAATCCAAGACCAACATTAAATGTAGTTGGTCGTGTCGGAATCACATGAGAGAAATACAAAAATGCTTCCTGATTATAACATGAGATACTCATGGCGGGTTTTATATTGGGTTAAAATTCGAAGTGACGCCTAGGGCGTGTAGGGTATCAAGTTATGGTCTTGACGAGGGGAATCACGTGGTACAAATAAAAAAGGCTTCGTGGTTCTAATCATGAGATAGTCATTATGAGTCATAGATTGGGTTAAATACAAGGTGAAGCCGCTAAAGCATGTCGGGTGTCAAATTAAAGGTTTCAGTTAGGGAAATCACGTCGGACATTTAAATAATGCGTCCAGGTTGCAGTCATGAGAGTCATGGTTAGTTTGACTGGTATGAAATTCCATATGATCCTGCTAGGGTGTGTGGGGTATCAAATTAAAGGTCTCGTCGAGGGGGATCGCGTGGGACAAATATAAAAATGCTTTCTGAATATAGTTATAAGGGCATAGCAAATGGTTATTTATTTATTTATACAGTACTGCCACCCTTGAAACAAGGGCTTAGGCAGGAGTGGGTGGAACAAACCAGCTGATAATATAATGCACGACAGGAAAACACAGGGCCCACTGAACCCTAACAAAAGTTGTCTACAACGTGACTGCACCAATAGGAACAAGAAAAAAAATAGCAAGAAAAACAAACACCGCGGGACATGCGCGTTGCGTATACAAAAGCACATTATGTGATGGCGCATAGGTAACGAAAAAAAATAGTAGAATAATGCTGCCAACAATAGCAGGCAAGCGCATGCAATGGGCGGAAAAAACTACAGAAGTCATATATAAACACGCAGTTGCACGGCGCATAAAGGAGCTATCACAACCAGAGAAAAAAAAGCGTGAAAATAAATGTTCATGAACCCTGCCAGGAAACACATATGAGCAAGAAAACTTAAGCATCCGCGCACGCCGATGTTTCCGTGAGCATGCGCATAAAGGATGCAGTGGTACGGCAGTCTATCAAGCTTGCCAATAATCGGTTCCACTCGCGTATAGTCCGCGGAAAGTATGTATTTTGAAAGACGATAGTGCGACAATATATCTCGGATAGTTTTTTAGTGTGGAAATCTAGGCTCGAGCATTTATCGACACATGTTAAGTAGGCGTTGGTGGCAAGACAGGTTTTCATGGTAGAGTAGATGCAAGTGTTTCAGGCGATCGCGGTAACGTGTTAGTTGCAAGGTTTCAAGCTCGGCTAGATTTAAAAGCGCTGCAGGGGAAATATGCCACCCGTAGGCATTGTAGACAAATCTGATTGATTTTCTTTGGACGCCTTCGAGCATAGATATATTCTGGTCGGTATGCGCCATCTTTCTTTATTTGCTTGGTAGGTTTAACCAAAATTCCTTGCCAACCCGTAAGGCAGTTGTGCTATATACATGCGAGGGCTTGTCCAGAGATGTCCATCAATGCGGTATATAGTAATAAAATATTGGCGTCTAATTGCTGAATCATCTAGGCAGGATGGCATGGGGTAAGAACAGAAGCCATGCCAAGCTCTCGAACTTAATTCACCAGACTCAAAAACTCTCTGCCAATAGCTGCCATTCAAACGTAACTTTCCCCATTTCCCTGTGTTAAAACAAACAAGCAAATCATTCGACACATATTGTGTGGTGGAAATTGTGGACGACCATAGGTAACAGTGGACATCAGAGCTCACCAGGAAGGCGAATTTCCCATTTGTTTAAGAATAAGCCTTGCGGCCGCGTTTCATATCCTTAATTTCCTTCCCAAAGTGTACGAACGCGCACTCGAATCCAGAATTGGCCAATTACATGTTAGACATTAACTCCTCGCTAGAGTGTAGGAGATAGAGAGGCAACAGAGCCACCAAGACATAAAAAGACATTGCGGCAGAAGGAAAACACTTTAGAAAAACAAGCAAGCGCAGTTTGTGTGTGCGTCCAGGGCAAGATATCAAAATCAGCACAAGGCAACAAAACTAGCACATGAAGACACTGTAAAGGAAAAGAAATAACTCGGGCTCTGCAGTTCTCCAAACGACTGCATCTCAAACACAATGGAAGAACAGATGACTGACGCAACACACACACACACACACACACACACACACACACACGCACGCACATGAACATGAACACGCACACGCACACACACATACACACGCACACACACACACGCACGCATACGCGCGTGCGCGCACGCACGCACGCACGCACACGCGCACACGTGCGCGCACATGCAAACGCACACGCACATGGAAGCGCACACGCAAACGCACACGCACGCGCACTCGAACGCGCACTCGCACTCGCACACGCACTCGCACACGCACACGCGTGCATGCTGGAAAGTAATAGCCGGGTACGTCGGCGGTAATTGCTTACAACAATAGCGTGGGTGCCTGAGCCGTGCTACAAGAGCTCATCCGACCTAGCAAATGCTAATAAAAACTAATAAAAGTGCCTAGGCAAACAACCAGGCACTTTTCTGTTTGTCCCACGTGATTTCTCTCCTCGAGACCCTCAATTTGATACCCCGAATTGCTTAGCGCCACATCTCTCTGAATTTTAGCACAATCTGAGACTATCCATGACTCCCGTGTTACACAGTACGCAATTTTCGATATTTTTTCTTCTTAATATTTTTTTAGTTTTTTAGGATTATTTTGATCAATTGTCTACATTTACGCTTTTATAATTATTAAATGTTCAACTTCCGTGATATCTGCATTTTTGTGTAAATGCAGGGCGTTACACGATCCTGGTGGGGGGTAAGGAGAGGGGGGTACTCGGCAAAGAGTGCTACGCATTAAAAAGCAAAGGCATATCCATGAACGCCTCGCGCTTTAGAGATTCGCGTGGACAGTTCGCTTTGACGAAAGGCGTTTTTGCAGGATGCAGCAGCAAGAATGCACGAAACCGTAACCCTAAACAGCTTCGACATAAATGAATGGAGCAGTGAGCGCACATCCCCTCGCCCAATCTTGCTTGTTTCCACCCATGGGACCCAGCACACCATCACGTCGGGGCCGCCTCTGTCATAAACACAACGAACACGGAGCCTACATGAAGAGTTTGGTATCTAATATATACGCACAATTGCTTCCAACCAGCGCTACTCTTCAGGGACAGCAGGTATAGCTGTATTAAATCTGCAACGAAAAATTGTTTTCCGACCTTACAGGAGCTACGGTGTCATGTCGTGCGAATGCAGGAGTTTGAGCTCACGAATTGCACCCGTAATATTTTTACACGCGCGAATTTGAAGACACTGACTGCTAATTAAATCAGAGTCATCTGACCCTGAGTAAATTCCTAGCATGAGAGAGTTGTGAGGTCATTTGAGTTCTGAATTTCATTTTGAGTTCTCTGCCGTTTCGAGTGGTGAGTTCATTTTGAGTTTGAGTACATTTTGAGTTCAGGGTACATTTTTTATTTCAGTCCATTTCGAGTTTCTGAGCACATTTTGAGTTTGAGTCCATTTTGAGTTTGAGTACTTTTTGAGCTTCTGAGTACATTTTGAGTTTTGAGTCCGTGTGAGTCCTGAGTTTTGCGCTCAATGGCAGTTTGAGTTTGAGTGAGCGCAGATGTGCTGCTCAGCATTGAGTCTGAGATTGAGGGAGTGGTGATTCGAAAAAAATATTGTGAGTGAGTTTGAGTGAGCCGCGCTAACTTTGCCGAGGTATGCTCTCGGGTATGTTGGGCTCCATCGTTGGTTGCAATTCAGTGCTTCGCTTTGGGTGTCTGACGTAATTTTTATATTGACGAAATACACTTGCTGTAGCAATGCAGCAAATCCAATATTTGTCCCGATTTTATGGAGGCTAGCGCAGTGTTCACGTCGAAAGGATGCGGCAGCTTGAAAGCATCTTCGCGTGCTCATTTAAAGTCGGCAACCGGGATCACGTGACTTGAATCTTGCATTCATTCGAGGAATGCAATTTCACCACCCTTGTTTTGGTTCTCGTACTCCTCGGTGAAATTAGGGGCCAAAACTGGAGAGTGCCGTTGCTCAAAGCTCGCGATGCTTCTCGCAAAAAAAAGGCACCGCGGCCGAGAAGCAACCTCTGGTCTCTCTCCACAGTAGCGTCGACATCTGGCGCAGCACCTTCACAGTAGACGGTGATAATCAAGCTTGCGCGGGGTGCCAGGTTGACATGATCATCGTCGATCCTTAGAGCTGCACAGTGTTCGGAGTTCTGTTCTGGCGTCATGGAGTGATTGCAGATTGTCTCACGCAATGCTTCATGTTACAGTGCGTTGCACTTGGCTCATGTGTCTGGTGTTAGACGCAAATGCATTACTGCGGCGTGTCTATGAGGGCGAGCCGTCAATGGACAGCTTGTCGGACAGTTTTGGGTGCGATCTCGACGTGTTGACGGTCGGGCACCATGCGTCGTCGTCCTCGTCGTGTTCTCAACGATGTCGGGTCACGTTAGGGTTAGATTGGTCGTCGGGCCGTCGCGAGTCGCTGCGTCGTCTGAGGGTGCGCTCATGAAGCGTCGCCTCCAGAATTTCTGCTTTTAGTTTCCCCGCGTGGGCTGGGGGACCTTTCTACTTGAGAAGTCGGCAGTGCTGCGGCAATTGGGTGTCTGATACCGGTAGGGCGACGGTGAACGGCTGAGCAGGCGGTGTTGGTGTTGGCAGGTACTCTTCGTTGTCAGCAGGGACGCTGGCCATTTCGCCGGCGTGGGGCGTCGATCGGAGAACCCTCACAAACCGAGCCTCTTGTAGAGACAGAGACGGTTGATGGGGTCGGCCTCTCCGCATTGGTAGCATAGCGGGCGATTATCGGGCGTTCACCACACGTAGGTCTTCTTTGGAGTCTGGTATTGGTCTACAGGGTGTCGGGCAGGCGGATTGGACGGCGGTATGGCTCGGCCTCTTTGATAACGGGTTGGAGCAGGGCGGGGTTGACGAAGAGCTGCGGAGTAGGTATTCGCTTGGGGATCACGGGGTGCTTCTGAAGGCGAATAAGTCCCCGGCGCCTGTTGAACCTCTTCTTCGATGACGTCAGTGAGGGAAGCCACTTGAGGTTGCGGCGTCGTTGGAAAAAGCTTCTGATGCTCCTCCCTGACCACTGCTCGGATTGTCTCATGCAATGTCTTGGATCTTACAGTCGCGGCATCAATGGTCTTTGATAACAGCGCGTTGACAGATTGATTGATTGATTGTTGGGTTTAACGCGCCAACGCAACGACGGCGATGACGCATGCCGTAGTGGAGGGCTCTGGATTATTTTGACCACCTGGAGATCTTTAACGTGCGCCGAAGTCTCGTATACACGGGCGTTTTTGCTTTTCGCTTCCATCAGCAAAGCGGCCGACGTTGCCGGGACTTGAACCTGAGACCTCGTGCTCAGTAGCGCAACGCCTTAGCCTCTAAGCCACCGCGTTGACAGCGCGGTCGTACTGCCTCGTTCGAATTTGTAGCGTCTCCTCCGTTGCAGCCGCTTTAGACGCGAAATCGGGAACCGTTTTAGGGGAGTGCCGGAGAAGGAAAGCATACAGTTCTTGCTTTGCTCCTCGCATAAGGAATCTGTTTTTTTTCTTCCGTCATTCTTGTCCGCGCGGCGAAATAATCACTTCATTTCTTCAACGAAGATGACTTCTTCGTTGGAGTGCTGCGTTCGAGTTTCAAGCAAAAGTGCAGCTCGTTCTTTTATCACCACGGTAGTGAAGGTCTTAAGAAACTCTCTTTTGAACTGAGTCCAGTAGGTCAAACAGCTCTCATGGTTCTCGAACCAAGTTCGAGCAGCATCTTATAAGTAAAAGAAGATGTGCCGGAAAGTTTCTTCATCGTCCCCCCTGTTGAAGATGCGGACCCGCTCCAGCTTCTCCAACCATTTCTCAGGGTCTTCAGCGGGTGCTCCCCGGTACGATGGCGGTTCCCGGGCCTGCTGGAGGACGATTGGCGACGTTGTTTCCCGCACAATGGTGTTGGCTGAAACGTTCGTTCTTTTCGGCCCTTCTGGCAGAAGACCGAACTCGGGTAGTAATATTTGCAGTCAGCGGCTTTATCTGGTTGGACTGGCTTGGTGGCTTCTGAATGTCGTACTCAGATTTTATGTCTGAGTACCCCGCACCTACACCAGATATCACGAAGCCAAGGACGACGCAGTTGTCTTGAAGGAGAAACAAGTTTATTGGAACGAACTTGTGCTCCCATAACAACTGAAAAGAATACAGAGGGGGGAAGCAGCGATCAACAAAGTGACTTGCGCAGGCGAGTGTCATCGAATCGAATGCCGCGGCGTGGGCACTGCAGGCTTTTATTTTTCGGCGCAAGTGTTTCTGGAACCGTCGATTTACATCCAAAATATTGTAGATCAAAGAAGATTACTGTAGACTTAGTGACGTTAGGGTCAAACAGTCTGCTTATCTGAATGAAGATATCCCGTGGGGCATAAATATAAAGAATAGAAGACGCACATCGCTTTGGACACACATACCAGAGCCGGGCGTTGCCGGCAGTGAAAACAAACAATAAATAAAGAAACCCATGCATGGTTCGCGGCTATATACTAACCTCAGAACGTTGCTTGGGAAACAGGTATCTCCAAGGTGACGCACTTCACCATCAAAAGCCTGTTCTAAATAATGCACGCATGACCAATCCAAGCGCTACGGAACGCAGACTTCGCAATTCCTCCTTGTGTCAACTTGGAATTCCCCGACGGATAACTCAGAATTGGCTTCACGGACGGAGGCTGATAACACTAGCACAAACGTTCATTCTCAAGTTGCAAATTCAAATCCAGGTACTCGAGTCTGGTTTAATGAGGATTCTCAAGGGTTAATTTCAGGCCTCCCCCCCGCCGCGGTGGCTCAGTGGCTAAGGCGTTGCGCTGCTGAGCACGAGGTCGCGGGTTCGATTCCCGGCCGCGGTGGCCGCTTTTCTGATGGAGGCGAAAAGCAAAAACGCCCGTGTGCACGAGATTTCGGCGCACGATAAAGATCCCCAGGTGGTCAAAATTAATCCGGAGCCCTCCACTACGGCGCGCCTCATCGCCTGCGTTGCGTCGGCGCGTTAAACCCCACAATCAATCAATGATGCCTCGCCCAACCACGTCTAGCCCCACTCTACAAACAGTGCTTTTCCATTATATACGTTGTGGTTCATATTTTTGTGTTCGCGTTTTTTTGACGGCCACTATACTATCCAGTCTGTCGGTGTAGTCCTTAGTCACGGATACTGGGCGTTGACGTACGCATCTGGAAGGTGTCTCTGGTATTGTGCACTCCTAGCGCAATCATGCGAGTAGAAGTGCCTGTTGGATGCCCAAAGGCTTGTTTAAAGTCCTTCCGTATAATTGTGTTTATCGTCCTCCTTTCTTCGGCCAGCAGGGTTGCGTAGGGCGGGACGAACATATTTCTTTTAAAATGAGGAAAGCTTGAACTAGACGCGGCATGTCCTCTTCCTCAATATTGTGTTTTAAGTGCGAATGCACTTCTTAAGCGAGCCTAAATCGTCCGCCGCCGTCGTCCGCATAGCAACAGCTGCGGGTGCGCGCGCTCCTTGTCTTCCTCCTCGTCTTCCCTAGCAACGGGGGGAGATGGGCGCGCGCTACTCTCCTCCTCATCTCTCCGCTCAGTGACTGCGGGTGTTGGGCGCCTCCTCTCCACTTCGGGCGGGAGAGCTCTCGTTCGCGTAGCGGGCGCTCCGCATTCCGACGCGTGAGGGCGCTCGTGTAGCCCTCGCCGTAATGGCGGGCGCTCTCTCCTCCTCCTCTCTCCGCTCAGTGACTGCGGGTGTTGGGCGCCTCCTCTCCACTCCAAGATCACGATATCCACCGTAATCGCGCAATCAACAACCGTGCATGCGCACTTACACACTCTCCCCCTCGAGGAAGTGCGAGGGAATTTTTTTAGCTGTCAATGCTCCGGAGCAGCCTGATGATTTCAGCGGTTGACGAGTTCGATTTTCATATTGGGAGTCAAAATCAAAGCCAAGTCAAAGTCAAAGAATTTTATTATAAATAGAAGGTTCAGTACCTGGTTAGGATTTACAGAAGGACGTCCCAAGGTCACAGACTGCAACGGGATCTCCTATAAAGTTTGACATACGTGATTGTAAACAAAGTTCAGCAAACAAGAGATTCGATGATAACAGTGATTTTAGTAAAAATATCCAGACAGTACGTAAGTATTAGCAAGGTTGTAAATGTTATGCTCCATAAAATACTAGTGAACATAAACACAAATATAAAAAAAATACTCAAATGCAGATACCTAGAAATTAGAACAACGAACCAAATGGATCAATTACTACAAATGTAAAACAGCGAAAGAGTAGAAACACTGTTATAAATAGTTTTAATAATCTTCCTTTCAAAGTGAAATTGAGCAGAAAGCGTAGTGCATGATATTAGTAACTTTTTTAGACGCAGTGCTTCTCGTATCCGTATCAATGGATGAGTATTGCAAAAAAGTTCTGAATTCTCTTTGACGAGATGGCATTTTACATCACATTTGAAAGAATGCAGTGTTTTGAGTCCCTCATCTTCTTCGCAAGTGCATTCTTAATAGTAAATGCGAAGAAATGGCCTGGTTGGGTTGCCGAAATTAGCTCAAAATGTAGGCGGGAAAAATTATCATTGCTCGAAAATCTCGTGAGGCTGTGGTTGGAAAGGGATGAGGCAGTAAAAATGGCCCAGGGAAGTTGATGAATAATAGATCGCTAGAAGATACAAAGACTATACGTGAGGATATTCGTGACTGCCAAAATAATGTGAGGTTTCAGTAAAGGGTTGGCCTTAGAAAGGTACGAGCTGGAGGTTAGGATTATAAGCGCTTGATTCGGATTATTGGCATCAACGTGATATGACTTTTGCATGTGTTGCCGCAAGAACTGATACGATAAGTAATATGAGAGTGAACAAAAGAATAATAAAGTGTGGTGAGTGTCTCACGACTGAAATAAGGACGAGCATTGATGATTATACGTATGCCATATGCCATTTTCTTTTTAATGTAACCAGCATGAAGAGCATACTTCAAAATATAGTCTAATTGAAAACCTAGAATTGTTGAACTGTTGTTCTACAGGTGCTGTGCAATGTAAAGTGACGGAATTAAAGTTGTGTTTTGTTTATTTGAGTTAAATACAAGAAATTGAGCTTTTCAATGGATTAATTTGTAGCGTGTTGTAGCTTATACGGTTCGGTGTTTATTTTGTCTGTAAAGTCGTCATACTTTTGTGGAAAGTGAAAACACCCGTGGCGGCAGCGTAGGAGAGGCATTTTGAGAAAGGAAGGCAATTGGGTTAATCTTTTATGTAAATTAAAATTACAGTGTCCCAGTATGGAGCCTTGAGGAACACGTTTGTTTTTGGTATCCGCGTTAGAGAAAACTCTAGAAATGGAAGTGACGTGTTCCTATCACACAAATAGCTTTTCAGTAATTGGAAAGGTGGTCCATATATGCCAAAGACTCCTAATTATTTTGAAGTGCAATGATTTATGGTGAGAAAAACCTTTCTTATATCAATAAAAATAGAATCTGCATAACATGGATTGTACCTATTGTTTAAGGGTGGTCAGTAAATGAAACTACTGTGAGATCATTGGACTAGCCTTAGCGAAAGCCGTACTGGCAAGCGGATATACTATCACATGAATTGATGTAACTGGTAAGTCGCAAAAGAATAACTTTAAATGAACTGACTAAAGGAAGGCAAAATACACATGGGCCTGTAGTTAGACGTTAAGTATCAGTCTCCTTTTTTCTACAGTGGTATTGTTTTTCTCTGCTTGAAATCTATAGGAAACACGCTATGCGGTTTGTTCAATGTCCACAGTAAGCTGCGGCGCGCTTCACTTATATGAACAAAGGTATTGCCCGCGCCGTTGTTTGTTTGAAAATTGGAATGTCCGTTGTGTTTTCTAAAATGTTCTCGCACAGACCTCGGGTCTATGCGCTGTGTTGATATTCTGTTGGTCGCTTTTTGACTTCTCGCTTTGCTTATCGCGTCTCAGTTTCACTTCTCCATACCTTGTCCTTAAGATGGATCTTACACATCATCGGGAGCACTTCGATCTCAGTGACCACTTTTTAAATTTTTGTCCTCGCGATTTTCGAACTTGCGTTGGCGATTTTTGTCTAAAGGTGTGATCTGGACAAGTATCTCTCGTCTGGCTGGTGATACTTCTAGCTGGCGTGGATGGGTCTGTGATGGGGTGTGGCTCTTTTCTATATTGTTAGAGAGTTATCCACCTAGTTTGGTTTGGTAAGTGTCGAACAGTAAGTTTGATTTTCCCCATTGAGGCTGGGTGTTGCCTCCAGGTTGTTTAGCGACATGACCTACTGCATCTGCGAAGCGGCGCCCATACTACACGAATATTTGTCGCAGCTGGCTTCTAGAATGACTGTCCAAGGTACGAGGTAGTAAAACCGCGTAGTGATCGGTTCCGAGTAATATTTCACGTCTGCCACGAATCCGAAAGTTGAATATTCTGAAATGGTATGATAGCACTGCTTCACCAAGCCTCCGTTTTTTTACCTTTTAGCTAGCATAAGTACTCTTTTCACCGGTTTTTGTTGTTCTCGAAGATAAACCTCTCTTTCTAGAGCAATCTGACCTGGTAGGGACCGCATTGTTTCTTTTTTTCCGATTCGCCTCCGATTTCAGTTCCTGCTATTCTATCACTGTTTTTTCTCTATTCCCTATTCATTCCAGGATTACAAGCTTCTGTAGCTCTTCTTTAGGCTCTCGTTCTGCAGTTTCCACTTTCAGAACCATCCATGCTTGGTTTAGCGTTATTCTGCATATACTTTTCTCCGAGGACCTTCAAATAATAAATCCAGTCTTGCTTCGACCATCGTTGTTCTGCGTTCAAGTCAATAGTTTCTAGCAGTGGGAAAGTCTAAATACTAATATAAGCCTATAAGATAGTCCTATCGCACCTGTTGCAATTTTTGCTGTTCTGCCGTCATCAATTAGTAGCTGCAGTTTCATTTTTTTATATCTGGTCCCGATTACAACCAGGCAGCCTAATGTGCGATACCTTGTCGACCTGTATAGCTTTGATTACTGTTTCTGGTTAATTGTCTCGCATTTATAGTGTTGTTTCAGCTACGTCCATTGAGATGTTTCACACGTTGCCAAACTAACAAATTTGCAGCGTCAGTACTATCGTCCTTGCGCTGAGTTTCGTACCCCAGCTTCAATAAATGACCGTTCACATGCGCCGTTCAGCACAAACGATACTTTAGGTCAGACGAGTGTCTCCCCAGCCACACCACAGCTGGTTAAAAAGCACAAAGATACTGTGTATTTTCAGTAGCGTGCAGAGTAGACGGCGTCCTTTTCGGTTCTTGTACACCGACCTTCACGTTGCTTGCCGCAGTGTTGTACGCACTGAGGTCGTGCGTCGTTCCTTGAATTTCTTTCAGCTTACGGGTGCTCTATAAATCCACGAGGTGAGATTTGGTTGTACGCACCTGAAGCAGGCACCAATTTTGTTGTGAATAGCCTACCTTACGGTCATCGGAATGATCCTAGAAACATTCTCTGTTGAATAACTTTTCTGCTGGGGGGAATGTTGATTGTTGCGGCCGCAACCTTGCAGCTGAAGGGTCTTTGTAGCTTCCTTACGATTTCTTTCGGCTTCGCAGCTGTGTTTTGATACAGTTCTTTGTGCGGAAACACTAGCAGTTCATTTAGATGTCGTAAGCCTTCCCAGCGTTTTAGCGCCATTCTGACACCTTTAATTAGCTTCGCGCTTTACAAACTGTACTTAAGCCACTGCTCATATCGGGTTTTAACTCCAAGTATACTGTCAACTCCCGCACAGTTACTCTTTTTAGCCCTCCCAATAACGCCGGTGGGTACATTGTGTTCCATGTTCAGTAATTTAAGTGCAGTGTATGGTGTTCACACTCTGCCCGATAATACGAAGTTTAGTGTCGTTAGCAGAAGTTACTTTCTCTAAGCCTATTACTAATGGTCACTCATGTGCCGATGAACCGATTTTTCTCGACTTCGGAAACTTTATCACACACTTTTTTCGCATCCTCCGAATTTTCTTTTTCGGAGTACTGGAGCGCTTTTATAGCAGCCGCCACTTTTCCAGTTACAGGTTATAATAAATTGCATTTTATCGTTGCTCGAGCTAGGTGTGGGGTGAATCGTAGACAAAATCTGAGCACAGAATCGGTTGCACTCCAAAAAATATTGCGCCTAACCCCAGCGCTTCCACTATGACTAGTTTATTGAGCTACATTGCATCTAGCGCTGCACCTTGTGATACCGCCTGCTGTGCGATGCTGTTCAAATTCTTCCGTACAGGCCCCCTGGTTCTGAACTCAATTGTAGACAAGTTTGCAAGAAGTCCCATGACATACTCAATCAGTCTGCCAAATTCGGCATTCGCTTGTTGTTTTATAAGATGTTCCCATTGGCTTCTTGGTGTTCTTGAGGCTTGCGATTACTAGTTTAATGTGCATGTGAGTGGCCAATGTCACGTTTTTTTCTGTACACTTCACTATTTTCTTTACGAGTGTTTGGATAAGCTGAGAGGTAAGGAAAGGAAAGTCATTTGTTTCAGTCGTAATCCCGTCTGTGCTCATTTCAGGGCGAGTAATATTGGCGCCTTGGTTTTAGCCGTTCCCACTTCGGCATCGTCGTGTGTTCGACGCAATGCACCCGCTTCCTCTCGGTTTGCTTACGTGCGTTTGAGGTGCAGGCTGACTTTACTTCCCGACGGGGAGGTAGCATCCTGTTAACGCCACAATTGTGCGTGATGAGCGAGGCCAGTGATAGGATAGAACATAAACGTTAAAAACTGTTAAATAGCACTATCTTGGTTCCGCGAAAGCGCAGCTTTTGATAATAAAAACACCCTGTTCATGTGCACAACACTCTGTCATGTGCACCTTAAAATATGATAATATTACAATATCAGTGCAGGACGCATAAGTTAAAGTCAGGAGTCGGCGTAGTAGGGTTGCGCCGGGAATCAGCAGCTTCGGAGTGGGCAAAAACACGGCACAAATTCGGGATTGACTTCAACTTTGTGAGTTAGGGCTTTGTTCACTGAGTGCGAACTGGATTTAAAAGACAATTTTACGCTTGTGTTTTAGTCAGAACCGAAATACAGAGTGCGAGATGCGAGTCAGAAGCGCAACTTTAACTTCGCGGGTTAATAATTACAGAAAACTCAATTGCCTTTAGTCTTGCTGGGGTTGTGGCATCCTAAATGTGAGTCTTTATTAACCAACCGGCGATGAGATGGTAGGTGGAGACACGTGGGTGGAACAGGTAGAACCCCTCCATGGCGAACGCAGTATCTGGTGAAGTACTGGCGTGAGTGCCGGCAGTTCAATGTTTAAATGATCGATGTAGTGTTTCAGAATAGAAAGTGTTTTTACGTTGGACGTACCGCCAGTTTCCGCTGAGCAGCAAGATGCATTACTCAAAATGCCACAAACGGCAAAGCGCGCGATGTGAAGAAAAGAAGAATGCAACAATATCATGGAGTAGAACCAATCAAGATGCGGGCCTTGCAGACGGGGCTGCGGCACATCCAGCGTCTGCTGGCCGTACGTGATGGGGCTCCGCTCCTGCAGAGGTTCCGTAGGCGGCCCAACTCGCACATGGGAGTGCTGCTCACTATCTTCGAGGAGGGCATCCAGGTTACGAACCGACCCTGTCTGGAGTCGCCACAACCAGACACCGGGGAGGCCCTGCAGATTACCACGACCCTCCGCGGGGTCCGCAACAAGAGGACCACACCACCCCAGGCCATCGGCCAAGAGGCGGCCATCCTGCTGCAGGACGAGCTGAGCAGCTACCTGCATCTATTCACGGACGGCTCCGTCAAGCACAGCACGTGCGAGGGGGTGGCTGCGTGCGTGGTGCCTGAGCTGGAAGCCAGCCGGAGCTGCCGCCTGCCCTTCCCCACTTCCTCCACACGGGCGGAGCTGGCAGCGCTGCACCTGGCCGCCGACTTCCTCCTCGAGAGGGGGCCCCATAACCACCCCGGGGCGGTCATCCTCACGGACTCCAGGACTGCCCTGCTGCGGCTGCACGCGGCCAATCAACCCACCAACAGCAGCGGCTACCCGGAGCGCTCCCTTGCAACCAAGCTGCGCACTGTGGCCTCCCGAGGCTGCGACCTGCGGCTCCACTGGCTGCCGGGCCACAGTGGCATCCGGCGCAACGAAGACGCCGACGCTCGCGCCAGGGAGGCCCACCAGGAGGGCACCCCTGTCTCCTAAGACGTCACCGCGTTCGTCCAGGCCAACACTGCCCTGGCCCGCATGGTGCAGACGATGCACCCCGAACCTCGGGTCGTGAGCGGGCTGGCGCCCAGAACGTTGCCCGCACGCATCAGCAGGGACGCCCGCTGCCTGCTTCTCCGCATGCGGCTCAACTGCTGCAATGTGGCGGAGCGTCTGCACCGACACGGGCGCAAGGACTCCCCTACATGTGCGGACTGTTCCGAACTGGAGACGCTCGAGCACCTACTCTGCTCGACCACGCGCCCGAGAGCAGAGCTCCACCGAGCGCTCCAGCGTCGAGGCCTTCCCAGCGCCGACATGGAGGACCTTCAGTTCCCGAAGGGACCTGCGGCAACCCAACGGGAAGTCTTCACTTATATGCTTCATTTCCTGGAGACGACCGGCCTTACGCAGCGGCTGTAGCCCGGAGTGCAGTGATTGACTGGTGTGCCCAGACTGACAGCGTTCTAGGACTGACAGCTCTCTTTATACATTTCTCTCTCTCTCTCTCTACTTTATCCTATCACTCCCCCTCTACTTCCCTTCCCCTGCACTGGGTTGTATGCAGGTGAGCTCCCTGCCGAGCTCAAAATATCCCCAGTGAATTTCCTTTCATTTTCCCGTCGCAAACCACCACCCCCCCAACGAAATAATAAAATAATAAATCAATCATTCAAATATTGAAATCCTAAATAAATAAAAGTGTAAATTGTATAGAAGTAATGGGCGTTTTCTTAACAGATTCGCGGTGGCAACCGCGTTGCTGTTGCCAACGGCCTTAAGTCCGCCGTTGCTAAATCATATCGCAGGAAAAAGCCGTGCGCTAGTGAAGGCGTGCTTGGTGGCGACCGCTTAGTCCCAGGCTCGCGAAGTTGCTTTGGCAAAACAGAAGCTGAAGCGTTCGCCGTAGTTGCAGCAACACATGCTCGAAACAAGAACACGTCGTTCGTAATTCCTCGTGGCGGCGTACGCATGCGCCGGGTACCAAAGAAAAGCTATGCGCGCAGCAGTGTCGGCGGAGATGTCGACATTGCTAGGCCGCAGATATTTCGCACGCCAGAGGAAGAGGCCCTGCTTCGAGAGGTGCGGCCTTGCTCCACTACACAAACTTCGCCATTGAAGTATTTGGCATGAGTGCAAGCTACCCTGAATGTTTTGTGATCTGTGAAATCGTATGCCGTTTATTCAATCGGTAGCAGTTTCTGCCTACATTTGTTTAGTTATTTGCTTCCATTGTAATGTCTTATTCATTGGGGAACGTCGAAATAGGATTTACAATAAAAGCACTCTAAAAACACGCAAACTTTCGCAAACACTAAATTGGGGACATTGGCAATCTTTTAACGCTTATAAAATTAGTGTACACATTTGTTTTCTTTTTTGATTTCCCAGGTGGGACTATCCTCGGAGGATATTGCCGAATATCCCAGAGGTTGGAAGGGAAGAAAAAGCTTGTGAAACCCTATTATAAAGGATATACCATGCGGTATTTCTTATTTGCTGGCCAGGAAAGGTACGTATTGTTCTGCTTCAATTTTATTACGCATGCTAATAAAAATATTTCAAAATACAGGTTTAGTAGAGTTGTGGCGATAGCAATGGGTGTAAGGCTTTCTGGGTTGCCTGGAAAGTGAATGCGTGTTATCCCGAAATGAAGTACCAAGTCAGTTTTTTTGGAAGAAGTATGAAGGGCATACAATGCATTTACATATTTGTACTGCACCCATATACGAACGAAAGTGCTGGGTATTTTATGTTCATATTTTTAGAGTATGCCTGAAATTGCTCTGTGAATATCAAACCTGTATTATGTATCATTTATTTATACGATACGGAAACATATTTCCAAGCGAACATTCTCACCATCATCCGTGCAATTGTAAACGCATAGGTTACATGCCTGAATATCGTACGTCATTCATTCAACAAACCAAAAAAGAATTGTGCTTTGTTACGAAACCGACTTCCGCATGAATGCTCTGTAACCCGCTATTGAGTGTAGATATCTCAGAAACGGTTGTCGAGCAAGTGTCGCGTTGTTGGCTCAGTGATTACGGTTAACCTCATTTACTCGTTGTCGTTCATGCCATATGCAGCTGATACGTCCAGGTCATACTTGGTAGTAATATTTTTGGAATTTAAAGGGCGATGGACGTGGTTATTTTTAGATATAACGTGTAGAGTGGTGCGGGTGCCTAATATTACTACCGTAGGTGGCTGACATCGAAGTTAAGTAAGAGAAACGATGAAGTTTAACATGTTGGTAGCAGGAGCAGGTAAAATGGCCGCTGTCGTCCAATAGCGTGATTCCTATTAGACGCGTAGAATGGGCCAACGCTTTATCTTATCTAACAGAGCTTAAAAAGTCCCTTTTTTACGCAAGCTTTCACTTACTAAAATTTGGTAGTCGTATGTATGTCCTGCTGATAATCGAATGTCTGTCATCAGAGTAATTTGCAGTGCACGGCTACGTCACCCACTGATTTGCGGCGAAAAAGAATAGCTTCGCATGGTACGTGCGAAGCCATCGGTTCCCTGCTGTAGTGATGCCGCACATAGTGCAAGGAGCTGGGAGCTGTTTGCGGGGAGGTAGTCTTGTACACAAGATAATTTTGAACACAGAGGAATGTGTGTCACTCTGGCGTATAGCCTCAAAATAAATGCAGGCTGAGTGTTTCGGTTTGCTCTGGTGTGAAGGCATAAAGTTGATATAATTAAGGAGTCAAGGATGCGACAGTTTTCAAAGCATTTTCGGCCGTCGAACTCAGTGGTTTCAAGCAGGGCCACAAGAATGGAGCTTTTGATATTGGAAAATCAGAAAAGCGTTAGTGAATTCTTACATAGGAAATGGTACCAGGCGGTTACGCGCCGAAATCTTAGGGACCAAACCATCTAGCCATGACTGGTTGAGCCGAAAAAAAAGAGTGTGACAGGGCTTCTTGGCCGAGGGGACACATGGCTGCGTACGTAACTCCGTCTGGTCCTGGTGAAGATCTACTTTGGCACATATCTAACGCCGGATCGAGCTCTTTTATGGAAAATGCGACGTCCGCGCAGGTGCAGCATAATACGGGGACGACGCGTATGTCCGCTTGGCTGGTCCAAGCTGCGCCATTGGAGATTCTTGTGCAAAAGTGTTCCGCTACTACTTCAAATTTTCGGCTGTTCTGATGAAGTGCCAAAGCACTGAAAAGACGAAGTTGTATAAAAATTGTTTGAAGGGCCTCCGCAGTGTTCCAGATGTGAGATAGAGGTTTTCGAGGTTCACATTTCTCGCACAACAATTTCCAGCGCTGTGCTTGCACCTGTACGACTCGGCATTGAATTCTTTTCTCTGTCTGTCTGGCCTCCGAATGTCCTGGATGGAATTGGTGTGACCGTGTCTTCCTCCTGCTCGACGACAAATAGCTCTGAGATGTTCTAGCACTTCGTCAAAACCTGTACACTTGGGATGCACCTGGGAAAAAAACTCACGGAAGTTTGCGCAGTGCTGGTTACGGCACTTTCAAAAGTCGAGGGAGATCCCTTCAAAGCTGAGATCGTCCATGTCCTGATCGTCCTGAGAAGCATCTCATGGCCGGGGCTATGTTCCTCCCTTGTCGTCGTCGTTGTTGCGCTGTCCACACCCCTACTGCGCACGCTAAGCTAGCTGAACACCCGGTTCCTTCAATGGCTCCTGGAGCGACCCTGTTGCCGGTGTCTTCCTGGGCCGGCACGAGACAAGCTATCTTAAGGGCTCCTGGAGCTACAAGTGTTGCCAGTGTCTTCCTGGGCCTGCACGAAACTAGCACGCTTCACGCGCCTTCAACGTTTCATCGTCGTCGGCAGCGGCGTGCGTCGTCGAGTCTCGGCGGGCCATGAGTACAACCAGCCCTAAACCATCTGGGGAACGTGCAAATCGACGTCATCTTCAGTAACTTTAAGGTTCATCCACTACTACAGCCTTAGACTACATTTCACACATCATAAGGCGGTCGTTATCAAAGTGGAACGCCAACAACAGCTCGACATCACCTACATTGAACATGATGATAATAATGGATGGACAAACTCGTGCCACATACAACGTCCCTATCTCCCTTAATTGCCTCTCGACTGTAACACCGTCACCCCCTCCAATAAAATTACACCGTCTTCCCGTAGGGAATCCTGACCAGTATGCGAAACAGTCATGGGGTCAACGCAATTTCCTATTTCGTAGTTCCGGTAACTGAAAAGAGTGGAAAAAGGGCAAGTATAACGGTAGCTACGTACCTCAACCTCACGGAAACAATGAACTGAAAACTAATGAACACTTGATTCGACCCCATCCCTGCTTCGCATACTACTCAGTGTTCCCCAACGGGAACATGGTGTAATTTTTCTTCGGATGATTTTCCCAGGAAGAAAGCCATCAAAGCCCTGGATCACCAGGTATGTTGGGAGCTGGTCACTTCTACGGGTTTCAATGTCTGTGAACTTTTGAATGCTGTCAGTGAGACTTCTTGAGACAAAAGCTGAATCCAGGCAGCTATATTGTCACGAAGACAAGGACGATGCAGTTGTCTTGAATGAGAAACACGTTTATTGGAGCGAACTTGTGCTCCCCTAACAACTCAAAAGAATACAGAGGCGGCGAAGCAGCGGTCAACAAAGTGACTTGCACAGGCGAGTGTCGTCGAATCGAATGCCCCGGCGTCTGCTCTGCAGGCTTTTTATCTTTCGCCGCGCGTGGATCTCGAATCGTCGATGCGCATCGAGAACATTGTAGATCCAAGAAGATTATTCCAGGCTGTTCACGTTAGATCGGAATGCTCTCCCTATCAGAACAGATAACACATGCGGCAAAGAAAGAAAGAATGGAACACGCGCTTCCCTTGGCACAGAGATAACACAGACCGGCGCAGCCGGGCGGTAAAAGCAAAACACAAATAAACAAACCCAATGCATGGTTCGCGGTATTACCCCCCTCTAAGAGTGCATCGACCCGATGCTAACATAGGCGACAGTCCGAACAAATAAAAATTAAAGTTCGTCATCGTCCGTAGAAAGGTTTTAAGCGAACCACGTGGACGACTTCGGGCCGCGTGTGTCGTCGTGATGTGCCGGAGTCACCATCGGGGATCACTTCGTAGGTGAGTTGGCCAACACGTCGTAGAATCTTGTAGGGTCCGAAATACCGTCGCAGAAGTTTCTCACTTCTCAGTCCGCGTCGTCGGATGGGAGTCCAAACCCACACACGATCCCCTGGTTGGTACTCGGCGGCTCGGCGTCGGAGGTTGTAGCGGCCGGCATCCACCAGCTGCTGGTCCCTTATACGAACTCGAGCGAGCTGGCGGGCCTCCTCCGCACGCTGAAGGCATCCTTGGACGTCGGCGTTCAGGTCGTCGTCTTCTACGTGCGGCAGCATGGCGTCAAGCATTGTAGTCGGCCGTCTTCCGTAGACGAGCTCGAACGGTGTCATCTGCGTGGTTTCTTGGATAGCCGTGTTGTACGCAAACGTGACATACGGGAGCACTTCGTCCCAAGTCTTATGTTCAACGTCAACGTACATGGACAGCATATCCGCAATCGTCTTGTTCAAACGTTCCGTTAGTCCGTTCGTTTGTGGGGTGGTACGCCGTCGTTCTTCGGTGATCCGTGTTGCTGTAGCGTAAGATTCCTTTTATCAGCTCCGCAGTAAAGGCCGTTCCGCGGTCCGTGATGAGGACTTCAGGGGCTCCATGTCGCAGCACAACTTGTCTTATGAAAAACTTGGCGACTTCTTGTGCAGTCCCCCTCGGAAGAGCGGCGGTCTCCGCGTAGCGCGTCATGTAGTCTGTTGCTACGACAATCCACTTGTTCTCCGATCGTGACGTAGGGAACGGGCCCAGAAGGTCCATTCCAATCTGTTGGAAGGGCCTTGATGGGACGGCGATCGGCTGCATAAGTCCCGCACGCAGGTCTCGTCGATGGCGTTTTTCGTCGCTGACAGTCCCGGCAGCTCCGGACGTAGTGGGTGACGTCGGATACAAGGCGGGGCCAGTAGTACTTCGCCTTGATTTTTCCAATTGTGCGGGCTGTGCCGAGATGTCCGGAAGACGGGTCGTCGTGGCACGCTTCCAAAATTTCGTCACGAAGGTCTGCGGGGATGACAAGAAGGTAATTCGTTCTCGTTCCGGGGCTGAAATTCTTCTTCACGAGGACGGAGTTTCTCAGGCTGAATGCTGGTAAGCTGCGTTTGAAGGTCCTAGGTACGGCGACGTTGCGTCCCTCGAGGTAGTCGATTATGACGCGTAAGTCAGGGTCGGCACGCTGCTGGGCTGCTAGGTCGGTCTCCGTCACGATTCCGAAGAACGCGCTGTCTTCATCAGAGTCTTGTGCTGGTGGGTCGACGGGGGCGCGGGACAGGCAGTCGGCGTCGGAGTGTTTCCTGCCGGATTTATAAACGACTGTAACGTCGAACTCCTGCAGGCGCAAGCTCCACCGCCCAAGACGGCCAGAGGGGTCCTTCAAATTGGCGAGCCAACACAGCGCGTGGTGGTCTGTCACAACCTTGAATGGTCTTCCATACACGTATGGGCGAAATTTTGAAATCGCCCATATAGTTGCCAGGCACTCTTTCTCAGAGGCAGAGTAGTTTTTCTCCTCCTTCGACAGACCACGGCTGGCATAGGCGATTACCTTTTCGCACCCGCTTTGTTTTTGGACGAGGACGGCACCCAAGCCTATATCACTGGCGTCCGTGTGTATTTCCGTTTCGGCGTTTTCGTCGAAATGAGCGAGGACGGGCGGGCTTTGCAGGCGTATTTGCAGCTCGCAGAATGCTTTTTCTTGGTCGCTGTCCCAGCTGAAAGGAGTGCTATCTTTCGTCAAGCGCGTGAGCGGCTCTGCAATGCGTGCGAAGTTTGCGACGAAGCGCCGGTAGTATGCGCACAGTCCGAGAAAACTTCGCACGCCCTTTTTGTCTTTTGGCCTTGGTGAGTTCGCAACGGCTGAAGTTTTTGCTGGGTCAGGTAGGACTCCCGCGGCGTTGACGACGTGGCCCAAGAACTTGAGTTCCTCGTACGCGAAACGGCACTTTTCAGGCTTTAGCGTTAACCCCGACGTACGAATGGCCTCGAGTACAGACTCCAACCTTGCGAGGTGTTCGTCGAAAGTCCGGGCGAATACGACAACGTCGTCGAGGTATACGAGGCAGGTGTGCCACTTCAGGCCAGCTAGCACCGTGTCCATGACTCGTTGAAACGTTGCTGGCGCCGTGCACAGCCCGAAAGGCATCACCTTGAACTCGTATAGGCCATCCGGGGTTATAAATGCAGTCTTCTCTCGGTCTCTCTCGTCCACTTCAATTTGCCAGTAGCCGGTCTTCAAATCCATCGATGAGAAGTACTTCGCATGGCAGAGGTGGTCGAGGGCGTCGTCGATTCGTGGCAGGGGGTACACGTCCTTTTTGGTGATTTTGTTCAGTCGCCGGTAGTCAACACAGAACCTTAATGTGCCGTCTTTTTTCTTCACGAGTACGACCGGCGCAGCCCACGGACTTTTCGATGGCTGTATTATGTCCTCGCTGAACATGTCGTCGACTTGAGTCCGGATGGCTTCCCGCTCGTGTGAAGAGACGCGGTACGGTGACTGTCGGGTAGGTCGGGCTCCATCTTCGGTTATAATTCGGTGCTTCGCTAGGGGTGTCTGACGTAATTTTGAGGTTGCCGAAAAACACTCGCTGTAGCGATGGAGCAAATCCAGCAATCTGTCCCGATTTTCTTGCGGCAGCGCCGGGTTCACGTCGAATGGCTGCGGGAGCTTGAAGGTTTCTACGGGTGTGCGTTCAAAGTCGGCGACCGCGATCACGTCACTTGCTCCTTGCGTTTCTTCGAGGAATGCAATTGCCGCGCCCTTGTTTAAATGCTGGTACTCCTCGGTGAAATTAGTAACCAAAATGTGGGATTGGTGTTCCTTGAAGCGCGCAATGCCTCTTGCGACAGACACACCACGGTCGAGAAGCACCCTTTGATCAGTGTCTACGAAAGCGTCGACGTCAGGAGCAGCATCTCCACAGTAGACTGCGACCATCAAGCTTGCGCGGGGGGGCAGGGAGACATGATCATCGGCAATCCTTACAGCAGCACGTCGTTCGGGGTTCGGTTCCGGCGTCATGGAGTCATGGGGGGGAAAAGTCAGTGACTTATTCTGCAGATCGATTATTGCACCGTTGTCCATCAAAAAGTCCATTCCAAGAATTACGTCGCGGGAGCAGTTAGGCAGAACGACGAACGCCGCAGGGTACGTTTTGCCGTCTATGGTGACGCGCGATGTGCACGTTCCACTTGGCGTCACGAGGTGGCCTCCTGCTGTGCGTATGTGCGGACCGTCCCATCTGGTCGATAACTTTCTTCAGTTTAGACGCAAATGGTCCGCTCATTACCGAATAGTCAGCTCCCGTGTCTATGAGGGCGACTACGTCAAAGCCGTCGATGGACACCTTGACGTCAGATGCAGTCTTCCTCGAGTTCGGGTTCCGTCGGGGCGTCGTATCTCTGCTTGTACGTGTTGATGGTCGGGCACTGTGCATCGTCGTTGTCGTCGTCTTCTCAACGGACGTCTCGGTCAGGTCGGGTACGCGTCGCGCCGTGTAGCTGTCGTCGTGTTCGGGAAGTCTCGTCTAGGGTTAGGTCGGGTCGTCGGGATGAGGGCATGTCGTGAATCACTGTCTTCAGCGCGTTCTTGCGTCGTTGGAGGGTTTCCATTTTTTCGCGTAGAGCAACTTCACCTCCAGAAGTTGCTGCTTTTAGTTTCCTCCCGCGTGGGCTGGGGGACCTTCCACGTGCGAAATCAGCATTGCTACGGCGGTTAGGCGACTGGTATGGGTAGGGCGACGGCGATCGGTGTTGAGCGGGCTGCTCCTCGGTTGGTGTTGGACAGGTATTCGTCGATCTCAGTAGGGCGCTGGCCGGGTCGGGGGCGTAGGGGCGTCGACGGAAGAAACCACGCAGTCCGAGTCTCCTGTACGGGCAGCGACGATAAATGTGATCGGCCTCTCCGCAATGGTAGCACAGCGGACAATGATCTGGCGTTCGCCAAACGTCAGTCTCCTCGGCGTCTGGGTTTGGGCTGTGTACTGCGGTAACCGGTCGACGGCGGCGAGAGTGGGGACGGCGGCGGGAGTGGATGGCGGTACGGTGGAGCTTCTTGTAGACGGGTTGGAGGCAGGGCGGGGTCGACGAACAGCCGCGGAGTAGGTCATCGCCTGTGGCTCGCGGGGTGCCTCGGATGGCATAGAAGTGCCCAAAGCGTGTTGAACCCTCTTCGCGGATGACGTCAGTCAGGGAAGCCACTTGAGGTGGCGGCGTCGTCGGAAAAAGCTTCTGAAGCTCCTCCCTGACCACTGCTTGGATGGTCTCACGCAGTGTGTCGAGCTTGTAGCCCCGGCACCGATCGTCTCGGAAACCAGCACGTTGACCGGGCGATCGTAACTGCCTCGTTCGAACTTCCAGCGTTTCTCCATCGCGGGCCGCCTCAGACGCGAAATTCGGGCCACCGTCTTGGAGGATTGCGGACGAGGCAAAGCAAAAAGCTCCTGCTTTACCCCTCGCATGAGAAACCTTAGTTCTTTTTCTTCTGTCATCTCCGGATCCGCACGTCGAACAACCTCTTCATCTCCTCAACAAAGATCACTACCCCTTCGTTGGGGTGCTGCGTTCGAGTTTCAAGTAAAAGTGCTGCGCGTTCTTTTCTGACCACGGTAGTGAAGGTCTTAGTGAACTCGCTTTGAACTGAGCCCAGTTTGTCAGGAGCTCTCGTGGTTTTCGAACCAAGTGCGAGCCGAATCTGTCCAAGTAAAAGAAACGTGCCGGAACGTTTCTGCGTCGTCCACCTGTTGAATTTCCGGACGCGCTCCAGTTTCTTCCAACCATTCTTCTGGGTCTTCTGCGGGGGCTCCTTCGGAATGATGGCGGTTCCTGTGGCTGCTGCAGAACGACAGGAGGATTGGCTTGGTTGAGCATGGTGCTGGTTGCGACGTCTTTCTTCTTCGTCTCCTCCGGTAGTAGACCGAACTCGGGTGGTAACTCTTGCAGGCGGGGGCTGGCTCTTGTTGGACTGGCTTGGCGGCTTCCAGAGGTTGTAGTGGGCATGAAGGGTGCGTACCCCGCACCTCCACCAGATGTCACGAAGACAAGGACGATGCAGTTGTCTTGAATGAGAAACACGTTTATTGGAGCGAACTTGTGCTCCCCTAACAAAAGAATACAGAGGCGGCGAAGCAGCGGCCAACAAAGTGACTTGCACAGGCGAGTGTCGTCGAATCGAATGCCCCGGCGTCTGCTCTGCAGGCTTTTTATCTTTCGCCGCGCGTGGATCTCGAATCGTCGATGCGCATCGAGAACATTGTAGATCCAAGAAGATTATTCCAGGCTGTTCACGTTAGATCGGAATGCTCTCCCTATCAGAACAGATAACACATGCGGCAAAGAAAGAAAGAATGGAACACGCGCTTCCCTTGGCACAGAGATAACGCAGACCGGCGCAGCCGGGCGGTAAAAGCAAAACACAAATAAACAAACCCAATGCATGCTTCGCGGTAATATTATGTCGTTTTGGGATGAACTGTTCGGCTGCCATTGTTGACACAGCAAAGCTCCTGACGGGTCACCAGTGAAAGCAGGGTTTCGGCCTATTGGATCATTTCTGTGGCTTAGCCAGAGCAAATGATGGGCATTAAAGTTCCTCATAGGGATCTAAGGTATAGGGTATCTGTGAATATTATGTCTAATCGGTTGTAATCTAGTCGTGAAGGAGATATGTAAACTCCTATGAGTGTGAACGAGAATTCTTTATTCTTCACTGTGAGGCAAATGTACTGGATGCTGCCTTTTGGTTTCACACAATGGAGATCATATGTCAGTTCCCGTCGAACGAACACCAGTACTTTACTAGCCGCAGCACTAGGTGATTACACAAGTCCTTCATATCCAGAGAGCCTCAACACGCCAGTGGCCTTCAGTGAGCAAATAATGGTGATAAAGAAATTGTTTATAAACACAAACGGTTTAAAGTCCATAAAACGGGGCTTAAAACGTCTTGCATTCAATTGGAGTATACTGCGCGTTTGGCTTATTCTCGAAAAGATCTTGAATAAGGGGCCACGGTGCTCCGAAGGGACAATAAACTGTGGTAGGAGCGTTGCAGTAAACTCCAAACTGACAGGTTCCACGTTCAGCACGGTGTCCAGAATGGTTTTGAAGAAGCTTGGAATCATGGAAGCAAGTTGGGACCGGAGGGCGGTAAAAAGGTCTCGTACAACTTTCGAAGAGTCGTCTTCCTTGACTTCCCTGAATGGGCACGAGGCTCCTTCAAGATGGCGTACTGATCGCGTCCGCGTTGCACTGCAGGAGTAGTGCCGAATAATGTGGATGTGGTTGTGCTACGCTGGTCATAGGTTCTCTGCTTTTTGTCGCCTTTATGGACTTTTGTGCAAGCAGGACCGTAAACTCACTTTCTGGTGGGGGTGGAGGGGATTTGTGTGCCTAGATGAAAGCTTCCTCGTGTTTCGTGGGTTAATGCGAAATGGACATTAGCAGAAACTTTCACAGTGATCGCCTTCTGCAGTTGGCGCAGGCAGTGTTTTCCTTGCAATTATGAATGTCGGGCGCGCCGCCAAACCGCCTACAGCGCTGACCTTCGCTGAATTGGGCGGCGTGCCCAAAAGCGTGCCACTTTTGAAGCAACCAGTAGGGGTATCTGTGTAATCCGCCGTTGCGTGCCTTGAAAACCCGATGTTAATCGTGTCGGACGTTCAGTGTTTTGCGCGAACGATAACACTACGGCAGATCAGATGGGGTGGTCTTCCCAGTTACCTCCCGAAGAGCAAGTGCGACGGATAATCATTCTCTCAAGCAGTAAACCCATGAGACTTGAGATGGCCCAGAAGGTCCTCCTCCGTGAACCACTTGGCCCCACCTTTGATGATGCTCATCTTCCCTTACTAGTGAGGTATGCGGGCAGACACTAATCCCGCCACATTGCAGCAAAGCATTCACGCCATTCTCTGATGATGCTCGTCTTCACTTACTAGTCATGTATGCGGGGAGACACTAATCCCGCTACAGTGCAGCAAAGCATTCACGCCATTTTCTTTGGCACTTCAAGAAGCAAGGCACCTTGAGCAGTGAATCTACTCCGAATCAGATCAGTTCCCAGGAGAGATATAAACTCTGAGAGCAGGGTGATAGGGTTCACCTTCCTGAGGCCTTAGGCGCTTTTAGTCGGGGACACAACGACAAGTATCCCGACGGTACTTTTACGGTGGCTCGCCAGCTTGAAGTCTTCTTCGCTCGTCCGCGTCGGTCATCTCAGCGACGTCTTCTCCGTCACCCACGATCGTGGCATCACCAGTGTTGTCGTCGTCGCATTGTACCGGTGGCACAGATGGTCAGTCGTCCGCAGGGGCAGCTAAGAGCTTCTACGGTGACTGCGTCAGTCGGTCTGCGTGCCTTTTTATGGTGGCGTACACTAAATAGCACCCCGGGGATGCAAAAAAATAAAACCTCCGTGAAGACGCAGCAGTTTTAGAGGAAGAAGTCTGCTGATCAGCTGCTTTTTATCTCGACTTCCTTTTTCTGTGGTATATAAGTATTTGCGCAATCATTTCGACAATAACGCCAAGATGAATCGTAGAAAGAGTCGGAGGGCTCTTACTAAAAGATGAGAACCTCGTTCGTATGCGTAAAGCTGAGCTGAGGCGAAGGACTTTTGTCGTCTGTGTGCTATGCTTGATCACCGCCAGCTTTATTTGTGTTTTATGGCGCATCAGTGTTTCTCACCGGGCTTCGCAATCCCGCGCGTAACGCGAAACTAGGGTTGAAGTGATATTGGAGCTGTCGTCATTACTCCTCAAGCGACGTACGCCGGGAAACCTAGCTGCGCTGGCTCCGCACCGGTCGCTGCAGAGCTGCCCCGGTGGACGCAGCGGAGCAATGGTAGCCGGGTGGTAATAGGGAGCAAAAGAGGGGGGAGGAAATGAAATCGGCATCAGAGGAGAGAGCATCGCCTCTACCCCACACAAGCTGAGGCCCCTCGCATGGTTGCCATCACAATTATAACGTCCTCAGGGCCAATATTCCGGCGTTGTGGCTACGCCAATATTAGTGCGATGAATGTTTCCCCAGGCTCACCAAGGAAGAATATGGTGCTAGTACCAGAATAAGTTCAGACGCTTGGTTGAAGGCTAAGAGACCGCCGTGCTGGCGGGCGGGCTCTGCCTGGATGACAGGTGGCACTACTGCCAGTACATCTCGGCACGCAGTGTACGGGCTCCTACCGCCGTGAATGTTCCCCAGTTAGCAACCAGAACTCTTTCGGTGAGCATCGAGTACGTACGAGTATGAGCCTCGAGTAAAAACTCAGTGAATGTTCTGGTGAGCTACCCTGCTTCACTAATAGTTGGCCCTAAGTGTAGTGAATATCTCTGCCGTAGTCAAAGAAACGCCTTCCGTGCACGATCGTAAGGGACCGTACTCGGTCACCTGTACCCGCCCAACGCCAACTCGGAGCCCTTAAGGGATTGTTGCCTGAATGCCCAAAAATACGAAAGATCCACCGAGCCGGAAGGCGGAGTGGGTCACTTGAACAGCGAGATGAGAGATTCTATGAGATGCTAGGTGCATTCGAGCCTGATTATCCACCGAGAAGAAAGATCTATAGAGACGGAGCGGCCAATCGAATCTGAATACCCCCCGCACGAAAGATCCACCAAGACAATAGGTCGTGTCCAGACTGAATATTCACTGGAAAAAAATCTACAGTGCTGAAAGTTCCAAGCAATAAGACAGGTTGAGTGTGCTCATTCGGATAAAGCGGGTAACAATGGGTTTAAATCAGTTGCGTAGAATATTTCTCCATCAAACGTAACTGAACGTTTTGACAATTTTGTTGGTCCTATGCCAGCAGGACTTAGCTTTGGGTCTACGTAGCCTATTGCACATGAAGGTATTCTCCTGCGATGTTCAGGTCACTTTTAAAAGTATCGTTTGTTACAAAGAAAAAGTCAAGTTTTCTTTTCAGCACTGAAAGCCATCAGGGCATGATCTGTTGGGTTGCTAACACACAGTGTGGCCGCAAAAAAACACGTGAACATTGGCGTCAGAATATCACATATTGAGATTACCCGCAAGATAGAAAAACAAACTTGCACTTGCAGTTCTCTTTGACATCAATGCATTGTCTACCCAATTTAGTTGGCCGGCGCAAAGTGGTTCGAGAAACTAAACTGTGAGGCTGCGGACTACCGTGGGAGGGGTAGCAGGGGCTGCACAGCAATTTATTACGCCTAATTAATTTTAACGTGCACAACACTCAAGGTACATAGACGTCTTTGCTTCTGCTACTTTATCGTTTGCTTCTGCTAATTTATCCTTTGCTTCTGCTACTTTATCGCCGTTAAGTGGCGAGATCATTCACAACCGCAGACCAAGAATGTCAGAAGACCCGCCACGACGCTTCCAGCGGAGCTTTTACATGTTCTGCTGGACTCCTTGTTTGGCTTTGGACACCGTCCAATACCCCCGGCCTTTCGAGCAAACTACAAGCTAAATACGAAGGACCCTACCTAGTCGTCGAGCGAACTTCACACGTGTATTACCTCGTTGAGCCGGTCACTCCTCCTACAAACAGTCGTCGCCATCCCCGCAAGGATATTCATGTTCAGCGCCTTGGCCGTATTACGACCCGCTCGTCGTCGCCTCGCCTTGAGTCGCCAAAGATGGCTCCTCATTTCCACGGGGAGTAATTGTAACCAATTCAGTGGCCATTGAAAAGCTCGCCAGTGTGGCCAAAGGTGTGTGTGCTGAACTTGGACCAAGGCTGACTTTCAGGTGGCATCAATCCCCCACTATGTCTATGTGAAAAGCTCTGTCATCGGAGCAGCCCCATCGAGAACGCTCTTGCTTCGAGGCCTGCGCGTGGAGTCCCGAGCTAGCTTGGCCTCTGGTACAACTAGCCCCCAGTACCACGCTCTTGACGTCTGCTAGTCTGCTAATAAACACCATTTTAATATATATATATATATATATATATATATATATGTATATATAAGCCCAAAACGTAAAACGCCTCGCCTACACGCTCCTCATCAGGTCAAAATTAACATACGCCTCAGCTGTATGGAGCCCGCCTAAAACGTATCTAATCAGTGACCTCGAGCCACTTCAAACTCGCACTATCTGGATTATACATTCTAATATTCTGATGACATTATTGTTTTATCCCTAAAGGCCCAAGCTGGGTTACAACCACTTGCCCTTCCCCACCGCATAGCAAATTTTTCTGTGTTTCAGGAGCTGTTTTATTAGCCCCTTCACCATTCATCATGCGTCACCTCCCGACGCACATATCGCATTGCACCATCCACCCCCTTTAAGTTTCCCGTTACCCGCTTTAGAACTGCTACATTCTCTACATCCCATTTCCCCGTGCTGCGAAAGACTGAAACAACCTCCCAAACCACGTCGCCACAATCACCGGTATCTCAGCCTACTATAAAGATATAACCAGTCATCTGCGTCAGTGAGATGTTATGGCAATCTTTTTTATACCCACTATATTCAACCCCTAAGCAGCAATAATTTTACACTTTGTATAACCGTCCCTTATGCCGTAAATGACGTCATTTGGATTCTGTATCTAAACCAGCCCCTTATGCAGCAACTGTTCTTTGTACCCTGTCTATCAACCACCACTTATGTGATACCTCCTTGTGGATTCTTCAAACAATTTCCGGGAATAAAATATGTTCATTATGAATGACAAAGTACCAAGAAGAAATTAAGTCCTTTAGCTGGAGCGTACATAACTTTTACGTTAATAATGTTTTTCTCGTATGTATTTTTGTATTACAGTAGCTTCTCCCTCTTTCTGAGGTTTTTGTACCTATATATATATATATATATATATATATATATATATATATATATATATATATATATATATATATATATGGTAAACTGATATCGACAATGGTGCATTTACAATACTTATTCAGAGGGTAGTTTTTTACAGAACACGGTGGAAGAGGACACCGCGCGTGCCAGTCAACAAACGCGCTTCACCGTTAGCGTCCTCTTCACCTCCTTTTATTAATGATGATCACGGCTAGCACAGTACATGTAGAGTCCTCTATGTGGGGAATTTAATTATTGCCCCGTAACACAACTCCCCTTACATAGTCCTTACTTAGGTTAAGTTTTGACCACGGATCACGACCATGAGGCAGAGATAATTAGAAGGATCAGAATGGGGTGGAGTTAATACGGCAGACATTCTCAGATAAATATTACAAGCCTACCTATGTCCCTCAAGTTATGAGCTATGGCGGCAGTCGTATCGACCCTTTTGGAGCACTGGGATGAAGTGACTCTGAGGTGAGCAATGTTGCGGGAAAAGTCGGCGTGGGTGATGGCATCTTGTGCATGTACGGAAGCTGGCATAGGTGTTTAAATATAAGGAAGTACCGTCCGCGGTCTGTCAGTATCTGGCGAGAAGCGCCGTGATATAAGAAGACGTAGTGGAGGAGGAAATCGGTGATAATTGTTGAACAGCTGGTTTGAAGATACCGCATGATTGCGTGTCGTGTCGAATAATCGGTTGCGTGTCGTGTCGAACAATCCACTTATTGCCGCTTCTAGACCGAGGAAAGGAACCAAGGAGATCTAAACCAACTCGGAAGAATGGCTGAATGGGTATATCGAGTGGCTGAAGAAGAAGGGCGGGTAGCAAAGTAGGCACTCTACTTAGTTAGCACATGTCACATGCACCGACGTAACGACGAATCGAGCGATAAAGACGCGGCCAGAAAACCGCAATAACGCGCGGTCAAAAGTCCGGGAAACCGCTGGATGGCAAACTTTTGCAAGGGCGTGCAGTTGCCGAGAACACCTGAACGAAGGTGCTCAGGTACTACGGGAAGCATATTAGGTCCACAGGGGCGGACATTGCTACGATATAAGACGCCATCGTTCATTTGGGACAACCGCAAAAAAGGGTTGTAAAAGGCGGCTAAGCTGTCAATGATACTGCTCAAGTAGGTATGAAGGTGTGCCTCAGCAGAAAAGTGTTAAAAAGAAGAAATAAACACTACCGACGTGGCGAGTGAGTGGAAAGTTGTAGGATCGGGAGTGTCGACTGTGTTGCGATATAGACAGTCAGCATCTTCTTCAAGACGACCGGATTTAGAGACTAGAGAATATGAGTCCTGCAGCCACAGAGCTCAAAGCCAAAGGCGTCCGGTGGGGCTTTCATATACGCGGGCCAGCATAGCGCGTGGTGATCTGTCACGACGAAAAATCGTCGACCGTAAAGGTGTGGGCAACATTTGGCGACTGCCCACGCTAGGGCAAGGCATTCTTGTTCGGTTATAGAATAATTCCGTTCAGGCGGTGTCAGCAGGGGCCTGGAGTAGGCAATAAATAAGTCGTGGCTGGATTGGCGTTGAGCCACGACGGCTCAAATGGCATGAGCTTTAGCGACCGTCCGTTCTTCTGTGGGAGCGGCCACACCGAAGTGAGCGAGAATGGGCGAAGTTGTGAGGAGAGATATCAGGGTCTTGAAAGCCTGAGCTTGCTCACTGCCCAACAAAAAGACGGAATCCTTTTTAAGAAGGTCGGTGAGAGGGCAGGCGATATCAGGGAAGCCTTGGATGAGTTGTAGAAATAATAGCAGAGGCCCACAAAACATCTACTGTACTTAAATGACCGGGAAGCCGAAAATTTCTAACCACCTTGTTCTTGTCGAGGACAGGCTGCACTCCATTAGCGTCGACAAGGTTGCCCAAGATAGTTAGTTCGCACCTGACGAAATTACACGGCGCACATTTGAGTTGTAGATTTGCCAGACAGAAATTAGCAAGGATTTTGCACTGGTGATAGAGATGAGCCCAGAACGATGGACGAGTACAGTGAAGAATTGCTAGCAGCCACGGATGATGATGACATACTTCGAGATGCCAGACCCCCAACACCGATGTCTTCAGAGGCGAAAAAGCGTCGAAGTTTGTGTGAGTCACGTCCGAATAGAGGGATGGTGACACAGCTGTGGTTTTTCTCGTGATGGCTTGTTTTGACAGGTCTTGATCGGCGTCTCACGGGCTGGGGGCGAGGCATAAAATGTCGTGGAGGTGTTGTCATGGCAGGGCTGTGCTGCCCAACATGGTCCACGTACTATCGACGATCGCGTTCAGTCCGATACTGTGCGACGCTGTGCCCAGGATGGGAATGTGGACCAGTACACTACACCAAAATGAGACGGGGTGGCAGGAAAGATGACACGAACCATGGCGAAGAATGAGGTACGATCTATTTACAGAATTTACGTTGCGGCCATTAGATAGGGTGGACTAGGACACAGCTGCTTCTTCATCATCGTCATCGTGTCCTGTCTTGAGCGACGGCAGTCTAGCGGGTTCGCCGCCCGTGTCCCGTCACATCAACCCCCGGTTGATGGCGACCATCCCGGCCGACGCCGGGAGACGAGCTGATGATTGTGATGTGGACGGGGAATGCGATGGCCGAGTAATATATATATATATAAAAATATAAATATATATATATATATATATATAATATATATATATATTATATCTATATATATATATTCTATATACTCTCGGGCTCGTTAGGAAATCAGGATAGAAATGCCGGCAGTCTACAGGCAAGAAGGCATCCGGGAAGGTTGGACTATTTTGTTACCGTTACTCTGTTATATATACGTTATTATTATTAATTTTTATTTATATTACGTGAGAAGAAAGAAAGAAAAACACCGCCCAGAGTGAGGACCGAACCCACGCCTTTCGATCGATCTCGAATGCCTTACCAATCGGCTATCTGGGCGACTGTGTTTTTTTCACTTTCTGGGGTATTTAATTACTACAACTGTATCTGACGTTTGAGGATGGTAGCCAGCGCCACTCAAACTACACGGTGAGAAGGGGACCTTCTTTTTTCAACCCCCGGGGCGTGACGCGAACGTCACAGTCGCCCAGATAGCCACTTTGGGCACGTGTTTTTCTTTCTTTTTTGTACGAAAATAATTACAAAAATATATAACTTCACTAACGGTCAAAAAATAGTCTAACCATTCCCTATGCCTCCTTTGGCATTGCAGACTTCCGGCATGTCTTCCTGTATATATATATAGGGAGCATATATATAGGTATATATATATCTATATATATCAAGAATATATATATATAGCTCTGAAAAGATAGAAACGAGTTGAAACGTAGAAAATAAAAAAGGGTTTAGTGACGTTTCAGGAGAGGACTCCCTGAAAGGTACTCTGAAGAAAGGGAGTCCCCGTCTCCTGAAACGTCAGTAAACTTATTTTTATTTTGTACCATCTTCTCGTTTGTGTCTGTCTCTACTATCTTTATATATATATATATATATAAATGCGTATATATATATATATATAATATATAAATATCTAAATATATCAGAATATATATATATATATATATAGAGAGAAGAAGAAGATAGCGGATATATATATATATATATATATATAATATATATATATATATATATATATATATATATATATATATATATTATATATTGCAAATCAGAAAATGGGAAATGAGGGGCTCGGTGTGAATGAAATAAGACATAAAATAAGAGGTGGCAGTCAAAAACAACCTCGGAAAGCCAAGGGGAGGTTGCGGTGGGTCCATAGAAAGAGATGAAATTTTTTGAGTGATGAGAAATAAATTGGTGAAAAAATGCCCGCCGGGCGGGATCCGAAACCCACGACCTCCAGAATATCCCGGTCCGCTCGCATCAGACCGGTATTTCTGGAGGTCGTGGGTTGGGATCCCACCACACGGCGGGCACCTTTTTTCACCAATTTCTTTTTGACTTAAAAAATTCTTCATCTCTTCTAGGACCAACCCCCACCCTCCCCTGTGCGTTCCGAAGTTGTTTACCGGGCCAACCCACTGCAACCCGTGATAGAGTAGATATAGAGAGATTAGAGGAGAGATATATAGGTCTATATATATATATATATATCTATATATACATATATATATATATATACATATATATAATAGACCATGAGGTTCGATGGGCCAGTATAAAAATAGTGAAAGAAGTCGACGGACACATTTTCCGTTTTTGTTGCCAACAGTTTCTTAGAAACTCCTTCTTCAGGGGTGTATTTTAATTTCGCACATTTCGCCTTTATACAAAAACTTCTGTGAGGGAAGGCCACTTCCCTCATCCCTCTAGGAGACGTCGCGGGTGAGGGGTGTTTCTAACAGTTTGAGAAAGTGAGGCATTCCGATTGGCTAGAAAGGTAGAAGGTGAGGGAAGGGGAAAGAACACCGACAAAAAGGCAGCACGAAAACACGATAACAAGTAGCACGCAAGCAAACACAAAATCAAAAATACAAGAGTGAGTCCTGCGTGCTCCGTAAATGGTTTAAAAATAGTCCGTGGGAAGGGAAAAGGGATAAAAAAGAGGGGTGAAGGGCGACGGACATAAGATGGCGGCACAGGCATAGATCTTCGATTCGGTCAAGCTGCAAGGCCGCATGCATGCATGGCCCGCGTAGTCGAGAAATGGTCCCCACGCCATACTCGCAATTTCCTGTCCCATTTTTGGTTTTGTTTTACTCCTGTTTAAGCCTACAACAGCTCTCGTCTTGGCGCCACTTCGACGAAACCGAGTGGTGCAGCAAAGATTTGCCGCACGGCCAGCCAGCCGCGGGACAAGTAACACTAGGATTTGGTTTTATTTGAGGCGCAGTCTTCGGCCATTTGTCTGTCAGCGGTGCTGCGGTCATACGTCAGGCCACTGTGCGTCCGCGGGACCGCGGTGCACACTCACAGCTGTTCAAGGTCACTGATGAGACGGGTGATGGTTGCCGAACGGGCGGGGAAGGGTGGGGGTGGTAGGGGGGGGGGGGCGTTCTATCACGTTTGTTTTGCTTGACTTAGTCCATAAAACGGGTTTTCTTTTTTCCTTTTTGCTTTCTTTTTTTTGTTTATGCACGATCCCGGTTCCGCGCTCACTCCCTCCATCGCCTGCAAGTCCGCGATATTTCTGCCAAGGCGCAGCTTTTTGCCGCAAGAATGAGAGGTGGCCCGGATCCTCATTGGTGCCATGGGTGAATGCCTGGAATTTACGTATAAAGTAGGATTGCCCGGCGCGGATCGGCGTGGATCGGCGGCGGCGGTTGCGGAGTTGAAGCGAACGGTGGAGCGGATACGACAACGTCGCCCGGAGATGAAGACCATCATTGTCAGCCTCCCTCTTCTCAGCGCCCCCAGCCGTCGCAGAGAGGGTGCCAACCAGAACTTTGTTCGCTGGTATAACGCGTAGGCCCAGCGCTACGCCCGCGAGGTTCGACAGCTTTGCCGTGAAGGGGTACTGGGGCCCCATGTGTTTTTTCATAGTTCATGGGTTCCTGACACTTCCCATTTGGGGCTTCCTCTTGCCGACGGGCGGCACGCGAGTTTCGAGGGCGTCGCGGTCCTGGCGCCACACTTTAAGGAACGCCTGCGCTATCATCGCCTGCGTTGGGCCTCCACGCCTCGACTCAAAGAAGAAACAGACAACCATGACCAAGCGTCTCTCCCCGCCGGCCGTCCGCCACGTCCCACGCCTTCCTGAGCCCCGCCCGTCCCAGAACGCCGCTACATGACACGCCTTGGCCACGCAGGCGGCGTCGCAACCACGCAGGCGGCGTCGTAACCACGCCGGGAGGCTGAGAATTGACTTGCAGTGGAGACAGGTACGGCTCGCCCAGATCATGCATGGTCCCCATCTGTTTTGTCAATTAGGAAATTAATCGATAAGAGTGTTCGCTTTGATTTGCATTCTGCTCACTTGGAAACATACGTCAACCAGAACGCCGCACAAAAAGGCCTTAGTGTAGCCCGCACACCCTCGATGTGCACATTTATTCCGAATGAAATTACAAAATGGGAGAAAGTGCTGTCCGATGCTTCGGTGGGTCTCATGGAGATTGTTTCGCAGCACAGCCGAAGACACGCCACGGAGCTCCTACATGCCGAAATTCTAGGGAGGTCACAGTCCAATCTATCCGAGTTAGAATGCAATGGACTTAAAAACTTTGAGACGACAAAGAGGAAAAAATATCAAAACAAAAGATCAAGAAATTGCAACGCAATAACAGTTCCCCCCAGTTTTTAGTCAACCCCGGGCAACCAACCCATCCCGTAGGCGTCACCAGAGCTCCCGATGCTATATCTAGCCCCGAGAACACACAACAAACGAACGTGGTAAATCTATCAAGCAAAACATTATCCCGGACTCAAGAAAAACTTCTCTCAAAAGGTTTGACATTTTGCCCAGCCTCCAGAAATTTCAATAAGTAACAACTATATCAGGATATGGACACATTCGCACGTAATCTGCGTCTCCGGGAGTACTTCTATGACCACCCAACACAAAAACACAACTGCCTGGTGCGTCAAACCAATCCTGGACACCAAAATACCGACGAGCACCAGCACTTAGATATGTATATAGTGGCTCTACCGAAGGATGTTATTCGGGCATATGCACAGCCCCAATCCGTGCGTAACAATCTGTCAGTAGAAGAGCGAGCAGCTTTAAATTCTCTTCAAGCGGACACTAGAATAATTATCAAACCAGCCGACAAGGGGGGAGCTATTGTTATACTTGAGTGGTCTGAATACTTGGAAGAGGGAAGGCGACAACTAAGCTACGGACAATTCTATAATGAGGTACCAAATGACCCCAAAAAATTCTATGAAAGTGAAATTCACAACACCCTCAAATCTCTTGTCACGGAAGGTAATATAACTGCCGCGATGGTTAAAATTATGTCACCGGAACATCTGTCGCTTGTCGATTTTACTTGCTACCCAAAATTCATTAGAGCAACTACCCAGGGAGACCCATTCTATCCAGTAACGGGACTAGTAAAAAATCCAGTAAAAAATTTCATGCTCATTATTCATATAATTAAGGACATCCCCCTACGTTCCCGTCCTACATCAAAGATACCAGCCATTTTCTACAGGAAATTGCAGGTATCGTCATCTCCCCAGGGTGTTTGCTGGTGACGCTGGATGTGTGCTCATTGTACACAAATATTCCCCACTCGGAAGGCATCGCCGCGACCGTGGCAGCATTTACTGGTTTAAACAACCCATCAATAGATATAGAGAGTGAAACTCTCGCAACGCTTCAAACCATTGTACTCAATTTTAATCACTTCGAATTCAACAAAAAGCACTTTCTTCAGATCATTGGCATGGCGATGGGAACCGAGATGGCTCCAAATTACGCCAATATTTTGATGGCATCATTGGAAACTCCTTTCATTGAGAAGCAACAAAAGAAACCACTGTTTTACAGACGTTTCGTAGATGACATATTCATGATATGGAACCACGACAAAGGGAGCCTTCTCGACTTCATCTCGAAATTTAACTGCCTCCATCAATCAATCAAGTTCACCCACGACATATCTCAAGATGCTATCAACGTTTTGGATGTAACCCTTCAGGTACATGGCAACTCCCTCGCAACCACTGTCGACAAAAAACACACGGATTGCCAACAGTACCTGCATTTTGACAGCAACCACCCCAGACATATCAAAGTTGGAATACCTTACTCGCAGGCATACAGATACCGCCGAATCAGTTCTGATATCCAAGAATTTGACAGAAACTCGCAAAATCTAAAGAACATCCTTCTGAATTAAAATTACGGAGAAAATATAATTGATGACGCAATCAACCGGGACCGCCGAACAGACCGCCAGTCAGCATAGTCAAAAGCCAAGTAACAAACAAAGGAAACGCCCCAGACCAACCTGGTAATAACATACGGTGCGAATATGCCACGAGTGAACAACATACTGAGCAGGCATTTCAACATGATCAGACAAAGTGAGCACCTGTCTGCAACCTTCCCCAAACCACCCCGTGTAGTGTATCGTAAAGACAAGAACTTAAGAGATGTGCTTGTTAAGGGCAAAATTGGAGTTACAAAACACTCAGGCTGCCGCCCATGCGAGAGTACGCGCTGCAAAATTTGTCCCCTCATCCCCGCAACCAACGCGGCAAACTCTAACTTTTCCAAATTTTTCTTCCGAATAAAAGAAAGCCTCGACTGTTATTCCAGCAACCTCGTATACAGACTGTTCTGCGAAATGGTGGCAAGGACTATATTGGCCAGACCGAGAATGCATTCCGGCTCAGATTCAACAACCACAAATCCAACAACACCTCATAGCCGGATCTACAATTTTCCAAAAATATGCGCCTGCCGGAGCATTCCATTGAGCATATCAGAATTACTCTGGTGCAGCCCGGCTTCTGCTTCTCCCTCGAAGGCGAGCACAGGGAGTCATACTTTATACATAAATTGCACGCATTCACCCAGGGCATCAATTTGGATCCGGGCTGCTTCTCATGCTTGCAGCAAAAAGCTGCGCCTTAGGCGGAAATATCGGGGCCTTGCAGGCGATGGAGGGGTTGAGCGCAGAACCGGGATCGTGCATAAACAACAAAAAAAAGAAACCAAAAAAGAAAAAAGAAAACACCGTTTTAGGGAGTAAGTCAAGCAAAACAAACGTGATAGAACGCCTTCCCCGTCCCCCTTCTCCGCCCATTCGGCAACCATCACCCGTCTCATCAGCGACATTGAACAGCTGTGAGCGCGCCACTTGGGCCCGCGGACGCACAGTGGCCTGAAATATGACCGCCGCACCGCCGACAGACAAACGGCTGAAGAATGCACCGCAAACGAAACCAAATCCTAGTGTTACTTGTCCCGCGGCTCGCTGGCCGCGCGGCAAAGCTTTGCTACACCACTTGGTTTCGTCGAAGTGGCGCCGAGACGAGAGCTGCTGTAGGCTTAACCAGGAGTAAAACAAAACCCAGAATGGGACAGGAAATTCCGAGTATGGCGTGGGGACCATGCCTCGAATGGGTGGGCCTTGCATGCATGCGGCCTTGCAGTTTGACCGAATGGAAGATCTATGCCTGTTCCGCCATCTTCTGATCGTCTCTCCTCCCCCCCTTTTTGGCCAATTTTCCCTTCCCGCTGAATATTTTTTACACCAGTTACAGAGCACGCAGGCCTCAGTCTTGTTTTTGATTTTACGTTTGCTTGTGTGCTTCTTGTCAATGTGTTTTATGTTTTCCCTAACCTTCTACCTTTCTAGCCAATCGGGATGCCTCACTCTCTCAAACTGTTTGAAACACGAACTGAAATGTGTGGTAGTGCGGGCTTGTTGGAACGTACTTGACAGACAATAAAGCGCTTAAACGGGACGCAAGAAAGATTGACTAGACAAGGCGCTGAATAGCAACAACAAGGTTTATTTCATCGCAACGAAATATATACCCTCGGTGAAGGAAAACGCAGAGAGAAGGAACAGATAAAGAAATTTTGGAGAACTCGTAGTCACATACATAGGCACGCGCAAAGACAGTTGTCATCGGTGAAGATAATCATGCTCCTTTTGTAGCAAAACATACATGGCTTGCTAATGGATGAATCCTTTTGCGTGTGGACGACGTGCGCCTCGAAGATCTCTCTGGCGCACTAACCTTTGTATTTTCGAATGACACGTGTCCGGTCGAATTTCGGTGTGCACTTTTTTCGGGTGCTGTTATTGTCTGTCATGTTTGAAACACCCCTTACCCGCGACCTCTCCTGGAGGGATGAGGGAAGTGCCCTCCCATACAGAAGTTTTTGTATAAAGGCGGAATGTGAGAAATTAAAATACAGCCCTGAAGAAGGAGTTTCTAACTCCAAACTGTTGGCAAAAAAACGGGAAACGCGGGTACTGCATCTCAATATACAACGCAGCGAAAAGCAAAAGTGAGGCACATAGTAAGCGTGTTTCCTTCAGCCACTGCCCACCCACGCACAGCAAAATTATGAAAAGTAAACAAATATGGAAGGGGTACTCGGCATCTCACTCCCAAAGGAGCGGAAACAACCTGCCGCAAAAGGCGGAAGCGTAGAATCGACAATTAGGCATCCAGACACTGGGGAACGCGAAATGGCAGAAGGCGACGTTGAACTTCAAGAACCCATGCGGGCGGATTAGCGACGGTGCCGCGTCCTCAAAGGAAAATGCGGCCGCTTACCGAGGAGACAACGTAATAGTCTCAAATGGCTTATCCGCGGCCCGCGTCCCGGGCACAAGGCGGACAATGACGACCCCTCGATGGGTGCCGACGCCGACAGAGGTGTGCGGGAGCCACCCAAGAAGAGCGCAGGTTGTGTGAGTGTTTTTAGAAATGACACACAAGGCAGGAAATAAACAAAGAAGAAACAGCACACAGAAACAAAGCAGTTGAACGAGCCCCGGCTCATGACATTAAATAGATAGATACAACAAATTCTTCGCTTACATTTGATATTTTGCAAGCAACAAGGGCTTGCACATTATGAAAAAAGTAAAACAAAGATGTCACGCACGTACGAGAACAAATCTCCAAATAATTGGCTGTATGAATTCGCACGCAGCATTATCTAAAGCAACTGTCAAATGAACGAACAAACAAGGAATACACGCGTACAAATTGTAGGACATGGGGAACCATACCAGTGAACAAAATTAGCTTAGAAAGTGACAGTTCTGGCAAAATAGCAATGAAGCATAGGGAGAAAATAACTTATTCACAACACTAGACCGAATAGTGCTTGGAAAGTGTCATGATGGGGTTCAGCAAGATTTCGTGCATGAGAAGCAATAAAGCATACAGAAAAGTAACGTGCTGACAACGATGAACCATCCAAGCATCGAACATAGACTGGATACTTCGGTGTAGAGAAAACCCACCGACCGACACCAGTACTTGAAATTTCACGGCAGCCATGTGAGACACTGCAAAACGGCCATTCCATACAGCCAAGCCCTACGCTTCTGCAGAATTTGCTCTAACCAAAATGACTTCGCTTTTAATTGTGATCAGCTTCGCATTGACCTCGCACGACAAAAATACCCACTACCACTCATTGAAGATTCAATCAGGAAGGCATCAGAACAGGAGCATTCTGCAATTATTAGTGGTAATAAAACCTCCACTACGAGGTAACCAACTAATCTGATTCTGTCAAATTTGGCATCTGGCCCAAAATTCAATGAGACACCACATCTTCCTCCAGAGTGAAAGAATGAAGCACGTCATCCCAAACCCACCACGCGTGGTGTATCGCCAGGCAGGAAATATCAGACATTGTAACATCATCTCGATAAAGGGAAACTAGTTTCACAGGTTCCACACCATGTGAAAACCCCGGTGCAAATTCTGTCTGATGATGACGCCAATAACAAGCACTCAGAGCAGGGAATCTGACTTTTCCATGCAGACCAGGGGCAGCTTTATTGTGACACTGCATATATAGTTTACCTCCTAGAATGTGGTGCTTGTGGTGCGCAATATATTGGACAGACTAAAAATTATTTTAGAACTCGCATCAATAATCACAGATCCGATGCAAAACAAAACCTTATCTCCCCTTTCAAAACTATACAACTATTTGAAACACCTGTTCGACAAATGTAAGGCCACAGTGCTCCAATCAGGATTTAAAACCCATTTCGACATGGAAGCCTGGAAATCTTATCTGGTCCACAAATAAAACACTTTCACAAGAGGTATCAATGAGTCTCAGGGAAGGCTGTCGTGCCTTCAAACCTAGACCATGTAGCAGCACTTATCCCATGTTACCACTTCTCAAGCGTTGGATGGTTCATCGTTGTCAGCAGGTTACTTTTCCGTATGCTTTATAGCTTCTCATGCACGAAATCTTGCTGCATCCCATCATTACACTTTCCAAGCACTATTCGGTCTAGTGTTGTGAATAAGTTATTTTCTCCGCTCTTTTGTTCCCGAAATGTAACTGTGTAAGCAATTTTTGTTCACTGCTAAGGTTACACATGTCCTACGATTTGTACGCGTGTATTCTTTGTTTGTTCTTTCGTTTGTCATTTTGTTTAAAGAATGCTGCGTGCGAATTCATACTGCCATTGATGACTAGCTACGTAGTGTCATTTTTTCCTAGATAACTAGAGACTTGTTCTCGTACATGCGTCACATCTTTGTTTTACTTTTTTCATAAAGTGCAAGCCCTTGTTACTTGCAAAAATATCAAATGTAAGCTACCAATTTGTGTTATCTATCCATTTCATGTCATGAGCCAGGGGCTCGTTCAACTGCTTTTTCTGTGTGCTGTTTCTTTGTTTATTTCATGCCTTGTCTATCATTTCTAAAGACACTCGCACAACCTGCGCTTTTCTTTGGTGGGTCCTACACACCTCTGTCGGCGTCGGCGCTCATCGACGGGTCGTCATTTTCCGCCTTGTGCCCGGGACCAGGGCCACTGATAAGCCATTTGTTGCTTTTTTCTGGTCTCCTGGGGAAGCGGAGGCATTTCCCTCTGAGGACGCGGCCCCGGTCTAATCCGCCCGCCTGGCTTTTTGAACTTGAACGTCGCCTTCTGCCATTTTGCATTCCCCAGTGTCTGGATGACTAATTGTCGATGCTACACTTCTGCCTTCTACGGCAGGTTGTTTCCGCTCCTTAGGAGTGAGATGCCGACTAACCCTTTTGTATTTGTTGACTTTTAATAATATTGCTGTGCATGTGTGGGCAGTGGCTGAAGGAAACACGCTTCCTAAGTGCCTCGCTTTTGCTTTTCGCCGCATTGTATATTGAGATGGATTACCTGCGTGCCCAGTCGTGCACTACGTTTCTTTCCACTTGTTTCCTGCTGTACTTCCTTCTTGTACACTTTTAAAGTCATGCGTCCACTTGCTCACAGCGCTTCCTACGAGCCTTCATATACCCTGTATTGGACCCTTGTACCTAAGTTGAAAAATTGAAATATGCTGGATCCCAGCCGAAGCATCGTCTTAAATATTATGTTTCTCGTGGTGACTTTCAACATATATATATATATATATATATATATATATATATTGAAAGGCGGTTTAATGGCTAACAAGCAGTAAAAGCGAGAGGCGGGAAGCAGCGCAGTCTGTTCCAGGTGAACCGGATAGGGGAGACCACAAGGACGCACAGAGATGATGCCAGCTTGATGCTTCCGGCACATACCCGAACAGGGATTGGACGATCGAGGTCCGTTAGTCCTTTCACCTCTCTTCATTACAATCACCCTCCGCCGAAGAGAGAGCCACTCTGGCGACCTACGGCGAGGGCAGCACAATGGGATCGTAATAGGGCTTTAGGCGAGAGACGTGGACAGTTTCGCGGCCGCGACGGCGAAGGTCTTCTGTTGGCTGCAGTGGTTCTACAACGTAGTTAACGGGGGAGGAAGAATAGATGACACGGTAGGGGCCGTGATATTTAGAAAGGAGCTTTGAGGAGAGACCAGGAGTGGCAGATGGTATCCACAACCAAACGAGATCGCCAGCACTGTAAGAAGTCGATGAGTGCTCCTGGTCATGACGGTGCTTCTGTTGAGCTTTGTCGTTCGACGTAAACGAACGTGTGAGCAGGCGGCACTCTTCTGCATGGCGCGTTGCGTCGGAAAGGAGATGGCATTCGACGGATCAGGGCTGTAGGGAAGGATGGTATCCATTGTACACGATGGCTCCCGTCCGTATAACAAAAAGAAAGGTGAAAAACCTGTAGTGGTCTGCACGGCCGTGTTGTAAGCGAACGTTACGAACGGTAGCACAGAATCCCAGTTCGAATGGTCGGGCGCGACATACTTTGCGATCATGACCCCAAGCGTGCGGTTGAATCTTTCTGCCAGTCCATTAGTTTGGGGATGGTAGGTGGATGTGGTGCGGTGCACAATTTTGCATTCTGCGAGGAGCGCTTCGATGGCCTGAGAGAGGAATACACGCCCCCTATCGCTTAGGAGTACCCGTGGTGCACCGTGGCGTAGGACGAGGGAGTGCAGAATGAATGCACCAACCTCACGTGCCGTGGAAGCGGGAAGCGCTGCTGTTTCGGCATAGCGGGTTAGGTAATCTACTGCCACAATTATCCACCGGTTACCAGAAGAAGAGTATGGCAGTGGGCCGTATAGATCAATGCCAACGCGCTCATACGGACGAACGGGGCACGGCAGGGGCTGCAGCGGGCCGGCTGGCTTGGGGACAGGCGACTTACGTCGTTGACAATGAGTACAGGCACGAACAAATCTTCGCACAAAGCTGTACATACCACGCCAGTAGTATCTTTGACGAAGTCGGGTATAGGTCTTCAAGAGCCCCGCGTGAGCACTCTGCGGATCATCGTGGTAAGCGGCGCACACCTCCGCGCGGAGGCTCCGTGGAACCACAAGGAGCCACTTGCGGCCGTCCGGCATGTAGTTGCGGCGGTAGAGGAGGTTGTCGCGAATGGCAAAGTGAGCAGCCTGGCGACGCAGGGCTCTAGGCTGAGGAAGGGTCGACGGTGAAGACAGGAAGTTGACGATAGTAGCGATCTATGGATCTTCTTTCTGCTTGGAAGCCATGTCTGAGAGAGTAAGCGACGACAAGGTAGAGTCCGTTGTGCTGAGGTGTGCCGTATCAGCGGACACCGGGGAGCGATAGAGGGCGTCGGCGTCAGAATGCTTGCGGCCGGATCGATACATAACACGAATGTCGAATTCTTGGAGACGGAGGGCCCAACGAGCAAGTCGTCCCATGGGGTCTTTGAGAGACGACAGCCAGCACAATGCGTGGTGGTCGGTGACAACATCAAAGGGGCGGCCATAAATATAGGGGCGGAATTTGGTGAGCGCCCAAACTATGGCCAAGCATTCCTTTTCGGTCACGGAATAATTTCGCTCGGCCTTGGTGAGAGTTCGACTTGCATACGCTACAACGTATTCGTCGTAGTTGGGCTTTCGTTGGGCGAGCACTGCACCGAGACCGACGTCACTGGCGTCAGTGTGCACCTCCGTAGGAGCTGCTGGTTCGTAATGCCGGAGGATAGGTGGTGAGATTAACAGACGTCGCAAGGAAGAAAATGCTTCATCACAATCCGGGGACCACGCAGAAAGAGCGTTATCGCCGTTCAGCAGTCTTGTTAGGGGGGTAACGATGGTAGCGAAATTTCTGACGAAGCGTCGGAAATAGGATCAGCGCCCGATGAAGCTGCGGAGGGTTTTCAAGAAAGTTCGGCTTCGGAAGTCGGCGACAGCACGTAGCTTATCGGTATCAGGCGACACACCGTCTTTTGATACAACGTGGCCCAGAATAGTCAACTTGCGCGCACCAAAACGAAATTTCTTTAAGTTTAGTTGGAGGCCGGCAGCGGTGAGACACGCCAGGATCTGGTGGAGACGAGTTAGGTGTGTGTCGAAATCGGGAGAGAATACGACGACGTCATCTAAGTAACAAAGACATATATGCCACTTTGAGACCACGCAAGATGTTATCCATCATTCTCTCGAATGTGGCAGGTGCATTACATAAGCCAAATGGCATGACGTTAAATTCATATAAACCGTCCGGGGTAGGTAACAAAGGCGGTCTTGGGCGGCGGTCCATTCCGCAACCGGCACTTGCCAATAGCCCGAGCGCAAATCAAGGGACGTGAAGAATTCCGCACCTTGTAAACAATCGAGAGCGTCGTCGATGCGAGGGAGCGGATAAACGTCCTTGCGGGTAATTTTGTTTAGGCGGCAGTATTAAAACACAGAAGCGCAATGCCCCATCTTTTTTTGTTACGAGGACCACGGGCGACGACCATGGGCATTGGGACGACCGAATGACGCCGCGCTGTAGCGTGTCATCCACGTGCTCACTAATAACACCACGTTCCGGCCCTGACACACGGTAGGGTCGTTGTCGCAAGGGAGCATGGTCGCCTGTGTCGATGTGATGGGTGACTGTTGACGTTTTACCCAACGGAGCTTGTGCACAGTCAAAGGAAGAACGGAACTTGTTAAGAAGGGCGAGAAGCTGCGTGCGCCGTGTTGGATCCAAATCGGCGTCCAGGGACTGTTTGAACACGTCGGCGGACAGTGAAGCTTCGGTAGAAATGGCCGAGTCCAGGGCAGTGAGCGAAAGCGCAGCGGGATCATCGCAAACGTCGAAGCGGCTGATGGAGCGCATAGCTTCAACATGGTCAATTGACTCTCCAATGGAGCAGGCTGACAGAACAGTGGGTTTGATTAGAGATAAACATTCTCGTACGCCCACCTTGCACTGTTAGAACGGCGAATGGGAGTGGCAACTCCTTCCGGCGAACAAAAAGGTCGCATGGTGTGAATAGGACAGGTCCATCGGGTACGGGCGCACTAGCAAGGTCAACCATTACGGAAGCTTTAGCGGCGGGAATATCGACGTCTTCGTCACGGTAATCTTCCATTACCAAACAAATGCTCAGACAGCGGCGGATCGCTCATGGGAAATAAGTTCAATCTCAGCCTTGGCACAGTCAATTACTGCGTTATGGCTTGACAAGAAGTCCCATCCAAGAATAACGTCATGGGAATATGAAGGCAAAACCACGAATTTGATGGAGTAGACAGTGTCTTGGATCACTACTCGAGCAGTGCATGCAGCCAGTGGGGAGAAATGTTCAGCACTTGCAGTTCGAAGCGAAAGTCCCGACAGTGGCGTCATAACCTTTTTCAAATAGCGGCATAGTTTCACAATCATAACAGAAATCGCGGCACCAGTATCGACAAGAGCAGGAATAGGAACTCCTTCAACAACTACGTCGACGACATTTTTCGGCGATACACGAGGACTTTGACATTTTGCTACGTACGCAGTTCGTGCCTCCGGAACTGCGGGAATTAGTTTCCCGCGTCATGAGGCGCTGACTGACGACGCATAGGAGAGATGGAGCGGCGACGAGGAGAAGGCGATCGGTGACTCGCGAACGTCTGATGGTCGGATTGAAAGGATGGGGACGGCGGTCCGGCAGGTGCGCGACGGGGAGCTTGGCGGGAAACATACACTGGACTATGAGATGCTTCAACCTGCTGCATTGCACGGCGACAGTAACGTGCTGCGTGTCCTGGGAGACGACAGGAAAAGCATATAGGTCGGTTGTCGTGAGTGCGCCACGGATTCGTCTGCTGTACAGCCAATAGCGCGGGACGGCGGAACTGGGAGACTGGCTGAGGAGTGAACGTCACAGGCGCTGGTATGTAGGGTCCAAACGAGGGGACAAAGGAGTGGACAAGTGGCGGGGCAGCCCTTGCCGCGCATTCGGCGTACGTCAACGGAGCGGTCACTGGCGGTGCTATGGTAGCCATGGTTGGAACAGTCAGCGGGGCAGCGGGTGTAGTTGACTGGTGTGCAGGTGATAGGGCTTCGGCGACCTGCTCCTGACGGTGCGCTGAACAGCTTGAGGCAAACATGGTGCAGGCTGCTCTACAAAGGGTACCAGCGAAAGTTGCCGAGCGACCTCTTCCCGGACGAAGTCCTTAATCCTCATCTCAAGCGATGCTTGTTCAGAACTGAACGATAAACTTGACAGTTCTGCGCCCGTCCCGAGCGACTGTCGAACAAAACTCCTCTGCCGCCTGCAGCTCATCATAGCTTTGGCAGAGCTTAATTATCTCAGCCACGGTTTTGGGTCTTTGGACATCAACATCTGAAAGCGTCGTCTTCAATTCCTTTCAGTATGTGCCGAATCTTTTCTTGCTCAGACATATCCATGTTGATACGCCTGCAGAGATCCACAACGTCTTCGATATAACTCGTAAAATTCTCGCCGGGCTGCTGCGCGCGTACGCGAAGACACTGTTCAGCGTGCAGTTTCCGCACAGCTGGCCTTTCGAACGCCTCCGCGAAGAGGGTTTTGAATTCGCCCCACGTTTTGATGGTCCTGCCGTTGTTCCGAAACCAGACCTCAGCCACTTCCCTAAGGTAATACTCGACATTGCTCAGCTTAGCTTTGTCATCCCACTTGTTGTAGACGCTCACTCGCTCGAATGTGGACAACCAATCCGCGGCATCATAATCACCTGTGAAAAAGGGCGGTGAAAAAGGGCGGGTCACGCTGACGGATGGTGCCGGCGCAGATGACCGGTGGCACCGGTGATGGTGGCGGTTGGCCTACGTCGACGGGGTTGACGGGCATTGGTACGGTGCGGTTGCGAAGCTCCAGGTTGGTTCACCTCGTACCCAGCTCCTCCACCACTTGAAAGGCGGTTTAATGGCTAACAAGCAGTAAAAGCGAGAGGCGGGAAGCAGCGCAGTCTGTTCCAGGTGAACCGGATAGGGGAGACCAGAAGGACGCACAGAGATGATGCCAGCTTGATGCTTCCGGCACATACCCGAACAGGGATTGGACGATCGAGGTCCGTTAGTCCTTTCACTTCTCTTCATTACAATATATATATATATATATATATATATATATATATATATATATATATATATATATATATATATATATATTGGACGTGATTGAAGTAATTGCCGCAGCCGTTCATGCAAGGACAATTTCCCATTGGGGATATGAGGCGTGGTACACGCCCCACGACGAGAAGACGGAATCAGCGCTTGGCGCACTCATTGATGGAGTATCGCGTCGGACGTAGCTTGCTTGGCGCGAAGAACCTCACCTTCTCCGCAGTTCTAACTGCTTGTTAGTGGTCCAATAAACCACGCTTGTTTGGTGGCGTGTGCAGGTTCTTTCCCAGCGTGACCCCACCTTGTTATACCAAGCCTCCGGTACCACATCCTGGAGTTACGAAGCAGACGGCTACAACACCCCATGAAGCAGCTGAACACCTACCGAGACATGCCGCAATCAATCACCGCCGTCCATCATGTGTTCAGGTGTGCTTCGCCAGCGAGACCCCCTTAACTTCGATGTAACGGATGAGAACGACGAGGAGGAGTGGGTGCAGCAGTACGAACGAGTGAGCACGCATAAAAAATGGGACGATGGCATGAAGCTTAATGACGGTGAGCTTCATTCGGACCACCTAGCCAAGAAGTGGTTCCGCAGCAACGCAGCCACCATAACTACCTGGTCTCACTTCAAAACACGCATTGTCGAGATCTTCGGCTGTCCCACCGTGCGGAAGCTTCGGGGTGAGCCGTCTCCGCACCTAATCTCAGAGTCCTGGAGAGACCTTCAAAAGATATGTCGAGGTTGTTGTGGACCTATGCAACCGTGTTAATTCAGCTATGGCAGAAGCAAAGAAAACTAAGCACAGAATGAAAGGAATAGATGGTGATACCTTCGAAATCTGCGAAAGATCTGCGCACCGTTTCTGACATCATCACCCAGTGCCGAAGATACGAAGAACTCCGCAGGCAGAGGGTGCTTACTCTATAAGTTTCACTTATTACCCAAGAGCCTGGATCAACGATGCAACGGTCTGTTCCTGGCCCATCTCTACGGTACGGAATGCCTCAGCAGCCTGCCGAAGTGACTACTTCCTTTGTCTCGCCGACGCTTTCAGCACTTCGCCACATGATCAAGGAACAGGTGGCTGAGGCGCTGCAACCCACTGTCTATTATGTACCCCTCACGTATGCCGAACCCTTGGGGAGACCGGTACAGCCAGCTGGGGCGTCGTTTCGGCCCATCCCGCCAATCCAACCACTATCTGCGGTACGCAGGAATCCGCCAACGGGGAATCCGTGTACGGCTGATCAGCGCACTGCTGATAATCGCCACATTTATTTCGCCTGCCGACTTAAAGGCCATGGGGCCCGTTAGTGCCACCGCGTGTCCGCACCAAATGACAACGTCAGAAATTTCACGTTCGGCTCTCCACACGGGTCTTCACAGCTAATGAACCACGTGCCAACCAGGTCACCGTAACCTGCCCCCGATTACAACGTTTTCACCCGTCGTGACGCCGATAGCCGCCATTCAACCTCCCAACGTTGCCGCTTACAGTCGCCTATTGGACGTTGTCCAAGCCCAGCTGAACCTGAAAACTAGCCGCCGCAGTTCCGGACGCAAGAGCTGCGCGACTTTCGAACTGTAAATGGCCTACAAGTATAATCGACGTATCTGTTGAGGGTGTATGTACAATTGCAGTAGTCGACACAAGCGTAGAAGTCTCCGCATTACAACCAATATTTGCCGTTGCCGCAATTTTCCTTATGTACCGCCACTGCGCAACGTGTAAAACCGTTGGCAGCCTGCACGGCGCGCGTCACGATTCAGGACGTCGTGTATCTCGTCGAGCTCCTCGTGCTGCCATCCTGCTCCCATGACGTCATTTTAGGTTGGGCCTTTTTATTTCTCCATCGCGCAATATTCAACAGTGCGCGTGCACACACAAAAAAAAATTGATTCTCCTTTGGAGGCGCCTGATGACCTTGGGTGCGCTGCCCTGGCAAAGCCTTATGTGGCTCACGACTCGGACATTCGTCCCCGCTCGGCTGCTCTACCACTGTGCAGGTGCTGTTTCTCACGTCGACGCAATCGTAGAGTGACCGAAGTTTGCTTCTCCACCATGGTGTCTCCGTCGCAACAAGCATCGCGTGCTTTAAGCAACGCCAATCCCACGTTTTGGTCACTAATTTCACCGAGGAGTACCAGCATTTGAACAAGGGCGCTGCAATTGCGTTCCTCGAAGAAACGCAAGAAGCAAGTGACGTGATCGCGGTGTCCCACTTTGAACGCGCACCCGATGATATCTTAAAGCTTCTGAATCCCTTCGACGTGAATACGGCTTGAGCGCAAGAAGAACTGAACAAATTACTGTCGTTGCTGCGTCGCTACAGGGAGCACTTTTCGTAGAACTCAAAACTACGTCAGACAGCCCTAGCGAAGCACCAAATCATAATTGGAGATGGAGCCCGACCAACCGGACAGTCACCATATGGCGTCTTTTCACACGAGCAGGAAGCCATCCGCAGTCAAGTCGACTACATCCTCAGCGACGACATAATACAGCCATCGAAAACCCCCTGGGCTGCGCCGGTCGTACTCGTTAACAAAAAGACGGTACATTAAGGTTCTGCGTGGAATACGGGCGACTTAACAAAGTCACCACAAAGGACGTGTTCCCCCTGCCAAGAATTGGCGATGCCCTCCACCACCTCTGCCATGCGAAGTACTTCTCATCATTGGATCTGAAGACCGGCTACTGGCAAATTGAAGTGGACAAAGAAACCGAGAGAAGACTGCATTTATAACTCCTGACGGCCTATACAAGTTCAAGGTGATGCCTTTTGGGCTGTGCACGGCGCCAGCCACGTTTCAAGGAACCATGGACACTGTGCTAGGTCGCCTGAAGTGGCACACCTGCCTCGTTTGCCTCAACTACGTTGTGGTGTTCGCCCGGACATTCGAGGAACAGCTTGCCAGGTTGGAGTCTGTACTCGAGGCCATTCGTACGTCGGGGTTAACGCTGAAGACGGAAAAGTGCCGCTTCGCGTACGAGGAACTCGACTGTTTAGGTCACGTCGTCAACGCAGCAGGAGGGCTGCCTGAACCGGCAAAAACTTCAGCAATAGTGAATTTCCCAATACCCAAAGACAAAAAGGGCGTGCGAACATTTCTCGGACTGTGCGCACACTACTGGCGATTCATCGCAAGCTTCGCACGCATTGCAGAGCCACTCACGCGATCGACTAAGGAAAGCACCCTTTTCAGCTGGGAAAACGACAAGAAAAAGCAATCTGGGAGCTGCAAGAACGCCTGCAAAACCCGCCCGTGCTCGCCCATTTCGACGAAAACGCCGAAACCGAAATGCACACGGACGCCAGTGGTATAGGCTTGGGTGCCGTCCTCGTCCAAAGACAAAGTGGTTGCGAAAAGGTAAACGCCTATGCAAGCCGTAGCACTTCCAAGGAGGAGAAAAACTACTCAGCCTATGAAAAAGAGTGCCTCGCTATTATATGAGCGATTTCAAAATTTCGCCCCTACGTGTATGGTAGACCATTCAAGGTTGTGACAGACCACCATGCGCTGTGTTCGCTCGCAAGTTTGAAGGACCGCTCTGGCCACATTGGGTGGTGGAGCTTGCGCCTGGAAGAGGTCGACGTTACAATCGTCTAGAAACCCGGTCGGAAACACTCCGACGCCGACTGTCTGTCCCGTGCCCTCGTCGACCCACCATCACAAGACTCCGATGAAGACAGCGCATTCTTTGGAACCGAGACGGAGCGGGACCTAGTCGCCCAGCAGCGTGCCGACCCCGACTCGCGCGTTATGATCGACTACCTCGAAGGACGCAAAGTCGCCGTGCCCAGGGCATTGAAACGCAACATATACGTGCATTCAGCCTGAAAACTCCATCTTTGTCATGAAGAATTTAAGCCCGGAACAAAAACAAATTATCTTCAAATTATCTCAAAACGAAATTTAGGAATCGTGCGACGATGACCTGTCTTCCGGACATCTCGGCACCGCTCGCGCAATTACACCCGGCCTTACATCCGGCGTCACCCACTACGTCCGGACCTGCCGTGACTGCAAGCGAAGAAAACGCCACCCACGACACGTACCGGACTTCAGCCGATCGCCGTCCCATCGAGGCCTTTCCAGCAGATTGGAATGGACCTTTATTGATTTACAATGTTGTGGATGTGAATCGACGGTTTGAGAACCAGGTGCGCCGAAAGATAAAAAGGCTGCAGAGCAGACGCCGCGCCATTCGAATCGACGACACTCGCCTGCACAAGTCACTTTGTCACCGCTGCTTCGCCGCCTCTGTATTCTTTTGAATTTTTAGGGGAGCACAAGATCGCTCCAATAAACTTGCTTCTCCTTAAACAACGGCGTCGTCTTCGGCTTCGTGACAATATATATATATATATATATATTTATATATATCGAGGGTAGAAGAATAATAGAAATGACATAGTTATAATGAAATTAAACATGAATAGATCAAAAGAGTTAAAATTCTTAAGTGATGGTGGGAACGAGGCCTCCTTCCCCAGGACAAATGGCATTGTTGAGCCGCATTATGCTAATAAAGCTGCTGTATTAGGAGAAATTCTGCGAATTCTGAAGGGAAACTCAAGGGTAGGAATAATGAAAACAGTTATAAAAATTATGAAGCCCAATTTTAATCGAGGGATAAGCACGTTAGTTTTCCGTAACTTTCATTAATTTCCAAGCGTGGCTGACCCAAACTTATAAATGAGATAATATTCCCCAAACTCGCAGTCGTGGTGCGTTTTGAAGGCGGATTCTAAAATCGTTGCTTTAAGATGTTCAAATGCATGCCAGGGACTGTTCACATGCTTTGATAGGGGCAAATAAGGGCAGCTTTTTGCACGAGAGCGGTGTATATTGAACCGTATTCGGAAGGGCGTTTCAGTTTGGCCGATATATTGTTGCCTACAAACAGTGCACACTAGATGATATACGACATAAGTGGAGTCACCGTTAAACTTACCTTTTATATTACGTAGTAGTCTGAAGCCGTGCTGGTGGCGCGCTGTGTAGTGGGTCATGTGTGGGCATACTTTACATCGGGGTTTATGCAGGGCATGCAGCCAGTAGTTGCCGGTCGGTTGATACGAGAGTTAGTAAGAAAGTCACCTAAATTCTTATTACGCCTGTAGACAACGCGTGGTGGTTCGGGGAATATGTTTTTTAAGCGGTCACTTTCATTAGGATATTGTGATGTTTTTTTAGCACGGTTGACACTCTTGGAGCGGTGGATGAGTGGGTTAAAACTAAGTTAGTTTGCGGCTTACCGTTCGGGGCTTTGTTCTTACCGATTACGGTACGGTCTAATTGGTTGGCTCGCTCAATAGCGTCGTCGATAACTTTGTCAGGGTATTTTTTTATTCAGGAGAGTGGTCTTGAGTTCTCGACTGTTTGAGTCAAAGTCGGCTTGGTTTGAGCTAATTCTTCTAAATCGGTGGGCTTGGCTGTAAGGTATTGCTGTCTTGCAGTGACTGACTGACATGGCTACTTCGGAAGTGCAAATACTGGCCGCGTGCTGGAGTTTTCTATAGAGTTTAGTTTGAAGCTGACCTTGGAAGGTAGTAACGGGTGACGTCCAGAAAGTTTACACTGTGTTCCGAATAGGAATGAGCAAGGGAAATACTAGGATGGGCTAGGTTAAATGCCTCAATGAAGGTGAGGAGCTCCGCCTCACCGTGTTGCCAGATGAGGAGTATGTCATCAATATACCTTTTATAGTACATTCACTTTAAACTTTGGGTATCAAGACAGTTTGATTCGAGTTAAGCCTTAAGGATATTGGCGTAGTTGGGTCCGATTCGAGTTCCCAATGACGTTCCGCTGACTTGCACGTAATGAACTCCGTCGAACTTAAAATTGTTAAGTTCAAGAATAAGCCTAAGCAAGGTTTGGAGACCAGAAGAATCGATAGGTTTGTCGCACGATGACTGCTCATACGCAAGGGATGCAGCGGCGGTGCCATCTTCATGGGGGATGTTAGTATACAGTGACGCGACATCGAGGGTGACTAGAAGGCAGTTATCAGGAATTTCAATTTTTTAGATGTCTAAAAAAAGTCATTGGTATCCTAATGAAGGAGGGAAAGCTGGGCGGAATGTCACAAATGAGATTATCCACATAGCGCGAGAGTTTTTCGGAAACAGTGCCAATGCCAGAAACAATGGGGCGCCCTGAGTTGTTCACCTTGTGAATCTTTGGGAGAAGATAGAATTTACCGGCTACTGTGCTTAAGGGGATCATTGAAGGAGCCGTGGTTTCATTTATTGTTTTATTGTTAACAAGCTCAGCAAGTTTAGCTTGGACAATTGGTTTACAGTCTTGAGTGGCCTCATTGGGTAGTGCTTTTAGAACGTCGATACTGATAGTTGCTCATTGGCCTCGTTAACATAGTCGGTTTTGTCAAAGATTACGATTGCGCCTCCCTTGTCGGCAGGTTTAATAATTATGTCGGGACAGCTTGCGAGTTCCTCTAGAGCTTTCTTTTCGTTGGTAGTCATGTTGTGGTGGAAAGAAATTTGTGTTTGGTATGCGTTTGGCACATCGCGTTGGACAGCTTTGATGTACATGTCGAGGCAACTATCACGCTCTGAGGGAGGGGTCTAGTGCTTACAGTAAGGTAGGGGTCTCCGCACTTCTTCCGTCCCGGGGTTATCGTAAAAACTATTCTGGTAGCCACATGTTTCTGGCGAAGTTATTTAAGTCCTTAAAAAGTTGAAATTCGTCAAAACCACCAGTAGCCGGGCAAAAGTTTAGGCCCTTTGACAAGACGTCCATCTCAGCTGGTGAGAGGGTTTTACTTGAAAGGTTCATTACATTCCGGGTAAGGTTTTCTTTTGTGACGGCAGGCGAGGGAATATTATTAGTACAGGTGTTTAACTGAACTTTTTGGGGGCAGTAGTCAAAGCATTTATTACAGTCGTAGTGACATTATCGGTCGTATTGTTAGAGTGAGGGCAGTTACTACTGCCGGAGCTTGTTATGTTCTTACGCATGTGGCCAGTGTTAGAAAAGTTATCTCGGTTAAACTTTCGGTCTTTGATTCGGGATATGGCGGAGGCCGTCTTAGATTCGTAGTTGCTTAAAAGGTTCAACTCTCTGTTATGTTTGTAGGCAACAATATATCGGCCAAACTGAAACCCCCTTCCAAATACGGTTCAATAATCACCGCTCTAATGCAAAAAGCTGGCCTTATTTGCCCCTGTCAAGACATGTGAACAGTCCCGGGCATGCATTTGAACATCTTAAAGCAACGATTTTAGAATCCACCTTCAAAACACACCACGACCGCGAGGTTCGGGAATCTTATCTCATTTAAAATTTCGCGTCACCCACAATTGGGAATGATGAAAGTTATGGAAAACTAACTTGCTTATCCCTCGATTAAAATTGGCGGCTTCATAATTTTTATTACTATGTTCATTATTCCTCCGCTTGAGTTTCCCATCAGAATTCACAGAAACTCTCCTAAAACAGCAGCTTTATTAGCCTAATGCGGCTCAACAATGCCATTTGTCCTCGGGAAGGAGGCCTCGTTCCCACCACCACTTAAGAATGTTCAACTCTTTGTGATCTATTCTTGTTTAACCTTTTGTGACCCTACCTATTTCCTTTTCAGTTGCTAGCTTCTGTGAAATGCTCTTTTGAGCCCCGTATCTATTCTCTTCATCCGCGGTGGGTACACCCATCTTCGCTTCTGCCCCAACCAGTCTCCCCAGCCACTGAATACCTTACTGTATACTCTTCCCTTACTTTAGAAGCTGCGGTTGTCCAGTTTCACGCATTGTCTGAACTTGCAGCCCACGCGGCATACGTTGATCCGTAATGGTGCAACCTTGAACGCTGCTTTGTTAACAGGACCCCTTTCTCTCTCTCGCTCCACCCCGTTTTTTTTTTCTTTTGATTTGTTGTTGTTGTAACATAGGCGTAGCCCGACTGTATGCATACTCTCCATTTCCGAAACATTTTCCGCTCCTTCTCACAGTTTTCTGCCAAGGTATATAAGAAATGTGTTCCAAATGTTTGCGACAGCAAAACTCATGTAACTTTACTCTGATGAAAGCATGTCCCGTTGCCGCTACGTAAGTAAACCTTGTTTGTTATTGTTCTTGCTGTGTATCCGACACTTTCCTTATACTATTTCTGCGCCCTTTGTGAGTGTATCTTTCTCTAGATTTATATTTATATATATATTGTAAGGATATACGTCGCCAGTGCAATTCACGAAGGAGCAACCGGAGTATAGGAAGCACTGTACACTCGCCATGAGAGGGTATGTGTCGAAACAGTAGATCATCATCATCGCAGTCAAGTGACAACAATACATGGCAGCCGCATCGCGAACGCTTGGAAGGAAGAAGCTGCCTCTCGCTTTTGCTCTCGGTCAACACGACAGAGCGAACATCGTGCTCCTGACTCCTGGAGCTGACTTTGAGCTGACCAGTCCTTCGGCCTCGGAATAAATCCTTCTTACAGTTTTGGTGAAGGTGCGGGTCACTCGCCATCCTGGCTACAGCTTCCAACCTCATCGGCCTTCGCGCAATCGTCGAGAGGGTGGGACGCGCGTCGGCAGTCGTTCCCTTACCCTGGAGCTCCGCAATCGAACACTTCAACCTCCTACATTGCCGCGCGACGATAACCCCCCGCCTACGCCAACACCCATCGTCTGCTCAGGTGCGATTTGTAAGCGGGACCCTCCCAAGTACAACGGCACCGAGGAGCAGTACGTCGACGACTGGCTTGCCGTGTTTGAACGGGTGAGCACTCATAACAATTGGGGCAACCGCCTCAAGCTCAATAACGCGGAATTTGTTTTGACTGGGCTCGTGGAGAAATGGTTCCTGAACAACGTAGCCGGTCTTGAAACGTGGCCAGAATTTAAAGTCGACTTCCAAGCAGTATTTGGACGCCCCGCTGTACGAAAATTCCGGTTGGAGCAGCGCTTGCGCGAACGTGCACAGAAAAGTGGTGAAAACTTCGTACATCGAGGACGTCGTAGATCTGTGCAGGAGGATAGACAGCGCCATGCCAGAAACGGACAAGATCAAGCACATCCTAAAAGGCATCGAAGACGATGCCTTCCAAATGCTCTTCCCGAAAAACCCCCAAACAGATGGCGGAGGTCTTTACCATTTGCCTGAGTTTCGACGAGCTGCGTAGGCAGCGGGCTCTAACTCGGCGACCCGTCGCACAAGATAAGTTTATGTCCAGCTTGGCTGCTAAGGACAGTGACGGTACATTGTTTCAGCGAATCCAGCAGTTTGTGCGCGAGGAAGTGGCTTGTCAGTTGTCCCTAATGCCTAACGTTGCGGAGTGTAAATCTTCTCTCATCGCTGACATCCGGACCATTGTCAAACAAATTGCTCAGTCCCTTCCAGCTGCACTATAGTCAACTCCTGTTGTTGTCGCCCCCGTGCCCTATTCCGACGCTACGCCGGCAGCCCCAGTCACCACAACTCTGGCTTATGCCGATTCCATACCCTGCATGGCGATGGCCGCTCCACCGACCTTTCTTGACTCTGTCCAACGACGACCTTATGCTAAAGTCGCAGCCAGGTACGTACATCAAAGCCCCGTCTTTCTCCAGCCGCGCGTACCTGTACGCCCCCCGGTTTTCTCTGGTCCGCATCTCACTAAACCATGGAAAACGCTGGACAATCGTTCAATTTGCTTTGCATGCAGGGCTCCTGGCTCTGTGGCCCGCTATTGCCGCCGCAGTATGAGAACTGGACGCAACCCTCCCACGGCTTATTCCTACGCCCCATCGCAATTCATTCAGGAGGGCGCCGCGTATTCGCCGGTGACATCTATGCCCTCTGAACGCCGTGACTTAGCCAGCTGCCGATCTCCGTCTTCGCGACGATGCTCGCTGTCTCCCATGCGTCGTCGTCTTGCCCCAACGCAAGCGGAAAACTACGCACCGCTGTTCCAGAGGCAAGAACTGCGTCGTCGTCTTTCGGCCCAAGACCTCCTCCGTCTCCCGCAAACATCATTATTATTGTCATAGATGGCGCCGAAATCTTAGCCCTTGTCGACACTGGAGCCGTCGTTTCTGTCATGGACGCCAAACTCTGTCGCCGCTTGAAGAAGGTCACGACGCCGCACCTTGGGTTCTTATTGCGGACTGCTACGGCTCATCCCATAGATCCACTTGGCGTGTGCACTGCCCGTGCCATTATTCGAGACGCCATATACGTTGTTCAGTCCATTGTCCTGCCTTCGTGCTCCCACGATGTAATACTGGGGTGGGACTTCCTTTCCCAACATGGAGCTGTAATCGACTGTGGCCGTGCCGAAGTAGAGCTCTTCCCGTCCATGGATCCTACCGCTGATGAACCTCCCGTTTCTTCTGCCGTAAAACTGGTTCTCGCGGAAGAAGTTAGCATTCCTCCTCATTCCGCCGTCCTTGCTTCTTTATCGTGCCCATCTCTGTCCAATGCGACAGTACTCTTTAGGCCTTCTACCCTGTTCTACCAGCGACGAAATCTTCCGCTTCCTTTCTCCCTGCTTCCTATCCGCAACAGCCAAGCTACACTTGTCCTTTCTAACTACGGCTCATGTCCCTGCACCTTGCAACGCGGAGAGTGCGTCCGCCACGTCGAGACCGTAGCTTCTGTTGTGACTGTGGATTTTCCGGATGATTTAACAACCCTTGACGTCATTGGACTCTGCGCTCCTGCAGCAGCGACACCCCCACCGTCTGCAGATGTCTTTCTTCGCGCCGTTGATGACAAGCTTTCGTCGTCCTAACGAGACCAACTTCCTGCACTGCTGCACCGATTTCGGACGTCTTTTGATTCTGTCCAGACGGGCCTTGGATGTACCACCACTGTTGAACGCACCATCGGCACCGCGAGTCGCGCATAATTACGACAACGTCCCTACCGTGTTTCTCCTACGGAACGCACGTAATTGAGGAACAAGTCGAGGACATGCTCCAACGTGGTGTGATTTGACCAACCACGAGTCCATGCGCGTCACCGGTAGTGATTGTGAAGAAGAAGGACGGTTCTATTCGGTTTTGCGTCGATTATCGACGGCTTAACAAGATAACCCGCAAAGACGTATATCCCTTGCCGCGAATAGATGACGCCCTAGATTGTCTCCAAGACGCAGAGTTTTTTTCTTCCATTGACTTACCCTCAGGTTTTTGGCAGGTCCCCATGGTTGAGGCTGATTGCGCAAAAACGGCCTTTGTTACTCCAGATGGCCTCTATGAGTATAATGTCATGCCGTTTGGCCTCTGCAATGCGCCTGCAACATTCGAGCGAATGATGGACAACATTCTCAGTGGACCCAAATGGCAGACATGCCATTGTTACCTGGATAATATTGTGGTCTTTTCTCCAGATTTTTCAACACATCTCATTCGACTTGAGCAAATTTTGACGTGCTTAACTACAGCAGGACTACAGCTAACCCTCAAGAAGTGCCGTTTGCTGCCCGAGAGCTTACCATCCTCGGCCACGTTGTCTCTAAAGCTGGTGTCCTGCCGGATCCTGCCAAGTTGCGTGCCTTGGCAGAGTCCCCGAAGCCGACATCAGTGGAGGCCCTTCGCAGCTTCATTGGGCTGTGTTCGTACTTTCTCCGCTTCGTACGGAACTTTGCATCCCTCATCGCGCCAGTGACACAGCTCCTCAGCAAGGAAGGCAGCATCTCTGAGTGGTCAACGGCTTGCGACGAGGCTTTTACTAAACTGAGTCATCTCCTCACATCTCCGCCAATCCTGCGCCATTTCGATCCCGACGCGCCTATCGAGATTCATATCGTTGCGAGCGGAGTCGGTATGGGGGCAGTTTTCGCACAACGGAAGGCAGGGTATGACGAGTATGTGGTCTCCTACGCAAGTCGTACTCTAACAAAAGCCGAGTCCAACTATTCTGTGATAGAGCGAGATTGCTTAGCTGTTGTTTGGGCGCTTGGAAAGTTCCGCACGTATCTCTACGGCCGCCCTGTCGAGGTTGTTACGGACCACCACTCGCTTTTGTGGCTGTACTCATTCAAAGATTTGTCCGGTCGCCTTGCACACAGGGCTTTGCGACTCCAGGAATATGATATTCGCGTAACCTATCGGTCAGGCCGGAAGAACCATGACGCTGATGCCATTTCTCGCTCCCCGTTGCCGCATGAATGTGAGCGACTCTCGACTACCGATTGTTACCTCTCAAAACTGGAGATAACCTCCATGTCATCTGAGCAAAAGAAACACGCCCGGATTTCCTCCATGTTCAAATTCCTATCAGGCTCATCGGCGAAAGGAGCATCTCGAAATCTACGCCGGCAAGCGTCGCACTTCGCCATTCGTGATGGTCTGCTGTTTCGACGCAACTACCAACCCGAAGGTCGCAAGTGGCTCCTAGTAATTCCGCGTCACCTACGTGCAGAAATATGCGCATATTTTCACGACGAGCCGCACTGCGCCCATGCGGGTGTACCCAAAACCTAGCAACGTTCGCGCCTGCGGTACTACTGGCGCGGCATGTACCGTTTCGTTCGTCACTTTGTTCGTTCCTGTGTTCACTGCCAACGCCGCAGATCTCCATCTCGCCAAGGAATTGGACCTCGACAACCTTTACAATGTCCAGAACGACCCTTCCACCACGTCGGTATCGAAATCTATGGTCCTCTACCTTGCACGGCAGCTGGAAAGAGGTCGGTTGTCGCTGTTGACCATCTGACCCGATATGCAGAGACGGCAGCACTGCTGGGTGCAACTGCGTGTGAAGTTGCCTCTTTCCTCCTTCGGCACTTCATTACACGTCATAGAGCGCCTAGGAAACTACTCAGTGACAGAGGAAGGGTTTTTCTGTCTGAAGTTATAGAAGCCCTCCTCACAGCCTGCCACACCATCCATCGCACCACAACGGCGTACCACCCACAGATCAATGGTCTCACCGAACGTTTCAACCGGACGCTAGGGGATATGCTGGCAATGTACGTGGCATCTGATCATTCTAATTGGTACACCATCTTTCCATTTGTTACATATGCGTATAACACCGCCCCGAAAGGCGCGACTAGCTTCTCTCCGTTGTTCCTTTTGCATGGACGCGAGCCCTCTTGTACGCTTGACACAATACTTCCTTACAGCCCTGATGACTCAGAGTGCACGCCCATCTCATACGTTGCGAAACACGTCGAAGAATGCCGCCAACTGGCACGTTAACCAAGGAAGACCAACATCGACAGAAGACACAGCATGACGAAAAGACCTCTGCACCAAGCTTCTTGCCCGGATCCCTTGTTTGGCTGTGGGTGCCAATGACTGCTCCTGGATTGAGCAGGAAGCTCATTTCGCGATACGATGGTCCCTACCGTGTCATCAAACCCATCTCCACTGTCAATTACATTGTCGAGCCCGTTGCCCCATCACCCGACCAGCGACGCCGCGGCCGTTATCTAGTACATGTCCAGCACCTCAAGCTTTACGTTGAGCCTCTCACCATTTCGACTGCCTGATTGTCAGGATGACTCTTTTTCCCCGGGAGCAATTGTAAGGATGTCCGTCGCCAGCGCGATTCAAGAAGGAGCAACCGGAGTATAGGAAGCACTGTCCACTCGCCATGAGAGGGTACGTGCTGAAACAGTAGAGCATCATCACCGCAGTCAAGTGACAACAATACACGGCACCCCCATCGCGAACGCTTGGAAGGAAGAAGCTGCCTCTCGATTTTGCTCTCGGTGAACACGACAGAGCGGACTTCCTGCTCCTGACTCCTGGAGCTGACCCGTCCTTCGGCCTTAGAGTAAATCCTCCTTACAATATATATATAAATATATATATATATATATATATATATATATATAATTATATATATATATATATATATATATATATATTAATATAGACTGAAAAGATAAAAAAACTCACACAGAGCGCGAAAAAAATAAGGTTAGTTGAGACAGAGACAAACGAGAATGACTTAGAAAATAAAAAATAGTTTACTGACGTTTCAGGGAGAGGACTCCCTTTCTTCAGAGTGGACTCTGAAGAAAGGGAGTCCGCTCCCTGAAACGTCAGTAAACTTATTTTTATTTTCTAAGTCTTTCTCGTGTGACTCTCTGTCTCTACTAACCTAAACTTCTTTTATATATAATAATATCGTAGATTCTCTATATCTCTATAACGATATATATTTTACAATATATATATATATATATATATATTATATTATAATAGTATATATATATATATATATATATATAGATATATATAGATATATATATATAATATATAAATCTAGAAAAGATGAACTCACAAAGCGCGCAGAAATAGTATAAGAGTCGGAATACACAGCAAGATCAATAACAAACAAGGTTTACTTACGTAGCGGCAACGGGACTGGCCTTCATTAGAGTAAAGTTACATGATTTTGCTGTCGTAAGCATTTCGAACACATTTCTTATATAGGTTTGCAGAAATTGTGAGGAGGAGCGGAAATGTTTCGGAAATGGAGAGTGTGCATACAGTCGGGCTACGCCTATGTTACAACAACAAAAAAAGGGGGGAGGGAGGGAGCGAGAGAGAGAAAAAGGGGCCGTGTTAACAATGCAGCGTTCAAGGTTGCACCATGACGGGTCAACGTATGCCGCGCGGGCTGTAAGTTCAGACAGTGCGGGAAACTGGACAACCGCGGTTTGAAAAGAAACGGAAGAGTATACAGTAAGGTTATTCAGTGGCTGGGGAGACTGGTTGGGCGGAAGCGAACATGGGTGTGCCCCCGCGTATGAAGAGAATAGATAGGGGGCACAAAAGAGCATTTCACAGAAGCTAGCAACTGAGCAGGAAAAAGGTAGGGTCACAAAAGGTTAAACATGAATAGATCACAAAGAGTTAAACATTCTTAAGTGGTGGTGGGAACGAGGCCTCCTTCCCAAGGGTAAATGGCATTGTTGAGCCGCATTAGGCTAATAAAGCTGCTATATTAGGAGAGTTTCTTCGAATTCTGATGGGAAACTCGAGGGTAGGAATAATGATCATCGTTATAAAAATTATGAAGCTGCTAATTTTAATCGAGGGATAAGCACGTTAGTTTTCCGTAACTTTCATTAATCTCAAGTGTGGCTTACCCAAACTTATAAATGAGATAAGATTCCCGAACCTCGCGGCCGTGTTGCGTTTTGAAGGCGGATTCTAAAATCGTTGCTTTAGGATGTTCAAATGCATGCCAGGGACTGTTCACATGCTTTGATATGGGCAAATAAGGGCAGCTTTTTGCACGAGAGCGGTGTATATTGAACCATATTTGGAAGGGCGTTTCAGTTTGGCCGATATATTGTTGCCTACAAACTGTGCACTCTAGATGATATACGACATTAGCGGAGTCACCGTTATAGTTACCTTTATTATTTACGAAGTAGTCTGAAGCCGTGCTGGTGGCGCGCTGTGTAGTGGTCATGTGTGGGCATACTTTCATCGGGGTTTATTGGAGGGCATGCAGCCAGTAGTTGCCGGTCGGTTGATACGAGAGTTAGTAAGAAAGTCACCTAAATTCTTATTACGCGTGTAGACAACGCGTGCTGGTTCGGGAAATATGTTTTTTATGCGGTCACTTTCATTAGGATATTGTGATGTTTTTTTAGCATGGTAGACACTCTTGGAGCGGAGGATGAGTGGGTTAAAACTAAGTTAGTTTGCGGGTTCCCGTTCGGGGCTTTGTTCTTACAGATTACGGTACGGTCTAATTGGTTGGCTCGCTCAATAGCGTCGGCGATAACTTTTTCCGGGTATTTTGTATTCAGGAGGGCGGTCTTGAGTTCTGGACAGTTTGAGTCAAAGTCGGCTTGGTTTGAGCAAATTCTCCTAAAACGGTGGGCTTGGCTGTAAGGTATTGCTCTCTTGCAGTGTCTGACATGGCTACTTCGGAAGTGCAAATACTGCCGCGTGCCTGTCGGTTTTGTATACAGTTTAGTTTGAAGCCGACCTTGGAAGGTTGTAACGGTGACGTCCAGAAAGTTTACACTGTGTTCCGAATAGTAATGAGCAAGGGAAATACTAGGATGGGCTAGGTTAAATGCCTCAATGAAGGTGAGGAGCTCCGCCTCACCGTGTTGCCAGATGAGGAGTATGTCATCAATATACCTTTTATAGTACATTGGCTTTACATTTTGGTTGTCAAGAAAGTTTGATTCGAGGTGAGCCATAAAGATATTAGCGTTGTTTGGTCCGATTCGAGTTCCCATTGACGTTCCGCTGACTTGCACGTAATGAACTCCGTCGAACTCAAAATTCTTAAGTTCAAGAATAAGCCTAAGGAATGTTTGGAGAGCAGAAGAATCGATAGGTTTGTCGCACGATGACTACTCATACGCAAGGGAAACAGCGGCGATGCCATCTTCATGGGGGATGTTAGTATACATTGACGCAACATCAAGGATGACTAGAAAGCAGTTATCAGGAATTTCAATTTTTGAGATGTCTGAGAGAAAGTCATTGGTATCCTTAATGAGGAGGGAAAGCTGGCGGAATGTCGCAGATGAGATTATCCTCAAGCGCGAGAGGTTTTCGGTAACAGTGCCAATTCCAGAAACAATGGGGTGCCCTGGGTTGTTCACCTTGTGAATCTTTGCGAGAAGATAGAATTTACCGGCTACTGGGCTTAAGAGGACCAGGGGACGAGCCCGTGGTTTCATTTATTGTTTTATTTTTAACAAGCTGAGCAAGTTTATCTTTGACACTTTGCTTATAATCTGAGTGGGATCACTGGGTAGTGCTTTATAGAACGTCGATACTGATACTTGCTTCATTGGCCTCCGTTAACATAGTCGGTTTTGTCAAGGATTACGATTGCGCCTCCCTTGTCCGGCAGGTTTAATAATTATGTCGGGACAGCTTGCGAGTTCCTCTAGGCTTTCTTTTCGTTGGTAGTCATGTTGTGGTGGAAAGAAATTTGTGTTGGTATGCTTTTCGCACATCGCGTTGGACAGCTTTGATGTACATGTAGAGGCAACTATCACGCTGCGTGGGAGGGGTCCAGTGCTTATAGCTAGGTAGGGTTCTGCGGCTTCTTCCGTCCGCGGGGTTATCGTAAACGTATTCTCGTAGCCTCATGTTCTTGGCGAAGTTATCTAAGTCCTTAAAAAGTTGAAATTCATCAAAACCACCTAGTAGCCGGGCAAAAGTTTAGAGCCCTTTGACAAGGACGTTCATCTGAGCTGGGGAGAGGGTTATACTTGAAAGGTTCATTACAATTCCCGGTAAGGTTTTCTTTTGTGACGGCAGGCGAGGGAAAATTATTAGTACAGGGGGTTTAACTGAACTGTTCGGGGTGCAGTAGTCGAAGCATTTATTACAGTCGTAGTGACGTTATCGGCCGTATTGTCAGAGTTGGGCAGTTTACTAGTGGCGGAGCTTGTTAGGTTCTTACGCATGTGGCCAGTGTTAGACATCTTATCTCGGTTAAACTTTCGGTCTTTTGTTCGGGATATGGTGGAGGCCGTCTTAGATTCGTAGTTGCTTAAATGGTTCAACTCTCTTTTGCTTAGTTCCTGACTAAGTAGTTCCTCTTTTCTTTCGGAGAGAATGGGCCGTAGTTTTCGTAGTGATTGAGGATTATTTCAGTTAATTGTAAAGATGCTTTATCGAGTACCTGTTTCCACTTATTCATGTTGGACCGGGGAGAGTTCGGGTAGTAGCAGGTTTTATTCTAATCCTAAGACCCCTGGGAGCGACCCGCGGCAGTCAAGTACTGTGCAAGAGCGGAAACGTGCAATTCGGAACGTAAGCGCTTTTCGGTGATTTTTACTTTGCTTTAAAAACTGTCTTGAAACGGGGAAGGAAGCCGCGTTGCCTGTTTTTTTGTGTTGTAGTCAGTTGCTGCTATGCCGATTCTTTCGAAGGTTGTAAGGGCATGTGGCATGGAGGGCTGGATTTTGGACCCCGGAAGGTCCGGCGGACGCGCTGCTGTTGGTTTTTGTGGGCTCGGCGTTCACTGAAGACGCGGAGTTTGGGCGTGGCATGCTGTTGTGGCGGCGCAGGTCAGGTAGCTTCTTAGTGTCGCCGCGAGCGTTCCCTCGGGGCGTTGTGGCCGCTGCAGGTTTGCCAGTAGGGGTTGGCATGTCGCTGGCGCGACGCTCGTCCGTGGACTTCGGGGTTGGGGCGCTGGCGCTCGCCCGGGGCGCCGTGGTTGCGGTGGATCTGGGGGGCGGTGGCGGTGGGCTGCTGGCACGACACTGCTCCGGGGTCCTTACACTGGATAGAATTGGAGGCAGTGGTGGAAAGTCGCTGTCATTTGGCAATATAGCCGGGGCTGCAACTGGGTAGAGCGGTTGCATGCGAAGTCGCGCCAGCCCAGAGGATTGCAGCGCTGTTGCATCAAGCAGAGTGCACGAATGTGGCCGGCCAGCAAGGCCACACCCTCGAAGCTCGGGTGTAAGCCGTCCGCAGCGAGTACTCGGCAGGCTGGAAGGTTCTCAAAGCCATGATCGACGAAGCGGACAAAGCGTGAGTGGCGGAAAAATTCGCGGAGAAGTGAGTTGAAAACGGCGTGCCTTTTCTTTGCAGCAGCGAGCGAAGCGAGAGATGCGGTAGTCGCGGTGGCGGTTAGCGGAGCGGGGAAGAATGAGACTGGCGTTAATAGTGGAAATGTTTGGTCGATATTCCAGAATATATATCTATCTATATATATATATATATATAGAGACTGAAAAGATAAACAACTCACACAGAGCGCGAAAAAAATAAGGTTAGTAGCGACAGAGACAAAACGAGAAAGACTTAGAAAATAAAATAAGTTTACTGCGTTTCAGGGAGAGGACCCTTTCTTCAGAGTCTGAAGAAAGGGAGTCCTCTCCCTGAACGTCAGTAACTTATTTTTATTTTCTAAGTCTTTCTCGTTGTCTCTGTCTCTACTAACCTATATATATAGTATATATATATATATATATATATATTATATATATATATATGATATAGTATATAATATACTATATATATATATTATATATATATCTATATATATATATAATATAATATATATATATATATATATAATATATATATATATATATATATATATACATATAGATAAGACTTGCGAGAAGAGCTGTACTAGGTTGCTGTAAAAGATTGTAAAAAATGGGTATAGCTTGTAACAAAACCTGTTGATTTGTTTACGTTTCGGTCGGATGCAGACCTTTCTCAAAACAACATTTTGTATTTCTGCACACGTATTGATAAGCTCATTGTCCAACGACGGCGAAAAAAATAGTCAGAAGGATTATGGGCGAAAAGCAACAACAAACACGCACTCTCGGCGAGGTGAGGTAAAAGTTTACAAGAAAGGGAAAGAGAAAAAAGAAAACAAAAACTAACCTAAACATGCAGAGGGGAAAGAAGACAGCTCTTTCAAAACACTGTCGTCTACCATTCGTCGGCTTGTAGAAAGAGTGACAAGGACCGCCCGCTTCAGAAGGGCGCCGCTATGCTCAAGAAAGGAAAGCGGAAAGCAGTAACAGGGAGACTCTCATACAATCACGGGGGGCACAGAATTCCAATGGTTACTGGCATTATGGAAAGAGTTTAAAGGAAGCGGTTGCAGCCGCACACATGTTTCTCTGACGCCAACCCTACAAATAAAAAGGAAGGTTCGTTAAGGGTGTAGGCACGATGTCTGCGCTGTGGCTAAGAACATGCACGATTCCGTCGACCGGCAGGACGAGCGGGCGGTGTTCATCATTCTTAGGTCTATTCTTTTGCCTTTTTCGGGCAGCCGAAAGGGTCATCCCTGACCATAAACCCAGAGAAAGGCGCTTAGCTAATCTTCTATCAGCACCACCCGGGAGTCGCAAGGGTCCTTTGTTGGAGTAAACGACAGCGGGCACCTCGATGTTGTCTGTTGTATATGCCGCCTTTGCGGAAACCCCAGAAAGAGAACAAACAAAATAACAATAGCTTGATTACTTGTTTAGGCAACACAGAGACGTAATTTAGATAGGAGATAATTCCGCAGACAGATTTTTCGCAGCCTAGGCAAACATTCATTCCGGCCTTTACGGTATTGAACTTGTGAATACTGTAAGATTCACGTTGTTCACGTTCTCGTGTAGTAGAAAATACACTATATAGAAGTATAATTTTGATGGAATCGAATGGGTGTTTGTTGAAGTTAATATGTGGGAATAAGGGTAGATTCGAAAGTGAACGAACATGTGCGCGATGGCTGTGAAGCGCATGTGGAATGCAGTGTCCGTCTGGGTAATAAATTGAATGCAACAAACACCGCACTCGAGAAGGTACACAACATTGGTGGAGTCGCAGCCGAGTGTCGCGTGAATTAGATGTTTGAAATGGGAGTGAGTGCTTTCTGCCAACGTGGTTGTCTGCATGTGTTTACATACGTGGTACCGTGCCTTTCCACATGGTTAACACCCACTTCTGGATGCCCCTCAGCTTTGCGTATAGCAGGTTCTCTTAATATATTTAGGTCGGCTGTATACGACATGGGGCGAGGTGGGAAAGATGTTAGAAGGCCTTTCACTCTGTTGCAGCATGTTGAAGTGCTGTTGCAAAATTTCGTTTATGTTTGGGGAATGTCCCCCGAACGACATAAGTAGGTTGCCACTACCTCTCTGGTACTGTTCTTTTTCATGATGCAGCTACTCGTGGCGAAAAAGGCTCGTCGCTTTGAAAAAAGCGTCGTTGACTATGGGTGGTGGGTGTTGTTGCTTAGCGAGTACATTGCGCAAGTTTTCTCGGTTTGCCTCCAAGTTATCGGTGAGGGAACGAATTCTCCTAAATTGGTGGGCCTGCGAGTATGGGATACTCGCTTTGCGTTGGCGCGGATGACAATTGACAAAGTGCAGATACTGCTGCCTATCTGTGGGTTTTTTGTACACGGTAGTGATCAATTCTCCTTTGTCTCCATTTATATGCACGTGAAGAAAATAATTTCTGTGGGTTAATAGGTGTAAGTGAATGCGATGCTTGGATGGGCCTTGTTGAAACAGGAAGGTTAACGTGTTTTGTCAATGGGAAAGATGGCAGAGTTTTGGAATAAGACTTGTGATAATTAAACCTAGTTCTGAAGGTCTTTTGAGTTTGCCCGATGTATTGTAGGTGGCACACCATGCATTGAAGCAAATGTACCACACTGGAACTATCACAGTACAGGTTTCTCTTGATTTTTAAACAAAAGTCACATGCTGTACTGACCGAGGTATGCGTTGTGGATATGTACCTGCATATTTTTCACCGAAACTTCCAGCAAGGGCTGCATCCGCCGGTCTTCTGTGTCCTTATTTTGGAAGAGGTCGGGACAAAGCGAATGTTTTTTTCTCCTGTCAACAACCCGCTGGGGCTGCAGAAAAAAGAATGTTCTAGGCATACACTTGTGTAAAAATAATATAGCGTTTTTTCATATAGACGAGACTTTGGGAACAGATTCGGAGGGTGTTAGGACTAAGTTTGTTTGGGGGCTGCTGTGGAATGCTTTCATGCGTATAAGAAGGCCGGAGCGATTGAGTTTTAGTGCTCTGTGTATAGCGTTCTGAATGATTTCAACACGGTATTTTTGCTTCAAAACTCCACTGCGTAGCTCCTGACAATAATGATTGTAATCCTCTTCCTTTCAGCGAATTCTACGAAAACAGTGAGCTTCGCTGTAGGGAATTCAGGTTTTGCAATGTGTGACGGGACCTCCTTTGAAAATGCAGGTACTGCCGCTTGTCGGTTGGTTTGCGGAACAGCTTAGTTATCATTTTGCCCTCTGAGACAGTGATGTTTACGTCGATAAAACAGATGACAAATGAAAGAAAAGGAGGGTTGCCTAGAGTAAAAGCGTCTGTGAAGGCTAGTAGGGTCGATTTTTTGTGGGTTCAAATCAGGAATACACTATCAATGAAACGTTTAAAATAGTGCTTTAAGGTCATGCTATTCTCAATTCTCCCTCCAGGACGCCCACAAATATACAGGCATAGTTAGGCCCTAGGCGTGGTTCAATAAATGCGCCACCTATTTCTCCCTAGCTCCTTAAAAAGTTTCTTCTGCTTCTATATCTTCTGTGAATAATGTTTGCTGGCTTCCTAATATATATATATATAATATATATATATTAATATAATTATATATATATATATAATATATATATATATATATCTATATATTATATATATATATATATATATATACACGCTTCGCTCTGCTGTGCAGATTACCGAACGCCCCAACAACGTATCACCCAGACCGATGTTTATCCCATGCCACGTAGTGTGTCGCACTTTACTGCTGCATGGCGCAAATATTTGTGGTATACGGACCTTAGGTTTGGATATTGACAAATTTACGTCAATGAATCAGACCGCAAAAAACGGCCTTCATGCTCGTTGACGGCCTTTACCAATTGCTTGTAGCGACGTGTGGCATATCTAAAGCCACTGCTGCGGTTGAGTGTATGATAGACCCTCTGCTCCTTAGGTTCAGGAAGCCGCCTTCCTATGCTACTTTGTATGTAATTGTTTCTTATCCTTCATTTGACAGCCACGTAAAGAGGATTTCTGCAAGTGTTGAAGTGTTTCGACATGCAGGACTTCAGCCGAACTCACAAAAATGACAAGTTGAGCTTCTTTGGCACCTTGTCGACGTCAAGGGTATTAGCACGACCCCAATAAAGTTCCAGCTGGACGGAATTTCAATCAACCACAGTTGTCAAAACATTTGCGGAGCTTCTTAGTCCTGTGCCCATACTTCCGGGCTTCATCGCAAAGTTTTTGAGATTGCCCGTCTTCCGACAGACCTTCTTAAAAGAATGTCACCAGCGCTGGCGACACTACGCCACATAAAGTCGTCTCTACACCTATCACCTTGCTTAGGTCGCCATCAGTTTCAGGATATTTCAATCTATCGCGCCCAACCAAAGTCCACGTGGACGCAAGCGGACATGGTATAGGGGCGGAATTTCCAGAACAGGCCTGGTGGAACTGCGTCTCACCGCCTATGCCAGCCGTGTCCTGTGGCGAGTTGAACGCAAAAACTAAATTACGGCCCGGGAGGTCTTGCGCTTGTCTGGCCTTTCTCCAACTTTAGCCCATTCCTTTACGCTGGACACTTTAGTGTTATTCCAGACAATCATATCATCTCCTTGCTTTCGTCTTTGACAGATCCTAGGTACAGGCTTGGTCGGTGACCTCTACGAATTGAAGAGTTTAATCTTTTTTGTTATGCAAATCTTGCTGCCTACACCAGGACGCCGACAGCCATTCAAGCTATTCTGTGGACCCTGCAAACCTTAAAGGGGCAAGCTCTAAGTCCTGCCTATTTGTCATTTTCAATTTGTTGAATATTGATGATGAGCAGCGCAGCAAGGCATCTTTACCTGCCACCTTCGAATGTGTAAGATCCTAAATACCTGACCCTTCCCTACGTGCCCATGCACTTAGCGTTGGGCACGTTTTCGCCAGAACTCCCGGTGTGCTGGTCCCGAGTTGGTCCTCTTATAACTGAAGCCCTGCGTGCGACCATTCTGCACCAGCATCCCGATGTTCCAACGGCTGGCCATCTTGGAATAAGGCGCGTGTACGACTGTCTGCGGAGTCATTTCTTTTGGCCGCCCCTTTTCCTTTTCATGCGACGTTATGTAAAGACTTTGTGTCCTGTCTGTAAAGATTTCGATAAATGCATGGTTCCCCAAAGAACCTTTGGATACGTGCGGGCAAATACACGGCACATTTGCGAGGTGAAGGAGGCGCAAATATTTTATACTTAACCGATGTTCTGCGATATGTCAGTTTGATTATCAAGGCATTACTGTAAATCAATTTTTTTTTCGCTTTGCATTTTCTTCACATAGTGCCATGTATTTGCCCTCCCTAATTTAAAAACATTTTTCCGGGGACCGCGGACATATCGAAATCTTGATCGACACGACACACGGCAAAGTTCTCTGTAGATCGCTGAGAAGGTCTCCGTGCTCTCGCTTAGCTCCCATAAGCGGCAAATGGGGTCGTTAACGCCAAAGTAACGTTGTACGAGGCAGATATTCCTGTTACCGCAATGCTGCTCGATGAATCTATGGTTAAAAATCTGCGGACGATGCAGCTGACCATGAGAATAAACGTTAACAAATGCTCAGAAGCCTCAACAGCCGCGGCCACTTCCTTGGCCATCACCAGTCGTGATCGCGATTCACCATTGTTGCTTGCATCTGGGGTGAGTGTGTTTACGACATGTTGGACAGTCATGCACGCCCTAGTAATATAAAATCCGATGGGGTGACTCTTTGAAGCTACAAATCGTCTTCTACCTGTCTCATATAAAAAACACTGTCTCTTAACCGCGAGGAGAGAATCGCAGACTGCGCGACATTTACCATTAGCTACGGAAAATTTTCGGCACGCAGACTATCTGCTGTGCTCTACCCGAGAGAAACATATTCTCCCGCATTCAACACCCCTGCATTAAATAGAGCAACAGAGCCTCTGGCTCTGCCCAGACACGAAAACGTTCAGGAAGGAAAGTTTGCCATCGGCCTCCTCTCGAAGGCCGAGGATGCGGCGGTGGACACGGCAAAGGTGTTGGATGACCTTATTTGCTGCGGTTACCCCAGGCACTTTATAAGCGTAACGGAACGCAAACTGACCTCACCGGGACAAAAGGGCGCGCCTCCTGCCCCGATGAAGCGAGCTGCAGTAGCATACATTCCAGGAACAGGTGAATGTTTGGCACGTGTCCTACAGGAATATGACGTGCAGGTGGCCTACGGTTCAGCCAAAAAGATGCGCCATGACCTCGCGAGAGTCAAGGACCGGTTGCCTATGGAGCGTTTCCCGGTTGTGGTATACGAGAATACTTTCGCAGACTGCAGCGGTGTGTATATCGGAGAATCACGGAATTCGAACAATCGTCTGCAGCAGCACGCCCGTGACGTAAAGAATAAGAGCGTCCAGAACAATGCTTTACCCGAACACGCCGTCGTGAATGACAACAAGATTAATTGGGACAACGCAAGAATCGTCGCAACAGAAAGTAACACCCACACGCCTGCATTGGAAATCACTAATCATTCAGACAGCATCTAACAAAGTCAATCGTAACGACGGAAATCTATCTCCACCTACGCACGCCTTTGAAGCGATGTTCTGCGGACATCGACCTAAACGACCCACTACCGGTGATGCGTTCGATGTGAACAAGGCTCCCGTGCTGGAAGCAGAAACGTCAGTTCGTTTTATTTGAACTGGTCGGCGTCTCTTTTTTGTTCCAGAGGTGGTCCAGAGCGTGATCGATTCGTAGCAGGGGTACACGTCCATTTTGGTGATCTTTTTCAGTCAGCGGAAGTCAACATAGAACCTTAATGGGCCGTCTTTTTTCCGTACGAGTAGGACCCAGGAAGGCCAGGGGCTTTTTGATGGCTGCATCATATCGTTGCTGAGCATGTCTTCGGCTTATGTCCGCATGGCTTCCCGCTCATATGAAGACCCGCGGTACGGTGACTGTCGAGTAGGTGGGGCTCATTCTTCTTTTATATTTCGGTGCTTGTCTGGGGGCGTCTGACGTAATTTTGACTTGGAATAAAAACACTCGCTGTAGCGTCAGAAAAAAATCGAGTTATTTGTCCCAATTTTCTTCCGGCAGCGCCCGGTTCACGACGGAAGGATGCGGCAGCTTGGAAGCAACTGTGCGTGAGAGTTGAAAGTTGGCGACCTCGATCACTCCACTTGTTTCTTGCGTTTATTAGATGAACGCAATTGCCGCGCCCTTGATTAAATGCGTGTACTCCTCGGTAAATTGGTCACCAAAACATGAGATTTGCATTGTTTAAAGCGCGCAATGCCTCTTGCAACGGAGACACCACGGTGGAGAAGCAAACTTTTGTCACCATCTACGATAGCAACGCTGTCAATGACAGCTTCTTCACAGTACACGGCGATCATCAAGCTTGCGCGGGGCGGCAGAGTGACGTGCTGATCGGCGATCCATACAGCAGTGCGGTGTTCGGGGTTCGTGTCCGGCGTCATTGAGTGATGGGGAAAAATTATCAACTTGGTCTGCAGATGAAATATTGCATTGTTGTCAGTCAAATGTCCATTCCGAGAATTACGTAGCGGGAGCAGAGTTAGGCAAGATGACGAACACAGAAGGACACGTGGTGCCCTCTATGGTAACGCATGATGTGCACGTTGCACTTGGTGTTACGAGATGGCCTCCTTCTTTGCGTATGTGCGGACCGTCCCATCTCGTCGTAACGTTTTTCAGCTTGGACACGAATCATCCGCTCATAAGTGAGTAGTGGGCTCCAGTGTCTATGAGGGCGACTACATCAAATCCGTCGATGGACACCTTGACGTCGGACGCCGCCTTCCTCGAGGTCGGTGTGCGTTGGGGCGTCACATCTCGCCCTGTGTGTTTTGATGACCGGGCAGTGTCCGTCATCGTGGTCTTCGCTTTCTCAGCGGCAGTATCGGTTTTGTTGGGTACGCACCGTGCCGTGTAGCTGTCATAGTGTTCGGGAGACTCGTCTTGGTTGGGTTGGGTCGTAGGAATGGGGGCATGTCGTGAGTCACGGTCTTTGGCGTCTCGCTGCGTCGTTGGAGGGTTTTTATTTTCCCGCCGCTGTGCAAGTTTACTTACCGAAGTTGCTGTTTTAGTTTCCACTGCATAGGCTGGGGAACCTTCAAAGTGAGAAGTCACTATTGCTACGGCGGTTCGGCTGCTGGTATGGGCAGGGTGATGACGAACGGTTAAAATGGTCTGGCCCATGGCTTGTTTGAGAAAGATACTCGTCGATCTCACGTGGTCGTTGGCCAGGAAGAGGGCGAGGTGCGAAGGCGTAGAAACCACGCATTCCGAGTCTGCTGTATGGGCAGCGACGATAGAAGTAATCGGCTTCTCCGCAATGGCAGCACAGTGGGCGATTATTCGGGGTTCGCCATACATCCGTCTTCTTCGGCATCTCGTTTTGGTCTTGGGGGGGTCGTGCGGGCGACAGTAAACGGCGGTAGGGCAGGGATTCTTGACGATAGGTTGGAGCATGGCGGTGTCGACGAACAGCTGCGGAGTAGGTCTTAGCGCGTGACTAGCACGGTGCTTCGGTTAGCGTTGAAGTTCCCAGTGCCTGTTGGACCTCTTCTCGGGTGATGTCAGTCAGGGAAGCGACTTGAGCTTGCGGTGTCATTGAAAAAAAATTTCGAAGCTCCTCCCTGACGATCGCGCAGATATTCTCGCGTATTGTATCAGCGCTAATAGCCCCGGCACCGATAATCTCGGCAGCTAGCCGATTTATAGGGTGGTCCTGCTTCTTGTACGAACTTCCAGCGTCTTCTCCAATGCAGTAGCCACAGGTGTGAATTCGGCCACCGTTTAAGGGGGGTTGCGCACAAGGCAGGCAAAGAGTTCTTGCTTTCGTCCTCGCATTAAAAACCTGAGCTTCTTTTCTTCAGTCATTTCGGGGTCCGCGCGGCGAAATAGTTGCTTCATCTCCTTAACGAAGATCACTAGCCCTTCATTGGGATGCTTCCTGCGCGTTTCCAAGAAACGTTCGGGTTGTTCTTTCTGCAGAACGGTGCCGAATGTTTTAACGCACTCACTTTTAAAGAGAGTCCGTTCGGTTAGCGAGGTTTTATTGTTCTGAAACCACCTTTCGGCTGTATCTTCCAAATAGAAGAAAACATGGCGGAAATTTTATCGTCATCCCACCTGATAAAGATTCGAACGTGCTGCCCTTTCTCCAACCAGTCCTCAGGGTCTTCAGCGGGAGATCAGCGGAACAAGGGTGGTTCCCGTGGCTGTTGTATGAGGATGGCGGGAGTGGCTTCATGCACCATGTTGGCAGTTGCAGCGGTCATTCTCTTGGGTGCGTCTGGAAGGAGCCCAATCTCGGCGGCAGACCATGCAGTCGGCGGCTTGCTCTACTTGGACTGGCTTGGCGGCTTCCGGGGGTCATTGGGAGCATAGAGGGTGCGTACCCACCACCTCCTCCAGATGTCACGAAGCCAAGGACGACGCATTTGTCTTCAAGGAAAAGACGTTTATTGGAGCGAATTTGTGCTACTTAACAACTAAAGAATGTACAGGCGGCGAAGCAGCAGTCAACAAAGTGACGTGTGCAGGCTGGCGTCGGAAAGTGGAAATGCCGCGGTGTCTGCTCTACGGCCATTTATCTCTCGGATCGAGGGCTTTTCGTATAGCCGAATTTCGTCCTGAACACGGTAGGTAATAGAAGAATATTCTATGTTGGTGACGTTAACGACAATCTCTCTATCAATGGAGAGAACACGTGCGGCATAAAGAATAGAAATTGCGCTTCACTTGGTCCTCGAATAAGACATAACATAGCACGGCGTGGAGTCGTTCGGCAAAAACAAAACATAAAGAAACAAACCGAAAACAACGTTCTGGGAATTTGATCATATTTCTTCAAGGCGCTGAAGGACACAGAGTTGTAGCATAATGCAAGGGCTTTCTTCTCTTGAAGAAACATCCCTTGAACGACCCCGAAGTCTACGAATGTTATGAGCTCACACTCCAAGGGTGCATAGTACTGACCGCTGATGGCCCAATTCCACCACCAGACACGCCACTATACAGAAGCACATACCAGCATTGGAGGGCACGCTTATTCCAACGGAATGATTGAAAACTCCGGGTCCGAGGACAGTACCACAGCGGACCTCGCTGGTTGTAGCTGTTGCTTATTCCCGAAACAATCCACTGCTTTACATTTCAAGGTACGCGTCTTGGAATCCCCATTCTCGTATAGCAGCACTGACTTCATGGCACTGTAAACACTTAGCCCTTTGTTTCAATGTTGAGCTGGTTTCATCTAATCAAATATCTCTACCAAGCACTTGGCAGCAGTTAGTCGATCTTGCATCGGCGGCCACAGTAGTAGTCGCACCACCCAGATGCGTATTACTGCTCCCAGCGGAGCGCTTGGGTACCTGTACGTAAGCAACCACGCCCGGTCGAATTTCCCTTCAACGGCAACGCAAGGGCACGTTCGGGATGCTTCTGGGTACCTCCACCGGGAGTAGATACCACGAGGGTTGCCACCGAGGAACTACTTGGGAGGCGTAGTACTAACGCCATACACACAATGACCGCGCCAAGCGGGGCCGTGACTCGGCGGCAGCTGTAGTGCGTCGTAGCGCTGCCGGCGTCGCTGCAAGTGGTCGTTCTGCTGACGGCCCTGACACTGCGCGTCCAGAAAGTGTATCCCTTGGTGGCTGTACACGTGGTATCCGCTGCGGTCGTACGTGCCAAGAAGATTACTGAACATAGCGTTGGGGTTGCCGTCGAAGCAAAAGTCGATGGGAAGTGGACACTGGCCAACTGGTGTCCACCCGGCGCCGCTCGGGTCACCAATGCGTACGTTGATGGTGCGACTAAGACGCCTCAGACTCTATGAGTCTAATGATTGTAGACATAGCCAGTGGCGTGGCCATAACCCCCTGGCGAGTTCCTCGCAGGTCACCAGATCCTTCCGCCTCTTGGTTTATTGCCCTTCATCTTCTCCTTGTGCTCCGCGCTTATATACTATCTCGGCTTCATTTAGGCCCACTCTGATTGGCTTTCTCCATTTTCACTTTCGTATTAGGTCACAATGCCACTTGGCCCCTTCCTGGCGTTCTCGGATTGGCTCCCCATTTAACTTCCATATTTGGTCATGTTGCAGGGGGGTTCACTCGCGGCGCAAGTGGAATGCTTTGTTTTTGACACGCAGTTCAAATTTGTGTTATTCGTTCTTTTTTGGGGGGTTTCTTTGCATCTCGTGTATCCTTGACACATGATACTTAGTTGAGGACACACTGCCATCAAACTTGCTCTTTTGCAAAAATGTTTATTCAATCCATCAATACTTTAAACATCGTTTGTTATTAGTGTTACATTGAAAGGAAATGTTTTCGATCAGTTTCTTGGAGATGCGGATAAGTTAACATAGGATACGCATAATTAGCTATACGCTGTATGAGCAAGGTCGATGCGCTTTAATTGATTCTCTGGATTCTTCCTTTTGATTACGGTTTTCCTGGCTCTTCATAGCATACCTTGTTTGTTTGATCCATGTTCCTGTGATATTTCTAACTTGCAAAAATGCGAGTAGCAGGCTTTATTTTTCGTAAGAGGAGAAACTTCCTGATTTAGACCGTGTTCATTTTTTTTATTTTCGGAATAAACCAGTAGTTGCGAATAAGCAGTGTTGTCTCCATATTTCTTCATCCCTAGATAAATCATAAACTTCTGGCCAAAATTCCGTTCTGTTACTTAGTATAGTTCACATCGCTACTACAGGTTTTCTGTTCATACGGTGATTTTATAACAGACAAGACCGATCTAATTCACGTAAAGTAATAGACGGTGGTGTGTGAGCAACGTCGGAGGGGGCTTAGAGTATACGGCGACCGCCATCCATGCATACGTTTTGTATTAGTATTCACATCTGCAACTGACCTTTCGCAGCTCGTACCACTTTTTCTAGGGCTCAGTTTCCTGATCCCGACAAAGCGGCATATAACCACTCATGAAGCCTTATGTACACACTGGCGCTCCGGCACACAATCGCAATACCGAAAACATGCAACGCGCTACATAAGTGACATACCAGGGCCACATAATCCTTCCCCGAACATGCACTTGCCTGCTGTTAAGACTTCAAAAAAATTACGAAAAAGGTGTTATAATTCGATTTCTCAGAAAATCTGCGCCATTTATCAAAATATGGTATTTTAGCATGGAGTTTAAACAAGTTAGATATTTCTTTTTGATAAAAAAAACATGGGCCTGTGAGGTTATAGAAGTCAATAAAACGGCGTTCTAACTTGTGTTTACTGAAGCTATCTCTGAGTATTTTTTTGTCAGCCGGAGGGAAGGGCCACAGAAAAATACCTCCCGTAATTATAAACCGAAACATTCCAAAGTGTCCGCAAATTAGGAAGACCAATAACCCTTACCCTTACCAAATTCTTAGCTGAAAATTTTAAAAATATTTCACAAGTGAATTCCAAACGTGTGTGTTTGTTTGTTGTCGCCAATATGGTTGCACCCTAGCGCAAATTATGTCTTATTCCGATTTGCCTTGCAGCCTCGTGCACACCGCAGCTTGGCTGCAGGTTGTAAAATACCAGCACCATTTCATGTGCACATTAAGATAAACTATTACAAAATTGATTTCATTGTACATTTGGGTCGGAAATATGTTAGCAAAAAAAAAACAACGGGTAAATACAACCGCCAGAACAAGGTCAACTCGCAGTAGATAGACGAGGAAAATGAAATTGAACAAACCTCTCATTCATCAATGGAGTCGAGAGATGTGGGGAGGAGTGTGAAGATTTGAAGAGTGCAGGCGAGGTACGCGGCAGAGTTGCTGCAAACGTGTAATGCATATTTCGTACCATTTTATCTATAGCAACCTCATGCACGACGACGTATTTTAATTGTCGGGTGGCACAAAGGGAAGTTTGATGATCTATATGAGGTATTAAAAATGCGCACCTGGAAATTCAATTTAGTTGGCAGCACCTTCGAGTTTGGAGTTCATATTATTTTTACCAGCGTCGCTTGCTTTGTGAAAGCCTTGATTTTATAATACGCCTTAATTCTTTGCACAGTTGTTACTCGAAATTCTGAAATAATTTTAATATGTTCCCGCACCTAACTATACCGCTTTGGTTACCGTTCGGGTTCGAGTGAATTCATATCGTTGTGGTTTAGTTCCGGTTTGCTCGGCCATCTGGTGCACGCTGGTCGATGAACCGTTCGAAAGCTTTGAATCTGTTCCCGAACTGGTTCGAGAAGTTGAAATAAAAACCAAGCCACAAAATATTTGAAGGAACCTGAGATGTTCCACCTTCATTTATTGAGGAGTGCCGAGAGAAGTGCAGAAGGCGAACAGCGGCGGAGACGGGCGACTGGCTAGCCATGTCGCCAGTGGTGGTACTGCATGATATAGTGCGAGCGTGGTTCTGTCGCCTCGGTGTCTCGATTCCACCTACCAGCCGCTTGCCTCGTGCCTCGTGGCTCGCTGCTAATTGTTACGTAATTGTGGCAACTGATGCGTCGCAAAGTGAGGAGAGGGCAGGTGTGGGCAGTTTTAGTCCACAGCCTAACTGGGCAGTCTGGCTGCGGTTACCAGACTTCACCCCAATATTTGAAGCCGAAATCCTAGCGGTAGTACTGGCTTCAAAAGAAGTTTATCCGCAGCACTTGAATATAGTTATAATTACAGACTCTCCATCGGTCTGTGCCGCTTTGGCATCGCCTGAAATTCACCCCTGATCCTGCATTCAATTTTGTGGTGCCTTCCTATTTGCACAACATCTACCTCATTTTGTTTCCCGGGCACAAGGGTTTACTCCTTAATTAAAAGGCTGATTCTTTGGCGCGATCGTCTTTGGATGGCCCTGCGGTTGATTCTTGCCCTGTTTCGGCTAGTATAGCAGGAGCAAGGTTACGTCGATATCGGAGCCTAATGAGTACGCAGAAAGTGGGCATCTAAAATTTTGAAGAGGATGCCCATTTAAAACATAATTGGAATTCCAGTTTGTGGTAATCTCGTCAATGCGATGTCACATTATTCAACTTAAGATGTATGATCCCCCAGCTGCAGTTTTATATGCCCATGTCTGGTGTCGCCTCTACCGCCCATTGGGCCAATTTCAGTGAAGGGCCAATTTTAGTGAACATGAGGCACTAGATCATTTCTTATTACATTGCCGTGGTTTCTCAATGATCAGACAAAGTCACCTTAGCAGACTATTGCAATGAATTGGACTTTCTATCTTCATGACCGTACTAGTGTCGCTAGGGGGCCGCATCACTGGGTTATTGTCAGAAAGGCATGGCTGCAGCCATTCATGCATATGTGTCCGACACCAGGCCAGGCGTCTCGCTGTTAGCCTTTATTATCACGGGTTGGTTTCTGAAATTGAACCGCCACTTTCAAGCTGTAGACAATTCTTCCTTCCAATCTCGCGCCGTTGCTGGATGGCAACGGATAGGTATCTACTTTTAAGTTGTGAGCGGGCGAATTAGCCCCCTTCTTGCTCGATTCCTTCCAAATCCCCCGCGTGGGTATGCGCCAAAAGACGTGTAACAACAACAAAATCGGTACAGGACCTACAGTCACGCGGTGCACTGTTCCGGCGGAGCGAGCTCTGCCTGCTGCCGCGGCCGAACTGCTACATCTACCCCTCCTTCAGGTGGCTCGCGGTGTTGAGATGCAATAAAACGAACAAGGAAACAAGGAACAAAATATTGACAAAAAAATGTCCTATGTGCACTGTATAATATATACAAGTTCGTTCCAGTCACAGTCTCAGGAGGAGAGGAATCGCAATATGTACACTATTTACAAGTTCTGTCCAGTCGTGTTCAGCCCGTGGAAGCTGTCAAGTGGTTTGCCATTATTTTGGTTGGTCATACGAGGATGCTGATCGGTGGACTAGTCACAGGGTGCAAGACGTGCAGAGGAGGTAGCAGGAGCATCGGCTTCTGATACATCGCGATGTTGTATGAAGCACTACTTCAGATGACCATGTTGCCAGAACTAGGCTGTTTAGGGGCCGAGCGCTGGCTGCACCAATGGTAGAATGCTCCTAATTTACACGCACGCCATGGTGTACATCGGCACGCCTGTAGGGATTTCTTAGTTGGGGACATTCAAGATAAAGGGGCTCCGTTTGGCCGCTGCGTCTTAAGCAATGACGCTTGTACCTGCGTTTGTGTTGAACATGATGGAAGCGTCGTGTCCCTTTGGCCGTTTGGGGGGCAAATGATTACAAGCTGGTGCATTGTTCTGGCCGTCGTTCTTTCCAGATGGAATAGTCGAGTATTACTTTTTGGCGTAGGGCTTGCCCTCAATAAGGTCTGCCCCGCCAGCTGCGTCTGGTCTGGCTCCTGAAATTGAACTGCAGACGGGCTGCTTGCTCGTTGCGATGATTTGCGAGGTGGAGTATTCCAGATGGCAGAAGTTAAAAAGACTTTCTCTTCGGTAGATGACGTCCCACAGTAGGCTGCATCAGCGGATATACAGTGGTCAGCATTCCGGGATTGGATCCCAGTGGCTGCTGTGATGATGTAATCATGAGCCGATGAGGAGCGCAGAAGTGATGACGACGCTTCCGATGTTGGTGAAAGCGCACTGTCAAGAGTACGTGGCGCACTGGGCATGTTGTTAGGCACCAGCAACTTGACGGGTACTGACCATGGCTGCGTTGGGTTCATGTGAGGTGTGGTCTCAAATGCCATAAACTCAGTCGCGATTACAGTCAAGGATGGGGCCGGGACGCACTTGGGCATGCATGTCGCAGTCACTCGTATGCGAGGGCGAACATGATGGAGAACCCGATGGTACCGGTACATCGTTGCGGGTAGTCAGGGCTGCTAGGGTGCTACGAGAGGAGAGAGATCGCTGGCCCATGTACTGAGGTATGTTGCTGGATGAGGTAGGCCGGGAGAAACCGCTTGTTCAGCAGTGAGTACTGGAGCGACGGAGCAGCGAGCAGCAGCTTGTCGCTAATGGTGAAACAGGTGGTCGGTTGGCAGGGCTCGAATCACACGTTTGCTATTAGCCACGTCACTGGTAATGCTGTTGACGGCGAAAAGTACTTCGGCCTGAGCCAGCCATACCTCGACAGCTTTGGCATACAACGGCTGTAGTTGGAGGTAGGGAGGTGGGCCTGAAAACCAGTGTCTTGTCCTCCACGGCACGAAAACGCTCGCCAAACTGCTGAGCTTCTTGTCGGTATCGACGGTGCCATGGCGTGGTTGACGGTCACGTCCGTATCTGCATCAAGGAAAGCCACAAAATGTTCTTGTGACATGAGGACGGAAGTCAACGTAGCGTCTCCGCAGTCGCAGCTGGTGTGACAGTGGCTGTTGCAGCAGGAGAAGTTTGCTGACGATTAAAAGGATGGTCCAGCCAGAAATGAACAAGGACTGCCTTTTTGATGTTATCGTACATATAATGGTGTTTTTCGCGGCAGGCGAAGTTGTGCCACGATGTGCTCTGGGACAGCCTTGCTGGTGATGTTGTGGCGCCTGCGCTTGTTGTTGATGCCTCGGATGCAAAAAATGGCTCTCAAGCAGCGCGAACCACACAGCAGGGTCTCTCGTAAAACTCCTGTAGTCGTAGAAGCGTGAGGTTGGGAGGCTGGATGGAATGAGCTTCAGAATACCGATCATCGGGGCTAAGCCGTGGCTGACGTGTCCTAGGACGCGATTCGCAACGCTGACGTAGCGTTGGGTGATGCCGGCTGACATGGTTGCCGTACAGGCAATGCCCTGAACGGCGGTGCGGGCTGCTTTTCCGGGTCACCAAAATGAATCGGACGTGAGAAGACGTTCCACCCTCATTTATTGAGGAGTGTAGAGCGAAGAGCGAAAGGTGAACAGCGGCCTAGAGGGGCGAGCCATGGCACCGGGGGTGGTACAGCGTCGCATAGCGCAAGCCCGATACTGCCGGCTCAGTGTCTGAATTCCAACGGCCGGCTGCGTTACTCCATTTCAACTGCCGGCCCCGCTCTCTGCTCGAGAGAGGATCTGCGGCCAACTCGCTAGCTGCGTTGCGCGCCGGCTCCTGCATTCAACGTACTTCATTTCAAACATATCGTCCGCACGCTTTTCCCTCGTTCATACAAGGCCAGCAGAACATCCGGAGAACCAATGCACAACCACGACATTACCTGGAAACGACTCAAGGCTCCGGAAAAAGCTTCGGAAGCAAGAGCAATCGGGTAATCTAACCCACCGCATTCAAATTTTCAAGACCCCCAAACAAGACAACAACTGCCGGGAGGAGGGTGTGTTAGGTGTTAATCGACTCACAGACATTTTCGGTGACATCGACGAATCATACTCGCCAAAATAGGCGCAAAAAGGAAGGGAAAGCCGTCTTACCATTCTCGGCCGACTGGACCCTGGCCGTAGCCATTACGAACAATATAAACAAACACATAGTTGCCGGAGGAGAGCCAGGTTGGCTCCGAATTTAGACGAAAGTCTCTAGAATGGAAAACGAAACCGAGCGGAAAATTGTAACAGCTCTCTGAACAACAAAAAAACTAATAAAATCCTCACTCCCACTCTGCAAAATCGGTTTCGCCTTGGTGAGGCCGAATACAGAAGTGGAGGCGCGTCGCGAAGGAGACTCGTGGACACGGAAAGGGAAGACACATGCGAAAGCAAGGCGGAGATCCCCAGTAGTAAAAGGATGATAAAAAAAACAACGCAGAAAGAAACAATCTGCAGACCCAACAAAAAAGCGAAACCAAGCCGACTTCCAGCAGCGGCAATGAAACAGCCTCATCAGAACGCGACAGGTGGCAAAATGATGGCTCACAGCTAAGCGACGCAGGCTAAAACGCGCCTCTTGATCTTTCGAACGTGAGTAATTCACGCAAAAGAGTTGAGACTCAAGAAAGCAGTGAAGACCACCAACGAAGTCTCCACGAATGAAAATCACCGGATGGAACTGATATAGCTGAAAATTTCCCAGCTCTACCCGCCAGAGAAACACACTACATCAGGACATTCCGATCTATGATGACAGCAGTGACCTGCTAACAAAAATAACCAGCTGTGATGAGCGTTTCATGAGCGCAAACATGGAAATCGCGACGTTTACTAAAAATGTGAAAGGTCTGAAGCAAGGAGTCGACACCTGTTCAAAGAGTTCATCCAAATGAAGGAGCTCACATTAAAAGCATCTCACGACGTTGCAGCAATTTAGAGAAGATATCTCCGGCATGGAAGAGGCTATCAGCAAACACAACCGAGGAGGTTTTAGTTATGAAAGAACTGTTCAAGGAAGTGAAGTGAAAGAACCAACCAACGACAAAGACCCAGTACAAACAAAACCAACCAGCAGCCACCTCGCCCTGCGCTAGTGGTGACGTCACCCACATTAAAATGAGCAAAGATAGTTGAAATACTCCAAAAAAGACATTGACCCAAGTAAAATCGGCCTAACAGAAGTCTTCCTTCGACAAGGAAGAAAAGGCATCGTAGTGACTCGACTTCGAAGAAGGACTGACGAAAACTGTCTGAAGAAATTGCGAAAAATCCAGCAACCCACCAAATACAAACAAGGGAACCCAAGACAAAACTTCCCCAGGTTAAGGTAATAGGTATCCAAGACGACGTTTCAGTCGAAACATTCCGACAGTCTTAGTAATCCAGAATCGACTAACCTGCGACCCCGAAGACATCCAAGTTCTCAACCATTGGAAGGGAAAGAATGGCACAACAGCCGTTCTGTCAAGAAAACTACCAGCTTATCACAAGCATCGTTTTGAAAGAAAAACTCTACATCGTAAGGACAAGCTGCTGGTACTTCAACAACGTTTTCCTCCAAAGATGCAAGCGTTGTGCGAGCTACGGCCACTCCGAAAAACACTGCGACATCAAGAGGAGACCACGATGCGCCAAATGTGGGGGGAAACCACTACTACCGGAACTGCGCTAGTGTAGAACCTCATTGTTGCATCTGTGCGGAAGAGTGGCAAAGAAACGGTTGAGAAGGTCTACATAAGGCACTGAATGATGGAGAACACGTGCCTGACTTGCATTCAGAGGCAGCGACAAGAACAAGAGGCGATTCTCTTCCGATTGAATTGAACCGGACTGGTGTAGCTCTGCTTCGACAACGCAAGCGGCAAGTAAGTGAACATTTCAGCGGATTTCAGTGTTGCGTGAAGAGGACTGATTTGGACGCTATAAAATTCTGATTTACAACTCTCATCAGCTACAACACTCACAACACACACACACATACATAACAGTAAGCGCGAAGAAGTACTCGGACCAGCGAAAAATATCGCAGCCATGATCATACCTACACATCATTCAAGTTAATTTGGCAAGGTGTACCAAAGGAAACCAGGCGTTAAGTTTCTACCATAACGAAAATCATAATCACATCTCAGCAATACAGGAACCTTATCATGTTAAAGGAAAGGTTTATAGGTTTTCCCATCCGACATCAAGTCATAGCACAAAAAAAAATAACCCCTAAAGTTGCTCTAGTAAATCATTCTCCAGATTTAAAAATATTCCCGCTCATAATTGACCAAAAAATAATTGCGGCGAAGGTAAACTGGGAAGAAAAGGAATTCATTATAATTAATTGCTACGCCCCTCCCAGATACGATTTTGAAAACGCGTTAAACCAATTAGAACTCTTCTTTCAAGATTTTCTACAGACCAAGTAGTACTACTGGGTGACTTCAATGCAAAACATAGAGTATGGGGCAGGAGATATAACCGATACAAGCGGTGACGATTTACTTGAACTTTCCATTAGGCACGACCCTTCTGTTATAAATAGCCCTAACTCACCTCCGAAATTAGAAACAGTATAGGTAGGAGTTGGATCGACGTAATCATTTTAGGGCAAGCGTTATTACCAGAAGTTATTCACTGAAAGATTACACTTGAAGATTACAACAGCAGCGACCACAAATTTATTAGTTTACTTTTATACGATATCGTTAACAAACCCAAGTACCGTCTCACCCTGAAAGGTGAGAAACATGTCCTAGAAGATTTAAAGAAGGACACTTGGTTCGAAACCGCTAAAAACGGGATTAAAAGAACAGAAGGAAATCTAAAATGCTGTAAACACAGTTTATGATAAAATAGAAAGATTAGTAAGTAAACATAGCAAAAAGTTAAACCATCCCACACACAACCAAATACCGTGGTGGACAGTTGAACTTGAAATCGAGATAAGTGTGTAAGAGCATTAAGAAGGAGGTATCAAAAATCGCGTGGAGAAATCAGAGAACAATTTAAGCGCGAGTACTATAATGAACACAAAGCTTACAATGATACCTTAGCCACAGCAACAAGAAAAAGTTGGGAACAAATTGGTTCACAAGTTCATAAAACTCCATCCCATTACCGTATAAATTAGCCAGAGGAACAGTAAAGCACTAATTATCATTTCAATGTTGGAAAAAGATAGTGAGGAAAAACAAATTCCAACCAGAAACAGGTGAACATATATTAAGACAGTTATACGATGTCGACAAGGTTGTGACGAAGAAGAAATTCTTCTTGAAAGCGATAGCGATGAAGTCTGTTAATACTGAAAATGAAATTAACGGAGTTATTTCTGAATTACGCAGAAATTTAGCCCTGGACCAGATGGCCTACGACCCACGTTTGTGCAATGTCTACATAATTACCAAAAATTATTCTTTGTGTACTTACAAAGCATGTATCAAAACAGGATACATTTCATCGAAGTGGAAGGAATCAAATGTAATCCTAATACCCAAATCAGGAGATACCAAGGAAGCCAACAATATAGACCCATAGCAGTGCAACTCTATACTAGAAAAAATACTTGAAAAAATAATTAGACAAAATATATTACTTCTTAACCAACAAGAAACTTCATAGTACAGAACAATTCGGATTTTTCCATAACAAGTCGGCAACCATCGCCTTAAACGAGTTAAAAAAGAAAATTGATCAAGCAAGAATAGATAAAGCAGTATGTGTTGTCATTTCTTTAGACATAAAACACGCATTTAGCTATATAAAAATCATCGGTCATTGTAAACTTTCTAACAAATCAGGGTGTCCGAGAAATCTGATCTGTTTCGACTCATAACTTCTTTAAAAATAGAAAAATAAAATATAACATGAGAGATCAAGAATTCCACTTTATCCTAAGTCAGGCTCTTCGCAAGGGTCACCTTTAGGTCCGTTACTTTGGAACATAACAATTTTAGATCTTCTAAACAGCAAATTTCCTAGCGATGTATATATTCAGGCTTTGCCGACGACATACTTTAGTAATAAGAGGAATTCGAACAAAAGGCAACCGAAGCCCTCAAAATAGTAGAAAACTGGGGAATAGACAAAGAACTTACATTTAACACAACAAAATTAAAAGACACTGTAATAGGGGACAAGTACAATAAAAGACCTCCCATTATCAAACTAGGAAACAAAATCTTAAATTCTGAAAGAAATAAATAATTAGGCGTCTACATAGACAACAAGCTCAGTTTTTTCCTCATATCAACTATTGTAACGGAAAAAAGTAAACCAAATAATAAACAGCCTAGGAAAATTTACAGCATACAACTGGGGGCTTACCAGCAAACACCTACAACAAATTTATATAAGAGCTATAGAAAGAACCATAGTTTATGCCGCTCACAATTTGGTATAAATAATAGGTACTAATGAGAAAAAACTAAGAAGTATTCAAAGAACAAGCCTCATTAAAGTTACCAAAGCATTTAAAACAGTATGACATCGGGCCTTAAATATCATAGCTAATGTCCCACCAATTCATCTGACGATCGAAAAAGAAATCGAAACATTTAACGTACTTTTGTCCGGAAAAATGTACACCTGGAAAACCGCTCTTTTACGGGAGACTAAATAAGTAACAAAGTAGATATATGGCCAGCTGCATCCAGCAGATAAGATATCTTTTACCTATCTTACCCAACCAATTTCGCAGACCGATTTTGTAGTATATACAGATGGCTCGCAAGATAAAACCAACATAGGAGCAGCTTTTCTAATTCTAGATAAATCTGGCAAAATAGTAGAAACCAAACAATACAAACTTCCGGAGTACAGCAATAACTTTGAGGCAGAAGGAATCGCTATTTTAAAAGCACTTGAATACCCCCAACTAGCTTCAAGGAAGGTAACGTACAGTTGTGTACTGATAGCCTATCAACCCTAAAAGCGATTATCAATCCAAATAATCGGAACCCAAATATATCTAGAATTAAAGAAATATAAACAAAATAGCAAAACAGGTAAAAAAAACATTACTTACATTAAAGGTCACAGTGGCAATGTCGGTAACGAAATAGCGGACGAAATGGCTTAAAAAGCAAGCAAAATATGGTGAAAAAATTGACTGGCATATTTCACTACAATTTATCAAAAAACAGCTCAATTTTAAACTAAGAAAACATTAAAATGTTGAGTGGCAACAAGAAGGAAATAAAAGCTACACATTCCAATGATAAAGAATATTCACAAAATTCCTGGACCACTTTCCCACCAACTATTACACGTCGCAGTTTATCACTGGACACGGTGAGATTTCCGTTTCATTTTCATAGGTTCGCCATTACAAATTGTAACATATGTAAATGTAACCTACCAGCAGAAGTTTTGACCACGATTTTAAGTGACTGCCCAATAACAAACACAGAGAACAACTTCTTGATATCCATAGAAATTATCTCGTAAGAAGGAAAACTAGAGCTAATAAAACATACAAAACATACAAATTTTAGAAGAAACTACAATACTAGTTAACGCGGAATATTCAACAATACTAACCCCTCAAACATTTGGTCACCAATTTTCAGTCACCCGGAGAAACAAAGTCAGCGGCAAATAACGCAATATCAGCTTTTTAGATGTCTTTTGTATTTATCATTGTTCTGTAGTGAGTCATTTTTCTGCGTACCTATGCTTGTTTAATTACCTTTTCAAGTTTTCTTTATTTTAAATCCAAACAACCATTTTAAATGTATTTAATTTACCCGTGGTAATGGTGGTGGTGAAAACTTTATTCATCCAAAGCTGTTAAGAAAGAGGTGCCGACTGGGAGCACCGGCACAATTATACCTCGGTGGAACGGGAGTGGGTTTTAGTTCATGAGCCCGTTTAATAATGTAAGTCACGTTGTGCACTGCTTCGGCGGCGCGAGCTCCTCCGGCTGCCACGGCCGAGCTGCTACACATTCTTTGGCAGTGTAAAGTGGCCATAAAAGCAACGTGCAAAGAAACGTTCGGAACACTGCGCATTCCAAATAAAATTGGGAATATTTTAACTCCAACCTGAAACAAATCTACCAGACATTGATGAAACCGGAATGGAGTAGTGATAATTCAACCGTACCATAAATAACTTCTTCTTTTGGCGGTCTTTGCCCTAAGGGGGCCTTGCGCCAAAAAATCCCAACAATCATCATCATAATTAACCCTGTCACTTTTGGCCCATTCGGGCCCGAGCGAGCAATGATAGGTGTTTTCACAAGGGATGGGACAAGTGTTTCCCATCGACCTTCTAAGTTTCAAGATAAAAAAAATTCTGTACAGCTGCAAAGAAACAGAAAATAGAATATGCCAAGCTGTTCTAAAGGAATTGAATTCCCTTTTAAAAAAATCCCAAGACAGTTTGGATCACCAAACCATTCCGAAAAATTGGAATGGGCATATTTTTGAATGAGTTGTTGTATCTATATTGATTGGCAAAACACAATTTCTCGTTCTGACACAATTTCTGTGTCTGCTAACGTGAGGCCCCTCTTTCTGTATTTAATCCAGCTAGTGCGAACATTGTTTACTATTATTAATCTGTCATTTTTCCCGGTGTAATGGTAGTCTATAGACAAAAAAATACACTCACTGCTGTTAGTTGGATAATGCTATGAAATTGAAAATCAAAACAACAGGCCATTGTGGATATGTTGTTAAATCTGGAGATTCAAAGGCAAGGGTTTTTCTTTTTCAGATGCATTAAAACACGCTGCATTTTTTGTTTTTGGAATAGCTAAATTTACAAAACTGACCCTGTTGAGCTTCATCGCATTACATAGTGGGCTTCTTTTGAGAAACTTCATACGGGAACATTATACGACATAATTTGCCCGCCTCATGCGTCCTGGCAACTAACATATATACCAGGCCACGACCACACTCGCTGCCCTCTTATCATGAAAGCTTGGATCTGGGAACATGGACTAAAAGCGGCAGGGGTGAACAAAAAACTTTTGCTTCGTTTTATGCTTATGTGGCTGGCGGGGAGCCAAGGAATAAGAGCTGAAACGTGTATGAACTTCTGCAGGATGATTTAAGCCAAGCGAGGCGACTTGTCCTGGCGCGTTTGCTACTCGAAGGCTAACCCCCGTGCTATGACGCCTGTTGTAAATTGCAAGGCGGTAGAAAACATTGTCATCTCGTGAGAATCTTTAACGAGCTCCTACCACATCGACCACGGACGTTTTCGTGTTTCGTGTGCACCAGAAACACGGCCTTCAAGTTTAAGTAGGGGGCTGTAATTGAACCTGCATCCATTCCAGAGACCTTCTTACGCCCTTAACCACTTGTGCGGAACAGGTGTGCGACGCTTTTAAGGAAATCATGACAAGCAACGAGAAGGCAATTAAGGTTAGAGGCCCTTGCCTTTGCGCGATCTAGGAATCTTGAAGCCTGAGTAGTCGCATACATTCGCAAGAAAATGAAGTTTAAAGTCGCCCTTTCATAATCGCCCGCCCAGGTGTTGTAAGTCTGTCAATTCTTTCAGACCAGCATCACACTGTTGGCTGTGAGACTAGCCGGAGTCTATGACATGGAATGAATGGAGCGTTGATTCTTGTAACTCCTCTGCAGAGGTATACTGTGTTGTAGCTAATGCACCAATCTTTCTCAGATGACAAGAGCCACTAATTTTCTGGTGCTGCGAATTACTGCGAAAATATCGAGAGGTTGTAAACCTACCTTGTGAATTGGTGACCATCTTTTATTTTACCGGTTTAGCTACTTCTGAGGATTAAAAGGTTTAAAAGCAGATGGGTTTCGTACACGTTTATTTCCGACAAAAACACAGGTTTGGTCTCGGTTCTGCACCGTTTAGTTCCGGCTCGACAAAGTATTTTTTTATGAATTTTAGTGACATCTTTCAGCGAAAACCGATTGAATATAACACCGTGCAAAAAAGCGTGAAAGTATTTCCATAAACTAGCAATTAATCCTGGATATTACTTACTTGCACTGAGGGTTGCACAGGGGAAATCTCCATTAATGTATTTTAGGTTTTGCATAGGTTGCCCACATTGCAACATTGCTTCCGAAGATAAAAAGGTCTGCGAGATGATAAACAATCCCTTCAAAATTCGCTTTTTTATTCCCCCGGGTGTGCCGTACATTTACAAGGCTGACAAAGTGTTGCCCTGCAGTGTGATGCAAAAATGGAACCCCGGAAAGATTGAGCCTCTATAAAGAAAAACTTCATTTTGTGGGAAATTCCCAAAGCAGATTTTGGTAACATCCCCAAAGTGGAGTCAGTTTTTTTTCGAAGGAATGCCCGAGAGCTGACTGGCTAGTTCACACCAGCCTGTCACTTCGAGGTTTTGCTCTCGCGTTACACTTTTGCGCCCGCGTTAGAAATTTGCTCTCGGGTTATATTCTATATGGGCGGTTGTTCACTGTTCGGAATCTGGACAAATTTTTCTTTCACTTCGAAGTTCCTGAGAAATCTGTAAAACTTTCCTTTATGGCCATACGGCAGTGTTGAGGCGGATGTCAAACTTTCTGTCCCAGAAATTTGACTTGGCTTGTTTACAAGCTGTTTGCCTTTTTACTCTTGGTATTTGTGTATTTCAAAGATGTTTTTGTGGTGTTTTAACCGTGTCTTAGAGCAAAACGTTTTTTTGCAGTACTGTCGGTGACATCTGTGCGCGCAAAACCATTCCTTACGTGAATGCCGAAAAGATAATGATGACTGCGTGTAAACACAAACATTTGCCGCAAAATTGTCAACTCACGCTTTTCGTTTGGTTAAAGCGAAGTCGGCATACATTTTTTGTCTTTCTTCCACTTATGTCTGCTTGCAGAAGCCAATGTGTGATCAAATTTCTTCACGGGCTACCTGATACTAAGAGATATAAGCATACACAATTTGCCCCTTTCTTTTATAAGACTTTAGAAAACGAACGCAGCAGTAAAGGGCACGCTAGTCATATTGTAAATGTACTAGCAAACATTCCATTCGCTATGCCTAGCAGTTTCAGTTGTGCGTTGATGCATTATTCGGTCAGTCGGCAGGTACTTCTCTTTATTGATGTTGATGGCGCAATCAGTATTCGGTTCTTTTCGCCTAAAAATCTTCAATGTGTCAGTATGCATGGAATAGTAGAAAATTCGGCGAGTTCCTAGAGGTTGATTTTACAAACTGCGCATAAATTGATGCGGATAGGTGCAAATACAGGAAGACAATACTGCGCTGGTAGTGTTTTACCCATGTTCCAATCCGGTGAGTTTGAGTGCAGTTTATAACCTTTTCTCGGCGGCCGTGTATTCAGGCCATCAAAATCTTACTGGCAGTATAATACGTTTACCTGTTAAGAGCCTTACTCCATTATGGGGGATGCGAAGCTCTAGCAAAGGCTACGTAGCCTTGTCGAATAAAATTTTACGGCGTGACATAGTTAAAGTTGTACGAGGTGTGTCTTCCCGGACGTACCAACTGCTTTATGAAGGGTGTCGAAGTTCTACAACAAACGTATAGGGGAGGTCTAGCACTGGAACAGTATTTATGTGCAATCATCTGAGGCTAAATATCATTTCGCCCGATCCTACCGTGCACATATGCGCGCCCCACTGATGAATAAGACCACTGAATATTGTTACGAAGCGGCATTTGGGAACCACCAAACACACGTCGTTGTGGTTTGTTACAGTATATTCATTCCTGTGAATTTTGCACCGTGTTTGAAATGTTTTGTTTGGATGAATTAGGGGAATTGGGTTTTGGATAGCTGCATAGCTTGGCTAGACACAGTCTAGGTTTTATTGATGGACCTTGACCTATAGAATGTTTTGGTTTCTCGTTCATATTATTATACGGCTTCTTGTGCTCTACGCAACTCCTAACCCGGAAATGTGTTTCTGCGATCTATTTTCTGTCGCTGTTGTGTGTTGTGTACAGTAACGTTTGCTCCAAAGTTCGTTCATCGCAGAGTCATACGTAGCTGTTCTCACGGCAATATTATTATAAAACGTGGCGTTCCGTGTGACGGCCACTATATTTTTTTGTTGTTTTGACAGGAGCGAGACTTACGTAGGCGTGGATTATATAACCAATTTCGATGTCTGGAAAGGTCGAGTTCTTGTGAATAACGGCGTTGTGACTACGGAATCGCATTACGATGATGGAATACGTGTCGGTGATGTAAAGCTGGGCGAAATCTATACATGCGCCATTGGCACAGACGACCAAAGATTTTTTACAGTAAGTACCATTCAAAGACGTTGACATCAATCCATAATTGTATATATGTTGTAGGCCGGAAAGTTTACACTCCGAGTATTAAACCACAAAACGTGAAGCTGAACCGTATGGTGTGTGCTACGCAATTTTGATTACTTACGGTTACCACGCTTGAAAGACTATTTTGAACTGAGAAATACAGAACTGAGTAAATACCCTAAACATAATTAATGTGACGTTTTTGAATGGGATGGGTAATCACTAGACAAGCAGGTGATGGGGAATTTCAACGTACACGTGGGTGAAACAAGCAGACACATACGTGTTGAGCAACTTCACAATAAGGAATCGGAACAGCCGGGGTAATAAAATGGCAAAGCCTTCTAAAAATAAATTAAGCAACATTGACGTGCTCTTGTACAAGTAAAGGTGTAGAAACCGGACCTACAACCTCCCCAACTTTCCATGTAGCGTTGCTGGTTCTGAAAGTTTCTATAATTTATTTACGTAAAACATGCAACATGTTGAAGATGGTTTATTTTTTTGTGGAAAAATACGGTATCGACCAGGGTATACTTTTGCGAGTATGCAGAAGGATGTTAGGCTTCATATAGGTACTGCAATACATAGATTTGTTCAAAAGCTTCAAATAGGCCACGGTTTTTATGAGTATTGCTTATGTACTGGAGCATCATATACTCATGATGCGACAAATAGCGCGTTGTAAGCTGCAAATGTCACGTGCCAAGAATAAATAACCGCTCTAGAAATGATAGGTGACGCCACCATCCCTAAGTGACTAGAAATTGTAAATACCAAAACCCTACAATTAGAAACACAAAAAGTACCTTCACAAGCACACTGAATTGTGCTTTCGTGCACTGATTTATAAGAATTTCAGTGTGCAGTGGCATATACTTTATGCCTGCATTGCGACCAATATGGTGGTTTCGATAGGTGGCGATATTACAAATTGCTGGCCTTTTAATAAAGAAATACCCCACATGGCGACAAGGAACGCGAACGCGTAAGATATTTCAACTCGCCGTCCTCCTGTCTTTTTCTTCTTCCTATTTTTTCCGTGCTTGTAATTATTGATTCAAACCTACCAATGAGCCCCATGGTATTTTCTTTGTACGCAGTTCGTACTGACATTTCAGCACAAAACATCCCGGAAAAAGGGGATTTTCAAATAAGGAAATCCTAGATGCCCAGATATACTTAGGTCTAAGCATGTAGTTTACATGCGACCGTAAAGATAGATCCCCCTATGGATACTTTGCCGCAAGTTGGAGTGCGTCATTGGGATTCTATGAAGCACAATAACATGGTTGTAGTAGCAAAGATGTTTCGATCCTTTCGGTCGCTGTCTTCGTTGAAGAAACACCACTACTCGTTCGAGTGCAAAGGAAAACAACAGGATTTCTTTATGCAGAAGTACAGAAGGTTACAGCGTTCCGTCTCGCATGCTTTCAACGAACGAACTGGCCCCCCGCTCCCCGCCGCCGCGGTCCCTTCTATCGGGGGAGAGGAGGCCACGTTCCCTAGTGAAACAAGAATCATAGGCTCCGGAACGATCGCCGGGTGGCGCTGCACTCTCCCCTCCAAGGTGATTGGCGAGGTGATTGTACCGTGGCGTTGCGACTAAGGCCGCTGTGCAACGCCACCCCGTTACAAAGGGGAAGCTACTAAGCATCATCATCATCATCATCATCATTATCGGGGGAGTACGCCGGGGCGGCCGCCGCTTCGGCACTTGCATTTTTTTGCTGCGCGCGTGCTGCATTTATCACGCTACGGTGAGGTCCAGGTAAAAGTTTCTTTCGACTTATGAAAGCATACACAATAGCACGTGTCCAGCAAGTTCGGTTTACACGTAGAGTAGCTAGTTGGTTCATTTTTGCCGGTGCTTGTCTTGTCGTCTGCTAGAGACACGTCGTCTGCTACGCGCCAGACAAACGGCCGAGCGCCCCGGCGGTTTCATGGGATAAAGCGTGCTCTTGTCGGTGACCTTTGGCTGGTATAACCACCTCAGTCATCGCGAAATCACTGCGTCTGGTGAAGGGCTTTTCAGCGCTCTAAGCAGACGCCCCCCGGCCCACTCCTCCGCGTCTGGCAAGTGCACGCGCAGCTCGCGCTGTCTCCCGCACCGCCTGAGGCATCCAGCCTCCCACTCACGAATGCGAACAAAGCAACCGCCAAAGAGCGGCGGGAACACTCCTCACTATCTCGAAACGAAAAGATGAAACTGAAAGCGAAGCAAACCCCCCCTTTGTTGCATGGTCAGCTGCCACGACAGTAAAGAAGATGATCCATTTGTTAAATTCTGCATATTCCTCGCGAAAGCGCACCAAAAGGATAGACGGTCAGCATGGATCAGTGCTGTTCGAAAGGTGAAATAAGCTGACACATTTTTGTTTGTATCTGTGTTGCTTCAGTTTACATTACCCGGCTTTGAAAATGCGAACTAGAGTTCTAACGAGTCCTCCCCTCTACACTTTTTTTAATGCATGCTGCCAATGATTGTTTTCCGCTATAATAAATGAACTTCGGAGTTGTTTAGCTGGTATCGTTCGATATCGTCCATGTATAACACAATAGGTTGACATTTTGCATGGGTGAAAAAAAAAGTTTTAGCGAGTTACCTGGCTGTAGTAGCTGTGGTCCGTCTTGTCATTGTGACTTTTGCTCTGAACGGGATTGCTGCGTTGTTCGTTGTTTTCCCACATTTACAAATACTGGTAATTGAAAGAGTAATACACCAAATTCTGCGTATTAATAGTAAATAAAAGTTATACGCCACAAGCTGTTCTGTTGTTTCCGCGAACTGTCACGCTAACCCATACTTGTACTGCAAGCGGGTGACAAACATTGCGAACAAACATTTCTTCAAGGACAAGTAAAATGGAAATGCGGCGCTGTCAGCGCACCCCTTAATTAGCGTGTGCCTTTCTAATGCTTTTTTATAAGATGCAGCTGATTGTTTCAAGAGTAAGAAATCACCTATTAACCATAATCAATCACGTTTATCTTACATTTCTTGCAAGCCTCAGTGTTGCTGCAGTCCAGAAAGTCCGGATGTCCGAATCGCGAGCACGCGAAGGGAGTAACAAACAGTAGAAAAGTACGCTGTTACCAGCTGAACAGCTGTCGCCTTGCAGAAGAAAAGAGCAACCGACGACCGCCGAACAACGCGTTTCCCCCCTTAAAATCGTCGGAGCAGTCTGCCGGTCGAGCGGCGGATCTGCAGCTGACGACAAGACAAACGTCGACAAAAATGAACTCAGTGACTACTCTACGTTTAAACCGAAGTTGCTGGACACGTGCCGACGCGCATGGTTTCATAAGCAAAAAAAAATTTTGCCCAGCCCTCTTCCTAGCGCGAAAAGTGCAGCACGCGCGCAGCGAATAAAGCACGTGCCAAAGCGGCGGCCGCCGCTGCGTACTCCCCCGGAGGGGAGAGAGCAGCGCTTCCCTGGCCCGGCAAACTTTAGCTTCGCCTCCCAATACGTGGCGCGTGCGCGGACCCCGCCCGTGGTCCCAGTTGACAGCCCCCGGCGGCGGCCGCGCTCGCTTTGCTTCGTCCATTCTCCCGGTTCTGCGGGGTTTCTTTCTTCTCCGCGTTCTCAGACTGAATCCGTCGCAACACACTCCACACCGAATGGGCTCAAGCACATTCCGTCTCTAGCGGGTAAATGAGCTGTATCGGGCGCGTTAACGAAACGCCGCGTTGCACTCTTACTGTGTACTAGCGCACTTTACCATCCCGTCCCTCAAAAACATTTTCGATCCTTTCAAGCTTCCATAGCAAGCGCGGTGCCGGTTCTTTTTTTAGCACCAGCTGGCCCACTCTGGGAGGTGGCGACTCCTTCCTGTCGGTAGCATAGGCGTATTTGAGCTCTCGCATGTACTCGGCTCCCCATGCCACCCAGAATTGATTCAACAGGCGCTTTCGGCGCCTCCAGAGCACGCGGAGTGCCTCGGGCGTAGAAGCAGGCTGCTGCGCGACTTCCGGTTGCAGTGTAGTTAGCCGTCTTCCAGTGAGAAAGCTGGCTGGTGTAAGGCGGGTGCGCTCTCCCACGTCACTGTATACATACGTGAAGGGGTGGGAATTTATCACCGCCTCCACTTCAGTCAAAATGGTGGCCACTTCGTGCCAACCCAAAACGTTCCCCCAATAACTTTCTTCAGTGCCCCTTTCACTGAACGCACCAGCCTTTTGTAAAAACCTCCCCATCATCGTGCCCGCTAAACAATGAATTTCCACTCCATCCCTGCGCTAGAAAAGTGATCGATCACGTCTGGATGTCACCACACGTTCCACAGTTCGAACAGTTCTTTGGTGGCGCGCTTGAATGTCAAAGCATTGTCCGAGTACACGACGCGACACAGCCCTCTCCGGGACACAAATCTGCGGAAAACTAACAAAAAGCTCGCAGTTGTCCTGTCATGTACCAGTTCTCAATGCATAGCTCGCGTAACCGCACAGGTGAATGGCACAATATATGCCTTACGCGTGACACCATTGTCTCTAACATACAGTGGGCCCGCTAAGTCAGTACCGATCATTTAGAAAGCATCTGCTCTGGTTGTCCGGTCATCCGGCAGATGTCCCGTTGGCGCGCACGCCGGTGCAGCATTGAAACGCTGAACGTCACACACGCACGCACCACCTTCTTCACGAGTTCTCTGCCTCGCGGAACCCAGTATTTCTCACGAAGCTGGACGACGCTGTCTCTCACTCCTGCGTGCAGAACCGGTCGGTGGGCGTCGATCGCCAGCGGCGTTGAATATCTGTGCTGTTTGGGCAAGACGACGGGGTTCGCTCGTCGTAAGTCATGTTTGCCGAGTGAAAGGGGCTCTTGATCCGAAGCACTCCTTCGTCGTCGATGAAGGTGATGAAGACTCGGAGGGGAGAATCACGTGGAGACTTGGTTCCTTCGGTCACACATTTTAGGTCAGCCGAGAACGCCGACTGCTGTGCCTTTCTCAGCCAGTGTATTCGTGCTGCTTGGATCTCCGTCGCGGTCAAGGGTCCCGATCTTTTTTCCGTGGACTTCAGGTTGTGGAGGAAGCAGAAAATTCAAGCGGTCGTTCGGTTGGCCTTGGACGCCGAGCTGAATCTGAAAATGCCGAGCAGTTCCGCAGATGGCTCTGTGGCAATCTCTAACACCTCAGCCCGTTCTTGCCGCTCCTCAAGGTGGTCTTGTAGGACATAGTGCATTTTTCTTTCGGCCAATCCGTCGCCAGCAATGAGAACCATTCCGGCCCTCTCCACCAATGATCCGATGACAGCAGTTTCGATGCCCTCAAACCTCGTGTCATCAAGTCGCCAGGATTGTCCTTCCCAGGGCAGTGATACCATGTCGCGCCCAGAGAATGGCTTTGAATTTGTTGCACACGGTTTCGGACGAACAATTTCCATCTGCTCGCGTCTCCCGTTATATAATGCAAGGTAATTGAGGAATCGGTCCAAAAGTGAACCTCGTTCACTTCGATCTCGAGGCACGTTTTGACGTACTTATACAGCCTCGCGGCTATCAAGCCGGCCATCAGCTCAAGCCTGGGCAAGGTGACCTCTTTCAGTGGCGCCACTCGGCCTTTTGCCAGAAGCAGTGTCGTCGTTGTGGCTCCAGTGTCGTGGATAGTTAAGAGGTAGACTACAGCTCCGTAGGTCACCGTGCTGGCATCTGCGTAAATGTGCAGCGCTCGATGGGACACGTTTCCCAAAAGCTCCGTGGCGTAATACCTCGGCACGCTGACTCACTTCAGGTTTGCAAGCTCATCGCACCAAGCGATCCATTCCTTCAGTAGCTGCGCTGGCAGTACGTCATCACATCGAAGGTTGCGTTTCCAGATTTCCTGAAAGAGGATTTTGGCCCTCACGACAAACGGTGACAGGAGTCCAAGAGAGTCGTATAATCTCGCTGTCATCTGGAGAACGAAACGTTTTGTGTCTCCTCCACGTTGTGCGAACTCGACCACTTGATCCGGAGAAAAGGTCAGGCAGTCCTCCTAGCGCTTCCAAGTCATTCCCAGGACTTTCAGCAAGTTCGCAGCTTGGCCCAAGTTTCTTTCAACGCCGCCCTTCTATTCAAACATTCCTGTTAGAGCTGCAATATTAAAGCCCCACTTGTGGAGTCTCATGCCTGCCAGCACGAATATTTCATTCGCTTTGGCATACAGTCGCTTGCCTATTCCTCGCTGGTCGCCCCAGTCAACAAATCGTCAACGTACACCAATTTCCTTGGCGTCGGTGCAGTGTCTGGGTAGGCGCTCTCCATAGCTTGGAAATGGTGCTGAAGGGTAGCGGCCAGCAAGAACGGTCTTGCAGTCGTATCAAATGTCACCCTCGTCATTCGCCAAGTCTCGATTTCCGGAATTGGTTCATCTAGTCACGGAGGGTCTTTGTACCAGAGGAATCGGAGCGTCTCACAATCCTCCTCCTTCACTCGGATTTGCAAGAAGGCCTTTTCCACATCCGCGACCGAAGCTATGGGATGTGTCCGGAAGTTCAGGAGGAAGGCGACCAGATCCGGATTAATGTTCGGACCGCTTTCCAAGCTGTCGTTCAGAGATTTTGAGTTTGCACAGTGGAATGAAGCGTCAAATACAATCCTGAGCTTTGTGCTGCTGCTGTTTTCTCGTACTACAGCCTGGTGGGGCATGTAATACAGCACCTTCGCCACTCCTTCATCCCTACCTTCGTCATCAACCCTTTCTGCTGTTCCACTGTTACGATAAAACCGAATTGACTGATCGTACTCTTCGAGGAAACCTTTGTTTTTTGACAGTTTCTTCCTCACGTTCACCATTCTGTTTAACGCCACCTGCTTGTTGTCCGTGAGCCTGACGTCAGCTTTCCAAGGGAGGGCAGCTCCGAATCTGCCATCCGACTGAGTGATGCTGGCTTCAAAGTTCTGCCTAACATGTCCCCCCGGAGGGTCGTCATCCAAGGCGTCGGTGACTCCCAAACTTTCGAGCTCCCAAAAGCTCCTTAGAAGCGAGGAAGACTCGAGATCTGGAGCCGTTGCCTTTAGCACGATCGCTTGGGAACAATTCATTCTGTTTGTGCGTGACCCCGTTCGTCCCTGGACTGCCCATCCGAATACGGATTCCACCGCAGTCAAACTTTCCGTCAGTCGGTGGATCCGTCCGGTCATCGCAGTCCAGTAGTGGTCGGATCCCAGCAGCAAGTCAACGTCTCGATCGCTCTGTCCACTCAAATCATCCCCAACTGAGAGGCCAATCTCATTTTACTTGAAACAGAATGCTTTCATCAGGGCTGGGAGGTCGTGCTCACAGATCTTTGGCGTTTCTAGCGCGTCGATCTCAATTTTTTTGTCATCCAGTCGGCTTCTCAAGGTTACCAAAACCCTCCGAAAAGTGCGTTTCTTTGCTTTCACCTCCGAATACGCCAACCGCCAGAATCTCGGTTCCGAGAAGTTTGCAGTTCAGATCCTGTGACAGCTTTTCCGTTATAAAGGTGCGTTGGCTTCCGCTGTCAAGCATTAGCCTGGCCGACGTCCTGTGCCTGCACCTCTCAACCCATGCTGTTACGGTTTGCAATAGAACGGTTGGTTACACGCTGCCCTTTTCTGTAGTTTGGAGACTGACGGGCTCGTTCGGAATCTTTCCTTTTTTCGCGTGGACCGGTTGGTCAGGGATCCGTTTAGGTGGGGTGTAATCATGGTCACACATGCTGGTAGCGTGCCGGCCATGACACTTGCCGCAACTCAGTATGCACGTGCACATTCTCGCTGTATGATGCGGGATTGTGTACCTAAAACACCTCCTGCCTTGCTGCAACATGCGTTTCTTCTATGTCAGAGGGATTTCTTCGGTGCAGTCTTTGGTGGCATGCTTTTTTGAGTTGCACAGAAAGCATTCCATCCCTTTAACTGTGCCGTGCAGCGCGGCCGCTGATGGTTGTCGTGACTTCGCAAACTGCAGTGGCTTATTGTCGCGTTCATGATTAGGGAAGCGAGATGGAGGCTTACCAGTTCCGTCAGGTCGCTCGATGATGGACTTTTCCAGGGTCTCTACCTCGATTCGGAGAAAGTTCAAAAGGTCGCTCAGCATGCCGAGGTGCACCGGCTGTTTTGAAATCTCGGAGCTGGTATCGCTGCTCGATGTTCCCGCAGAGCTGGCCTCTTCCGCATTCCTCGATGTCAACTTTCTGTTGTAATCCAGGCTCAGGTCGGATGGAAGTGCACGAAGTAGGCCGAGATACAGCATGGCGCAGTACGACTCCTCTCCCACATCCCAACGCCTTCAGGCCTCGTAGGTGAGCTTGGACGTTGTCGTACATACGGCGCAGTGCTCGGACGTTCCGTGGTGACGAGACCGGTGTTAGGTTCATTAGGCTGTCGATGTGGTCTTGGATGAGCGCCGCCTGGTTTCCAAACCTCTGCTGCGGGTCTGCAGCACTCCGATGTTGGCTGCAGACCCGCAATTGCCGCTGCTCCCTCTCCGATCAGTGCAGCCCTCAGGTAATTGAACTTTTCCGACGTCGCCAAGTCCGGATTTTTATGAATGGCGGTTTCGAACTGCTCCCAAAAAGGTTGCCAATTCCTTCGGTTTCCGTTAAATTTTAGAAGCTCCAATTTAGGGAGTTTGACTTTTGCCGCCGTTGCTGTCCTTGCTCTTATTGCGTTGCTGTCTTGTTCGGAGTTGCCACCACAAGAGTTATTGTTGCAGCTTGGTTTGACACTGCCTTTCAGTCTCGTCAGGCAGGTTACGATCTTGTCACGATGCTCGATGGCATGTGTGAACTCGTCTTCTGCGTCTTCGTCGATCAGTAAAGGCTCAATTGCCGCGTTCACATCTTTCAGCTGAGCCTCCACAAGCAGCAGGCTTTCGATCAGGACTTCAAGTTCCTCGACACTTGGCATAGACAGCGGTAGCAGCTTTTCTGCCTCGCCAACAAGTCGACTTACTTCAGCCCGCAGGGTCTTTTGTTTCTTCTTCTGTAGCTCCATGCCGATCGTCGTCCACGTTCAACGGAGCAGTCGAACGCTGTTGCTCGCCGATGCACTCACTTTACGTTCATCTTTCCGCATCCCGGGTTTCGGCACCAAAATTTTGTAGTAGCGAAGATTTTTTGATCATTTCGGTCGCTGTCGTCGTTCAAGAAAAACAACTACTCGTTCGAGTGCAAAGGAAAACAACAGGATTGCTTTATGCCGAAGTACAGAAGGTTACAGCGTTCCGTCTTACATGCTTTCAACGAACCAACTGGCCCCCCGCTCCCCGCCACCGCGGTCTCTTCTTTCGAGAAAGAGGGGGCCACGTTCCCTGGTGAAACAAGAACCATATGTGGCACGCGCGCGGACCCCGCCGGTGGTCCGAGTTGACAGCCCCCGGCGCTGGCCGCGCGCGCTTTGCTTCGTCCATTCTCCCGCTTCTGCGGTGTTTCCTTCTCCGCGTTCTCAGACTGAATCCGCCGCAACAATAGTATCACGACCTAGCATATGGTTGGGAGTTGATTGCAGACTAACCTCATTGTGGGCTCACAAAAAGTGGCGAAAAGTTATTAAGGCGGCACTAACAATAATTATAACTCACTATATTCATTTGATTGAGATAAAAAACCGCCCACCCATAATTGCAAACTTCTTGATCATGATAGCTGTCTAAAGTGGACAAATTATTACCCAATATTTTCGCCACAACGTTTTTGCATACGAATCACACAAGCTGGCCAAATTTCCCCCGATTAATGATTCCTTTTATTCTCTAGAAAAACGTCAGCGTCTATAACTGTGCATTTGCGATAACTGACAACTTTCCCGGAATTACCATCGTAGATTTAACGTACTCGAAATATTTGGAAAGCTAATATAAAACGTATACGAATCTAATAATGTAAGTCGTTAGAAGTTATTTTATAGCTCTTACAATTTGTAAGACATACATGCCCTGTCTCCGGTCCACAGTTTTGAGACACGCACACTTTAAAATCACAGCAAAGGTTTGGTAAACGAAGGGGCGGGAAGGTTTGGCACTTAAACACACTACTTGGATAGTGTATCATAATGCGGGAATCAGGATTGCCATATTATGAATGTGGGCTTTTAATATAATATAAACAACCCCCTTACATGTGCCTTCAGAGTGTGCCTAATTATATGAAGCCTCCTGATATGTGCATCACAAAAGTAAAAAAAAACCGGGCGATGTCCACTAACGTGAAAACAAGGGAGCGGAAACAAGTGTACTCAAAAATTGTAAGTCTCTCTCCTGCCCCACGGCGCGCGCTCATATACGCGGCATCCCGAAAACGAAGACGGAGAAGTGACATTTGAAATGTAGAATTGCAAATTTTAAAGTTAAAGCGAGTGCGCAGGGAGATAGAAGCGAGCAAGCAAGCGTGAACAAAAAACGAGTGTCCCGGTGTGTGGTTTTAGGGCGCGCTTTTGCCCATGGAGGTGGAACTGTCCAAGCGAGAGGCTTTGGGAAACGAGTGTCGCGGGTTTTAGTAGCGTGACTACATAAGAATAAAATGGCGAACGACGACGCCGACATGCGGTGCAGACAACCTGAGTCACTCGGGTGCTTCACGTATAAAATCTGTGTATTCCAAGAAACGGTCTCGCGGTAAAACGCCGAAGCCGCGAAATGACCGATTAGACGTAGGCTTCAGACGGCCCGCACAAGTATACTAAACAAATTCCTCAATCATGTCGCCGTTGACACAACAACTAGTGACGCAGAGAGTCTTCCGAAAGCACTCAGTGTAGCCGTCATCTACATCGACGAAATGTCAAATGATTCAGGGCCACGGTGGCCGGATTTCGAGGGAAATCGTGGAAGGTGCGAAACTCATAGGGCTGGGTGAAGAACGGGTCAGCCCGCCTTCCGTTAATGATTCTGCAAAGACATGGATTGCCTACAGGGGTGAGAGAAAGTCGACATAACATAGCTAGTCATTTCAAACAACATAACACGTTTATAGTTGGAGAACGCGTCGGAGGGTGTTGCATCTCATGTGTGGTGCCTAGTGGTTTGATACTTCTTATCGTGTTGACTGGTTTTGTCACAGCCCTCCTGCTGTGTGCCTCAGCAGAAATCCCTTGTTTTTTCTGCGCTATTGCATTAGGTCGTATACGAACCGCGACTTCATAACAGCGAAGTGGTACTTGTCGGTTTCACGCCCTATAGCATGTAGACGATCGGAAACAACCATACAATGTGTGGAACAGTAAGCGTGGACCAGTAATACCATACAATACAAGACCTCTTACTGTGAAACACTCCTGAAGTCTTCCGGCTATGTCTGCTGTGCTAAGACTGTCAATACCATGCATACTACTGAGTAAAAAAATTGTAAATGCTGGGACTACCGTAAAACCTGAAAATCTAGATTCGTTCACGGTGACATTGCATCGCACAGCAAGGAATGTTTTCGTATTTGGACTGGTAAGCGTGCTGATGTAAATATTCAATCTGCCGAACGAAGTGGAAACACGCACAATAAAAAGTACGTTAAAGAAAAAAATTCGGCTGCCACGGAGACACCTCCTTGCAGTGAATACTACACTGGAATAACGATGCGCAGGGGACAAAAACCACTTCGGCTACATAGACAGAATGTCGTTGACGAGCGTGGTAACCTCAGGAAGACTAGTTACCCTGAAACGCAGCCTCACCGCTATAGAACTCAGACTTTACCAGAAGCAAAAAGAATTGCCCGTAGCAATAAATCGAGGCGCTTGTTTGCAATTTACAACCATTTCTGCAAATATTCCATCTCGCGTGGCATTGCAGCTCAGTCGACGCAAAAACTTGCTTTCCGCCTTACTATCCTCGCAACTTTTTTTTGGTTTTTGAACGCTCTTAATTTTTTTTTCTTGTGAGAGAAAAAAACCGGCAAAGCGTCAGCATCACCCGCACGTGGCTCATAGGTGCGGTGTGTGTGTGATGGAGTGCCTGTGGAAGACGAGGAAGAAGGGACCGAGCGCGCAGCTGCATCGAGTGCGTGCAGAAGAATCGAATAGGCAAGGGTTCAGCGGACGCATTTGACGCGCTGGGCGAGTGAGCGCGGCCCTGTGAGCGCTTGGAGCTAGAAGCAAGGGTCCCAACCGCTGCTGTGCCCGGAGAGCCGTCGGCCGTAGTCCGGTTACGGAAGTCTGTCTGCTGGTCCCTGCCTGGATCTGGTGACGCGCTAGGCCAGAGAGCGCGGTTCGGGGAAACACCGGCTCACGACCGCCGCTGGGCCATCGAGCCGTGAACCACAGTGCACGGTCCCTGACGTCCGGTCGCTGTCCCGTGTCCACACCCGACGTGGCGTGAGACTCCTCAGCGAGCAAGGCGCGCCGTGGTACATCGGCCGATCCCACGCACTTCGTGAGGAGACCTCGTTGGACTACTGCGCATCCTGAACCATGTAGGACGTTTCCTCTCTTGCTCTCTTTAGCGAATAGCGAACAGATTTTTTTGCCTGTTACCGCAGCTAACGCTCTTTGCTTTGGTCTCATTTCCCCTGGGTGTTTCCGCTACTTTCTCTTAACTTCGGCTCTCACCTTCCATGCATAAAGCTATCCCTACTTGCGCACGTATTAGTTACCTCTTCGTGGCTTTCTAGCTGGTCCTAGGCCCATTCATGACACAAAAGTGGCGAGCCTGCCAGGATCCGCATTTTACCACCTGTAGAGAGGAGCCTTTCTACTGTTCTTCACTTTCGCCGCACACCAAAATGGACATAGCCGCACTGGAAAAAATAATGAAAGCCGGAGAGGGGCTGGGGTTGACCGGTGAAGAGGTTCGGAAGTACTTCGACAGCGAGCGCGAGAAACGTAAAGTGGAGTTAGCTCTGAACAGAGAGGCCAGGCGACTTGGTGTCGATGTTGGTGTATTAAGCAAAGTGCTTTGTCCAAAGAAGAGGTCGCGAGGCAGTATGAGCAAAAAAAGGATGAAGAGGAAAGGGAGGCACTCAGGGAGTATGAGAAGAGGAAGGACGAGGATGAAGGAAGGATAGCTGCCCTCAAGAAGCAGATCGCCGCTCTGGAATTGCGCAGATGTCTCGTTCGTCCCAACGTCCTACCTCTTGCCCCCGTGCATGTGCCAGGCTCCCAACCTAGCCACCCAGTTCCTGTTCAAGGAGAGCTTGACTTACAGGCCCTAACATCAATGACATTAACAAAGAAGGTCCTGGGGAAGATCAGCCACAGGGTTCACTTAGCCTCGAAGCGTGTTCAAACAACGTCCAGGAAGTAATTATTCCAAAAGAACGCCAAGGTGGCAGCGAGATGTTTTCGAGCTCACAAATCAAATATCAAATATCAAAAACACCCGTCTCTACTCCGCATAGCCGCGTATCTCTAAAGCAAGGTTGTGAAAAGTGTTTTTACCATTGCGAGACTCAATATTTGCCTAAGTTGAGTCGCAAAAGCAAATGCAATGTGACGTGCCAGGCTAAGAGATTTTCAATTGACTTAGTACGTCGTAGGAGTGTAAGGATGAGAAACCTTTTCGCAGGACCAACCACTGCTATCCGCCTTTCCGCGTGCAATGCTACTCAGCGTAGAGCCACTCCAACCAAGCAAGTGCGCAAGAGGGGTAAAATAGGACGTAAGCGGAGGAGAAAGCTACAAAGGCGCGAACAGCGTAATACGTTTCCAACAGTTCCAGGCGGCTATTTTTCTACTCGATTGTCTGAACACAAGCACCCTACTAAGAGGCGCAGGAACCGACACCAGTGGGTCTTTCATAGCAGAGGGTCGTGCTGCCCGACGCGGAAGAGGCGCCGAGTTTCTCAGGCAACCGTAGGCTTTTCTGGCGTACACACATGCCTGGACCTGCAAATATGACTCTGAACAAGGATTTCCGGCTGTACATAGCTCCGTGCCCTATCTTTTTTGAACTGTTTCTTGTGAACTGTTATGCTGTGTGAACTGCTTTCTTTTCTACGAACTCGAACAAAGTGACTGTGCTGTATTGCTCTGCTACATACATTAGTTTTTCAAACGTCTCTTCGATACGAACTGGCCTTCACCCTCAGCGTCTCCAGAATAGTTCTAAGAACTTTCTGAAGAGGGGGGTACTGTGGTGAAGGGCCGGTGCAGAGTGGTGGCCAATCCGCCGGTACCAGTGACGGAAAGTTTGTGCAAGAGGAAGCGGCATTGAAGAAGGGCAGGAAGACGAGGAATGAGCTCGCAAGCGGCCGGTCAAGACGACAGCAGGACGGCGCCCTCGCGGTGTAGGCCCGAGGTCCGTCACCGGCACTTCCTTCCAAGTTTCCGTGCGTCGCGGTGTAGGCTCGACGACAGCCCTGGACGGCGCCGGGGGAAGCTGGGCTCCTGCCACAGAGTGAGCGGTGTGTCGGTGACGTGGAGCGCGTGCAGCGAGGCCTCGGCGTGGCGCAGGCCTAAGGCCTTCCATCCCGCCGCTAGCCATCGGCCACCGTCACATGGTTGTCCATCGAGAAACCTCTACAACGACTCCAGCAACCTCCCCGTGGCCAGCCAAGGAACCGCGTCTCGCGAGTCGTCGCATCCAGACCATCTCGTCTCGGCGATCGCCGTCTATGAGCATACGACTCCCTTCATGACTTTGTCCGCCGTCATCCGCACCTTCATGTTTCCGCGTGTAGTCCATCTGTGTGCTGCAGTGTCTATTCCGGTTTTGTACATTATCTAGCTAATATCTATGTTGTTTGTATGCGTTTGCAAGAACATAGTCCCGGCTCATGACTTCCTACGCGGTCCGGCCGAACATTCATTACAGTGTGTTTCATCCACTTCTGATTGGTCATTGTTTTCGGAGGGAGAGCGTAACGCCACCTCGACGTCACTATTGCTTGGTAACCTCGTCACAAAGTGAACTTGGCGGCCTACATTACGCTACTCGGCAGTGAAGTTCATGTACACCTACAGTGCAGAGGCTTGTTCTTATTGTTTTCATAAGTGCTTTTGTAAGTTTCTTATCTCACCAGGGGGCATTGAGAACCACAATGGAGGAATACGCAGTATAGGTGACTGATATGACGCCTTTGTGTGCGGCATGCGAACAGCCTAAAAGTCAATGCGGGTAAGTCTTGATTATTTAGAATGCTGCATAGATATCCACACGCCACCGTGGAGACTAACAGCATTAGATTCAAGGTTAGTGCAGACATTGATTCAGAGACTTTTAAATCTGCTTCCCAAGCAACATGGCGTTGTGCCACTCTATGCCAAGGCACTTCCAGTAATAGGGCGTATGATTCGATCCTTGCGGCATAGACAAACTCAAGCTTACATGTCCAAATCGAACTCGGTAGGTATAAACACGTGGTAGCTGCATATGCCTTACGGTTTCGGCAGAAAATATATCTGCATCAACAGTTGATCAACCGCCATGCTCAACTACAATGGAGACGGAGCAAAGGCACACTGGCGGCACTACTTTACGCCCCTGATGTTGAAACTGTTTGCCATAGTGCAATAGGCTTGAGCATTTAGGCAATCTCTTTTAGCCAAAGTAGTGGTTAATTGGCAATTTTATTCCTTTTAGTTTAGAGCAGTTTCAAAGCAATGCCATTTTTTATAGCAGTCGGAAAGGTTCCGTTTAACAGGGTGTGTGTTATCTGCTTTTTTCTTACCTACTCTTCATGCTTTCGACAGTTCTTGTTCAAACTTCCACTTGTTCATAATATATCTTAATCTGCTACATATTCAATATGTGGATAGGTTCTCATCTGTGATTTCAGAAATGCCAATATTCATCAGATTGCGGCGTCGACAGCGATAGTCAAAGCCGTCTAGTTGTACTGGTTTTCATGCAACACTTTTTTCAGAGAAAAAACTTGCGATTTAAGTTGCTGATTTCTTCTGTATGCTTAGCGATACCTTTAAGCGCCTTATTGTGCTCCATGAGGCAAGCGTTTACTGTTTTTTAACTCCACTGTGGGGCTGCTGTATTTTATTTGATTCTTGAAGAACTGTTCGCCTGTCATTTGTAAGGGCCGTGGCTTCGTTGGAATGGCCCGGGCTGCTTTCAACGTCCTCGGCTAACAACTGTAAAATAACACCACAAGCATCTTGAACCAATTACACAGACTTTTCGCGGCGCGGTAGGACAATATTACTCCTATTATTACTACGAAAGCTACGGAAATCATGTTTTTAAAGAACCTGTACGAAAGGACAAGACCAGTCGTCGTTGCATCTGGGGTCGTCCCGCCGCACCCTCTAAAGTCCAGCTCACTGGGTCCGGCTACTTGTAGCTTTGGTGGTTGCGCTGGCGGCCGTCTGTGACGAGCAGATTGCTTCGTCAAGCCGCTCCTTGTATACACATCCCCGTGGTGATCCTCGAGCATGAATTGATCCAAACAACCGGAATGCTTGCCCGCTGGTGCGGACATGGCGGTGAGGGGCAGAGAGACCTCTAAAAAAAGGCCAGGACGAGTCATTCTTGTTGTCAGCAACCCGTACTCAATTTTGGCCAAAGCGAAACATTGCATGACGCTGTGGTGGCTGCTCATAAAAGTGGCAGTGGAACTGGCCATTTTTATAGGGGGCTTACGCTAGGCTACACTTAACGCTACGACAGTTTGGCGCTTGAAAGCGCCGCAGATGCCCGCTTCTCGAGTCTGACGTTGTGTTTGCTGAGCGAAAAAATGATTAACGGCTCATAGTGGGTACACCGCGCAATCATGAACACCAAGCGGTTTTGCATGATCACTGTGCAATTTTTTTCCGGGATGCGCAGCCGTGAGGTTTGCAACACAAAAAATTTGGGGTCTGGTTGTCGACGGCACTGCTAATTCTACGGTTCGAGTGTGTCGGTCCTCGCGCACCGTCGCGTTCACGGCATTGAACAATGTGTAGCAACAAAATTCAATGGCCCTACCACGCACTTGGACCGTTTGTATAAAGTCAGATGGGGAGAATCGAGCTTGATCGGCTCGAGAAGACCGCCGGGGAAACACAAGCTTGCGTTGAGCAGCCATGTCGACAGCCTGACTCGCGGCTGGGTAGCCGCCGCTCGGCGACGCCACTGCTCGCCACTTCGCTGTAAGCGGGACAAGCTCTTCGTTAGCTTCGAGTAATGCGGTCTAAAATACTTGCGTTTGGGTTGGGACCAGAAGAAGGTTCGAAAAATGCGTTATTTTGAGCAAAGCGATTTCGCTCTAACGAGTAATTGCTGTATACGTTCTGACCGCTGCCAATATGAGACTGGTCTCATCAGTCTGTCTCTACATGACAGAATAAATTTGTTTTTAACTCCCCATTGTGGTAGGCCACCGCGGCCATCCTTTGAACAGGCTTAGGGAAACTTTACTTTGATTATCCTGTCTATATAACCTGGATAGTCCTGCGCATAAAATAAGGATCACAGTACCCGGTGTTCCACGGCGGGAGCTTGGTTTGGTTCGCGGACTCCATTACCCCACCCTTCAATAAACATCACAGATCCACAGAGCCGACAATTATCTTTGCACTGTAGGATATGTACCACCTCGAAGTCTAACATCACGGCAAAATGATTTTATCATGCGGAACCTTCACTATCATTCTCGTGTACTGAATACCACCTACATCTCCAAAACCTGGACATTTGCGGGTGGCCTTCGCCTCAATGTTACAGGACCCAGCCTCTTTGGCGGCTCATAAATGTGTACCATATTTACCAAACATAGAGGCGCTAGATAAGCCGAACAAGATCGAACATGTATCCATCTAGCTGCTTTCTAAACATGTCCTAATTACGTGATTATAAGGAAGACCAGCGAAGGACTTGCCACAAAATATCAGTAAATGAATTGTTTTTGATACCACTTACGGAATACAATTCTTTACGTCTCCGTCTTTATGGACCTTGAAGAATGTAGTGTGGCGTTGCTAAGATGAGCACAACGACAACCCTACTTTTTTCAGCTGCCGACGAGAAGCAGCACAATGAAAGCAGGCTTGTTAGCTGCTTCCAGAAACATTTCTGCAACTACAGTGCAGCAATGTATAACAGCTGTGACCACGCTCCCCTAGGATGAGTCTGGTATTCTACAGGCGCTGTTCCAACTCGCATACAATTCTTTTTGCCAACTAGAACCATCTTGGTGTTCAGTGCCCACAAGACATCGCCCCACACTCAGCAGTGAGCCGACCAGAATACAGTACTGCAAACAAGAAGACGCAATAGATCCAGCATTCCTGAAGCAGCAAGGATGGCGGCACATTTGCCGTGGACGTAGGGAATCAAATAAAGCTCATACCCGTTTACAGCTTTCATCGACGGACAGACCCACGCCCAACGTTCTCCAGTAATGCAAGAAACAACAAAACCACGCATTCCGAAGAACCACTGTTAGATGATGGTGTCAACGACATTCTTCACCTACAAAGGCGCCTCGGCCTCAACAAGGAAAGTATCACAGGCTTAGCAGATGCAGTTTGCAGCCAGAGCAAGTAGCCACACAGCCCAGAAAGACAGCACCGAATTCATCATAGATAGAACTTCATCCTTACAAGGAAGTAAAGGTTAGGCTGAGCTCAACGATTCTTTTCGAATGTCCTACTGACCCTACGACTAACACCTACCATCTGGCAAATTAAAAGACGCCATGATGATCATGACCCTCATCATCATCATTATTATCAGCGTCTAGATGTCCAATCCAAGACAAAGGCCTCTCCTATTGACCTCCTATTTCTTGCGTCCTATGCTTTTCGATTCGAGCGCTGCTCAAGATTGGGGAAAACAATAGCACAATCACAGATCATGCGCTCCTGCTGTAAGCTAGCCAGAATTCAGAAAGAAAAATTACGCCCATCTTTCCCCGAGAGAACCCTGATGTGATGCTACGCATCGGGGGGGTTCGATTGGTCATAACGTTGCCTTGAGCGTTTGCGCGGACGCTGGTATGGATTGTGTCAGCCCACTCGCTGAAGGGACCGTTGCTTCCATCACGTCTTCATCGGAAGAATCAAGTCAAGCACGGAGTCGTCAAGGAAAGTCACGCGGAATCGAACGAGAGCGAGCGCTGACTGAACCGCCGCAGCGCGCTCCCCGCTTTATATTCACAGCGCCTGAAGGAGAGGAGACAGCGGAGGAGAGTCGCGTATGCGCGCACTTGCGCACACCGCGCGCGCCGGAGCAGTTGTTAACGCAGTGAAGTCCGCTCAAACAAGCGCGCCAGCTGTGGTATGCTGATGAGCCGGAGTGAGAGTGTTGCACACAGCTGTGGGAGAGAAGAACGGAGGAGGGCTGCGGACGGACGGCGCGACGACGCAGGAGGGACATGCCTCAGAGCAAGAGATGCGTCGCATCTAATAAAACTACACACCAGATATGCGATATTTCAAACAGAGAAAACCTAATCAAAAACATTGGCTATACTCAAGCACCTACTATACTATGAAAGCGGAACTGAGCAGTGAGGGTGCCGTTTTTTACCTCTCGTTCACATGAATTTTCCCTTTGTGTGCTTGGTTAAGTTTTTTGTTTCTCTGTTGTGAGTGGTTTCGCACTCACGAATCCGATTACCTTTTCATTGGACAAAAAAAAACAAAGTTCTTTTGTCATTATCCTCCACGGGAGACCCAAAGAACCGGTTATAAACGCCCGACTTTCCAACCGCCTGCCCCGTACCCTACCTGCAACCATCAGGTACCTCCTCAATGACGACCTATACAGCCGCTTCGATGCATAACTACACAAATGTAGACGCAAAACCCGAACCAACCCCTGCCTGCCGAAATATCTCCTTCCGAATACACACTTAACATAGTCGTCACAAAATTCTCTAATCAGGAGAACCTTCGCAGCCAGAACTTGCAACACATACGACAAACAATGCAACAATACTTGTCACGTCTTCCACCACTGGCTAAACACGTCTTACAGCGGGCCCTGTTCTCCCACACTGGAAATGGCTATTACAACTACACAAAAGGCGCCAAAACCAAACAAGTTCTAAAATATTTACACCCTAGACACTCCGAAACTCTAGACCTACTAACAGGCCTCGCCCATAGTCGCAATCGTAGAAATGGCCCAGTATATGAAGGGCCCTGTCTGTGTAGCTGATACTTCAATTTTCCCCTAGCCACGTGAGCCCCTTGTCCTAATTACACATAACTGCTGACGCCTCTGCAACAAACAACAGACACCGCACTACTTTACAAATATATCAGAACCTAAACTACCATAGGTGGGGACGCTGCAATTCCCCTGTTTCCCGCAAAAACAGGCTCCTTCAATCCCAATCCCACCTCTTCCACGCCCCTAACTTCCAAAGACGTTGGGGTTTGGGCACTCCATAGCACTACGTTTCTCACTGTACAGCTTACCCGTCACCTCCCTTCCTATACCTGAAGCATTTAGTGTAATCTGCAGTGGTCAGTGGTCTTTAATCATGTACTTCCCATCTCTCGTCGCATTAAGCTTACCGAAGACCCCCTGTGCGATAGCCCCTACCTAATTGTGTTTCCTACATCCGCTACCTGTATTTCCGAACTGACCATGATATACATGCCTTTTTGCAATATTTCCATTTACATTGACAGAGAAACCCCGCACTGGGCACCTTTGTAATATTGGTGACGGTATTGGTGACACCGCAGACCCCGAGCCCCCATAATCCTTCTGTATCCTATTGTCGCTAAAATGTTTTAAGGTGAAGGGCAGAAACCACAAACCGTGGCTATCTGAGCACCGATCAAGCTCCGCCAGATGGGCTCTCTGGCTGTTAACAAGTCAGGGAGCTCGAGGACTTCTCCGACTATCAGGGTAAGGTTACAGGAGTAAATACCCCAGTACCTTGCATTTATACTATAGCTAATAAAATTTTGTAAACCCCTTCCCAAAAAGATTAGGCCCCCGAAAAAAGGGGCGCAACGGATGTTATTTCTCACCACTTCTTTAAGTTGAGTCATGCCAACCAAACAACTACCCTCGCTTCCTGGTGATGAAATCGGTCGACCAATCCAAAAATCTTGCTTCACAATCGGTATATTTTGTTTCTTGAATGTAGCAGTGAAGTATCCTACAAGGCCAAAACACATCAAACTGGTGAAATCCTTGTTGAGGCCAGTAGCCAGGAGAAGGCCGAAAAACCTGCTGAAACCCGCCTTGCCAACCTGGCTATCCAAGTCGCGCCGTACCGCAGCCTAAAAAACTCCCAGGGCGTGATCTCCGATTTTGACCTACCTAATGAAATTGAAGCCGAATTGTTGGAGGGCCTTTGTGGTCAGGGGGTAAGAGCGGTGATGCGAGTGAGGTGATACGAACAAATGATCAACAAATACCCACAAAGCACCCCTTCGACAGGTCAACCCTTCCGGAATTTATCAATGCATGTTTTATCTGACATCAAGTCGGGCCCTACATCTCGAACCCACGAAGCTCTTTCAAGTGTCAACGGTTCGGGTACGGCACACACTCCTGTCGAGGCCGACTTAACTGCAAATGTGCCCAGCATGACCACCCACCAGAACACTGTAACGTAAAAAGTTTTTTTGCATAAACTGCCACGGTCCACATGGAGCCTACTACAGGAAGTGTGAAAAGTGTCCATTTGAAAGGAAATTATCAACATCAAGGTCACTGAAAACATCACCTTCCACGGACGCGAAAGCAGTTCACCTCTTTCCAAGTAAGGAGCTACGCAGAAGCAGTTTCCCCTTGGCCGGAGTCTGGCTTCGGTGGGGAGGTGGGGACACAGTACTGCGAGTCAGACTTTGTCCCCACCCTACACACCCCCTTTCCTGGCCTTCCTCTGATGGCCCATCCCGTCAGCACACTCACTTGCTGAGCCAGCAGGGGTTGTTGAGACAACCATGTCTGGTAGGAGTGATGCTGCATCCACCACTTCCGCTTCACCGTACCAAACCACACGTGAGGGCATGGAGGAGATGGAGATGGCAGAACCAGTGGCAGCTCTCACCCCCACCGCATCGCCGGTTCCATCCGAGGACTTCTCAATCCATCGCCGGTTGCTGTCCAGTAAAACCGCCCCCGAAAGGGTGCTGAAGTCCAAGGATCCTGATCACTCAGGGCACTTCGAGGACAGCCGTCGAAGAATTGGATGTCGGGCCATTCTTGTCTGCGGTGCACCGCAAGGAACCTGTCTCGACGCCAAAGTCTCCCTACAAGATAAAAATACCAGAGTCAGCCCCGAAAGACGACATTTAAACATACACACACCAGTAGGTGTCATACTGAATTTTGGGAAGAGAAAATATATTTCAGTGTAACTGTAGATGCATCCTTGAAATCTTGAGGATGTGTACGAGATACTGCACTCGTATCAGCCAATCGTAATGTGTCTACAAGAAACACAAATAAATTCCAAACTTACAAATTTTATAATAGTTTCCTGGTATTTAAAAAGGAAAGAGATGGTGATGGTATACCTTTTGGGGTGTGTCCATAATTGCCCGAAGTCATTGGCAGTGTCACACTATCCAATTGCAGACCGTCCTGGAGGCTGGTGCTATTCGTGCTATAATTTTCAACAGGCTAATAACAGTATGCTCCGTTTACATCCCTCCTGATTTCCACCTCTCGAGGTCGGATTTCGAGGGTCATGTAGATCAGCTCCCCCGCACCTTTCATTTATTTAGGCGTCCTATACGCACATAATGTACTCTAGGGCTCTACTCGCACGGATGCCCCAGGCAGCCTTAAAGAATCATTTCTAATATCTCAGGGGGCATGCCTATTCAACGAAAACAAGCCGACATAGCATAATATAGGGTACAGCACTTATTCACACCTGGAATTGGCTATCGGTTCTGCAGTAGTCTTTCCATCTCTTGAGTCGAGAAGTTGGCACTAACCCATTATGGTAGTCACTACTTGCAAACAACATTACTATTTATAGGTAAAAACCCGAACAATTCACAATCCTATAACAGATTCAATGAAGCTAGAGTGAACTGGAGTAAATTTACATAAATATCAAAACTACACCACACATCCGTGAACACAATTACACATTGAAGCAGCTACCCAACTACTGACGGCACACATGCTACACGCGGGAGAAAAGTCCATTCCTCACGTGTCCGGTGCTCCGTGAAACCCAAATAGGCAACGTTTGAATGAGGACTGCCGGTGAGCGCGAACAGGCCCAGGACAAGCCATGGGGTCCCCTTCGCAGTAGCCCACGCTGGCTGACCTAATTTCTTTTAAAAGGGCTAAGGCTTTGGGAAAGTGCGTGCTCCGTGAGGCAAAACGAGTTATTTGGTGCCTCCTTCATAGCATCCATAAATCTATGCACCGACACACGCAAGGTAAAGACACGAATATCTAAACTTAACGGACAACATACACATAGCCTGCCCTTGATCAGAACCTCCGTGAACCCACTCGAAGATCAGGCTAACACACTTGCACAAGCACTTCAGACACGTGTCCAGCTCAGCACACTACAAGAACACTTTCGTGAAACATAAAGCCTCTTGTGAAAAGAAGTCCCTACACCACAACAACAAATCACAGACTTCTTACAACTCCCTGTTTTCACTACATGAGCTGAGGGCTGCTCCGAGCATGCGTAAAACCTCAGCTCCTGGCCCAGACAACAACCAGTATACAGTGATACAACACCTACACGCATACACACTTTTTACACTGTTCCACCTACACATAAAGATATGGCTTTCGGAGCAAATTCCAAACTGATGGCGAGAGGCCATATTAGAGGCGTTTCTGAAGGAAGGAAATAAGCTGTTGTCTCCCCCAAGTTACTGTACCCATTGACCTTACGAGATGCCTCCGCAAGCTTACCCAGAAGATGATAAACAGAACACTTGCCGTACTTTCTCAGAAGAATGTCTTCTCGAGAGATCTGAGGCAGGCTTTAGGGAGGGGTGATCCACCCCATAGCAACTCGTGGCCCTTGAAAGGTAGAACAAGGATTCTCTCGTCCATAAGCAGCTTTGCGTCACAGCGTTTTTTGACTTGAGAATGCATAAGACACCGCTTGGCGGTATGGCATCCTCAGCGACCTGAGGTCATGCGTTGGTGTATGGCAACAACTTAAACACTCTTGCCAGTTACATACCGCCTCAGAGTTGGGTCAGCACCGTACCATGTTCAAGTACAGGAGAATGGTGTTCCTTAAAGTGGTGTCCTGAGCTGCACGTTTTTGTAGTAAAGATAAACTCACTTCGGAAGACATTGCCACCATCAATCTCTTGTTCAGTATATGTTGGATAATGTGCAAGTCTTGTTTATGTCTTGTAATATGTCCATATGTGAACGACAAGTGCAGCCTCGGGTTACCAAGTTTGCTCTCTGGGCAGATAAAAATGGTTTTAAAGTTAATTATCTAAAGAGTATCTGTGTTGTTTTCTCCTAGAGGCGCAGAATCTGCCCCATCCTTGAGCTAAAATTGAATGGTGACTTTATTCCGGTAAAACAGGAGCACAGTGTTTAGGTGTTATATTGATAAAAAGCTTAGATTCATTCCACACCTGAAACAACTTGAACTCAAATGCTTGATATATATGAACATCCTGACGGTACTTTCACACCAGTGCTATGGTACAGACGATGAACTCTTCCTGCGTGTCTATTTTGCCTTGGTGGGGTCTCGGCTTGACTACGGCAGTGCTGCGTACTGGTCGGCCAGGAAAACCGCACTGAAGATGCTTGATTCAGTGCTGGACGCAGGGCTGCGTCTTGCATCGGGGGTTTCCCTACCAGCTCAGCAGCAGAGCCTATACATGGAATGCAGCAAATGGTGCCTAGAACATCAACCAATATACGTGTATTTACTATACGCTTTTAATATCTCATTAACAAATAGTCACTCAATTAGGCCTGCTCTCAGCAGCAGACGTCTGTTGTTTTGTCGATTTGTGCTATTATTTCTGCCGCTTCGTCAAATATTTCGCTCCGATCTCCCAACCACTTACCAAACTTCTCAAGAGCGATGCTCCGTCAGATTGGGGCCCTGAGCAAGTCTCGGCTTTTTCTCCCTTCGTCGAACTCTGACCAGCTCACCAATATTGGGCCGCGTTGATCCTACGGCCCCGATGCAGGTGCACACTGACCCCAGTGGCCATGGCATAGGTGCAGTGCTCACCAAAGTCCAGTGTGGTCCCTAGCGGGTGATTGCGTGCGCGAGCCGCCTCTTGTCATCGGCAAAACGCAATTATTCCATCACAGAACGGGACTGTCTTGCGCTGGTGTAGGCTGTCGGAAAATTTCGACCGTAGTTTCGTGGTCACTAATTCACCATAGTGAGAGACCACCATGCCGCTCTACTGGCTATCGTCTCTGAAGGACCCCACCGGGCAGCTTCGTGGTTTGGCGCTACGCCTACAGAGTACACTTTCAACGTCGGTCACAAGTCTGCATATTTGCACAAAGGACGCTGACTGTCCATCCCGTTACCCCTTCGGTGCGTCTGACACCGCTGACACCGCTGATAATGCCTACCTTTTGGCTATAACATATTTCCTCCAGATAGGCGGAAAGCAAGCTGTGACGAAGACAGTAAGGGCAACTTCTACGGGATATTGGTAGCACGCTCCAATGCCACACTGTGACATAATTTTAAGCATCTATGGCTAACATTCTAGGTTCCCAAGGTGTCTAAATATTTTCAGCAGCTGTTTATCAAAACAGGCTGGATTTCAGTCTTTGCCATTCTGGTTAACCCAAAATGGGGCGCTAAGCAAACAGAGGGAAAAAACCTCTCTTGGGTTTGAGTACTCCACGTTTTGGGCTACAATACTCTTCTGGAAAATTTCTTGCAAATTTCTTGCAAAGACCTTTGATGGCTAGGTTGAGGTGCATTGCCAGCATATTCGAAAAACCGGCGATACTTGGCACTACCCCCTGCTTTTCCTGCGAAATAGGAGAGAGGAGTTTAGGGAGAGGGGAGAAAGAGATAGAAGGGGAGAGGAGGAAACGGCAACGGATAAGCAGAAACTCCTTGCTAATCTGTTGCCGTTTCGTTCGCTGAAGCGTGTCGAAATATGAACACGCAAAAGGAACGTTAGGATGGATGGCCACTCCATAACAGAATATTGCGTCGCCCCACTCCCCTCAGAAGGAAGGCGCGTACCGTCCTGGCTTCTTGCGCTGTAAAAATATTCACAAATTTGGCTTATCGAAGTAGGTTACAACAACAAACTTTGGGTAAGATGGTGCTTGAGATTATGGGAGCCAACGTTCACAGTACTTCCGGCAATTTTCTATGAGTCTTTCATTCACAAAGTACTACGCTGTAAAGTGTGTTCTGTAGGGTAAAAAATGTTATAAATTGTTTTGAAACAATCAGAAATATCTCACACGCAAATCACCACTTGCAAGTTAAGTTCCCTCGGAGAAAATGGTCAGCTAGACAACCACAGATTTAAGCCGAGAGTATAAGTGTTGTGGTACCTGTGTCGATTGGTCTTTGTAACAGAATGCGCTAAGTAATAATTATTAGGAACTGTTAACTGAGCATTAAATAGCTCGTAAAATATATTCTACCATTGTATGGTTCGGATAAATATCATAACACACGTATGAGCTGTTACTTCCCGAACGGGCAGATTAAGAGCCCAATAATCGCAAAAAACAGATGGTTTTTGCATCTGCAATGCTCAATTTCGGTTGATGACGAGTACGATGTTATCACACTTGACGCCATTGCTCTAGCATGTACCACTGGTCTTGGGTATTGAGTGAGGCGCGGAAATATTCAAGGCTGTCTGCTCACCAACGAAATTGAAGACATCTGCAGAACAGCTGCTCCTGAGAGTGATGGCTTCCTCTACTGTACGTATGCGTAACTGTAACTATCCCTGCCTATAGATAGCGTTTCATGAACGGACGTAACGGCAACGGCGTTTTATGAACGGCAACGTTTCGAGAAGCCCCATGCTCTTTCGTTGACTTCGTTCGTATCTCCGTTCTTGGTACTATCAGTTTCAGTGTAGAAAAAGCTAATGATTTCTGGTTAAGGAATAATAACATGACGCGAAGACTAAGGTATGTTCCCTGAAAAAGTCAGCGTTACTGTAAATTCGGAGTTTAATCTTCAAATGTGTATTGTGAGAAAAACAAAGCAAGTCCCTGTTGTTTAGAGAAGATAAGCCTAATTATCGAATTTTAAGCTAGACTAAGAAAAACAGCGCAAACGAGGGGACGAAGAAAGGTAAGGCTATCCCACAGGCGCTCACGAACAATTGAGCGCTTTATTGCAGCAGAAAACATCTATATACAAAAAGGAAAACAACAGAAGGCCGATAAAGACCTAGGGAATATCACATCGGGAAAAAACACGATGTCTCGTAAAAAGCCATGATCCGCCACGTGCCGATACAAAGTTTAATGTTCAAGATAAGTACAGCATTTCCTTTTCCTTCTATTGGCACGTGGCGGATCATGCTTTTACGAGAAATCGTGTTTTTTCTGACGTGACATCCTCTAGGTCTTTATCTATCCTGTGTTTTCCTTTTCTATATATATGTTTTCTTCTGCAATAAAGCGCTCAGTTGTTCGTCAACACCTGTGGTTTAGTTTTACATTCTTCGTCCCGTCGTTTGCGCTGTTTTTCTTAGTCTAACAATGTACCAACTGGCCCTTCAGCATACCCTTCTGGAATGTTAAGCATTTCGGCTCCTTGTTGTGCCTCTCACTGAGAGGGGATCAGTCACTCGTTTTCTTCACACAACGTGTAATTCAAATCAATATCCATAACTTCATACAGTCATACAAATTATACTCCACCACCTTCTAAAAATACTCAGCCACCACAGTAAAACAACCTTCTGAACTGCTTAGGCCAATTTTCACTTGTGTTTACCTTACTATTTTAAGCACAGATACTCCCAAACTTGCTTGGATGGCGGAGGGTGTTTTTCATTCACAGAGCACAGTGATGGGCGCGGTGGTAGGGCGCTATTACCCATCGTTCCGTGGACTCACCTCGGCGAGCCCATCGCGGGACCCTTCCGTCCGCTTTGTCGTTTGCTTTAGCGACGGTTTGGGTATGTTTCACCGCTTCTTCTCGTGCATTGCGCGCTTACTTCGCACGCCTTGATTAACTTGTAAGTCAGCACCTCCTGGGTAATCCGGACCCGATGAAAATAAGTGGTCGTATGGCAAGGACGCAAGGATTGGTTTGAATGCGGGAAAAGAAAATGTAGAGACCACTTGCATACATCTGGTGCAAGAAAAACGCCAGCTTTTCGCACTGCTTTTCTCGAATGGGAGTGCGTTTTCTAAATTGCTGATTACTACATGTTATAACAATATACATATTATAGCATAGGACCAAACTGTTTTCACATCTTGACTTGGGTATTGGCTCTGCTGTTCTTGTCCCATTTCTTGAGTGGCACGTAGACACAAACCGATATATTATTACAACTTCCCCAGAAAATTGACATACATAGGCAATCGCACAAGCACTTCCCCTTCTCATAAAAGTTTAAGTGATGGAAGTGCGAACTGGAGTAACGTTCACAGAAACATCCAAACTACACTACGCATCTATAACACACCTACACATAGAAGACGTGAACCAAGAGTTCACAGGCCCCACCCTCGACGCCGGCGAAAAGTCCATTCCCCATGCCTGTGGTGCTCCGTGCAACCAGCGGAGGCTGTGGTGGAATGAGGGACTGCAGGCGGGTGTGATACGCCCAGAACACGTCCTGGGGTATCCTTCATCGCTACCCAACTTCGAACCTCCTTTTCTTCAAAAGGGCAAAGGCGATGGGAAATGATGTGCGCAGTGAGGCAAAACGAGACGGCGTTCCTTCTGGCTATTCATAAACTTAACACACCGCTGCACTGAACGTCTCGACACATATACGAAAACTCAATGGACAACACACACACACATCCTGCCCCTGTTTAGTACAACAGCAGACACACTGGAAGACCAGGCTAACAGACTCGCATAACACATCCACTCAGTTTGCAGTTCAGTGCACTACATAAACGCTTTCATGAAACACAAACAATCGGTCGAAAATAAGTCTTTACTTGATAGCGACAAGTCAACCTCCTCTTATAACTCCAATTTTTCCTTGCATGAGCTGAGCGCCACTCTGACAATTGTATACCCTCTGGTCCACGCCGAGACATCAAATACAGAATGATACAGCACCTACACTTAGACACTCAACTAACACGTCTCCAACTATCGTTAGCCGATATGGATTTTCGGGCACGGTTCCTAAACTCATGCAGGGAGGCTCTCGTGGCAGCTTTCCTGAAAAACTGGAATGACCCTTCCTTTCCCGGTAGCTATCGACAAATTGACCTGTCCAGCTGCCTGTGCAAGCTTTTCGAGAGCATGAATAACCGGAGACTCGTGTATTTCCTGGAGTACACTGGTAACCTCGAGAGCTCGCAGCCACGCGTGCGGGCAGGGCGATCCGCCAACGATCAACTTTTTTCGTTGGAATCCAACATAAAAGATGCCTTCATTTACGAACACTTCTGCATTAGAATCTTCTTTGATATGGCGTGGCGAGATGGCATCTTGAGTGACTTGAATTCATTCCGCGTGTTGGGCAACATGCTTAACAACATTTCTAGCTACCTGGCTGAAAGAACTTATTGTAAGAATATGTTGTGCACTTTCTAATGTACATGTTCACGAAAATGGCATGCGTCAAGGTAATTTTTTCCAGCTGCAAACTATTATAGTAAAGACGAGCTAACCAAGTAAGGTATTGCCACCAAGCATTTCTGTCCAATTTATGTAAATGAGGTTGAAATATTGATTAATCAGGTGATACGTCCATCTGTGAACGTCAAGTCCAGCTCGGCGTGAACGAACTTGCTGGCTGGGCGAACACGAACGGTTTGAAATTGCACCCTGAAAAAAGTATTTGCATTGGGTTCCGTGGTGTGCACGGCATCCATGTGGACCCTGGTATTACAATACACGCGTGTCGATATGGACCCTGATATTACGATACACAGCGTCTCGAACGGCGTGTCGTGAAGCACAATTTTTTAGGACTAATATTCGATAACAAAATAACATTTCTCCGCATCTGAAAAAGCTTAAGCAAAAGTGCCTAAAAACAATGAATATTCTTAAAGTCGTGTAACAACCAATCCTACTGAGCAGGTTAAGGCGCTCCTCCTGCATCTTTATATTGCATTGTCAGAATATCGCTTGGACTACGCCAGCGTGTTGTATGAGTTGGTAACGAAAACGGCAGTAAAAATGCTAGAGCCGGTTCTTCATTTGTAGCTTTCGTCTTGCTTCTGGCGCCTTTCGCACTAGTCCTGTTTAAAACCTCTGGTATCGTGGTACCGTGTATCACAAATGGTACCGTGCATCACAATGGTCCGTGCTCCTCTCAGAGTGAGAGAAGACGCTTCTGAGGTAGCAGTGTTATTTTCACGCATCCACAGCACACCCATCGATAATTTTATTGCACTATGGCAACTACGGGCTGTTTGGTGTGAACTGTCCTTTTTAGCAATTAAACAAAACTAGGGCAAGTAGGGTAGCTATTATGCCCAATTTCCTCTTCCTTTAGGAGAAGCACCAGTGTGCAGAATTTTACTGTGACGCACAAAAGGCAGCTGATGCTGCGGGTTGCGCTGCGGACAGACTGAACTTTAACCTCGGAAAAGAATAAACTCGCACCGCAGCATTGTTACGGCTGAAGTACACAGCATTTTACTGGTTTTACATCACACTGTCTAACATCAAATTTAAATTCCGCAGATATACACAGATTCTCTTAGCCTTGCACGTGAACGTTTTTCCACAAAACGTTCAAAAAAGTATGTGTTTAGTCTTGTTCTTAAGGTCCAAAACCGTAGATCAAATGGCCACTGCTGCTACACTCTTGAATACTGTGGACATAGCAAATTGCCATACACAGATGCCAAGCCGCACATCAGACCCCAACTTCGCAATACATGCAAAACACACTGGAGTGAACACAGAAGTTACACGTAATAAAACCACGCTTGGGATCATACACTACTGACTCACACAACAAATTGAAGTTACCTTAGCTAGGTTACAGATACGCCATACACATATGCCACACTCACACCTGCTCACTGCAGCTCCAAGACCCCTGTGTGGCAGGAGTAGGGAGGGCCTACCCGTGATGCACATCCTCATTCAATGCAAGGTACTCTATATAAACGCACAAAAACTTCACAGAACTCTAACGACAACATATTCAATTATATCCGTCATACGTTTTAGGAGACAACTGCCCTGTTTTCTGTTAGCGTACATTTAGGTGCAGTGACAGATTCACTTCTTACAGCTGATCTCATACCACCCATCGTATTACACCACCGGTCCTATACACCAGCCACATTATTAATCTTTAACCACTCTTGGTCTTCATCCTGGTCCTGAACACCAGCCGCCTCGTATATTTATTTCATTTTACTTGTCACCCCCTTTAACCAATCTTAGTTGTCACATAATCATCAAAACACTTTCCTGGAACTCCTTGACCTAGTTGGACTTGCGCAATTACATTCAAACAACTTCATCATCCTTTTGTTTTCCGCCATGAAAACCAATTCTCAATGTACGTTAGCCGCTCGAGCAGTTAATTCCGTCAGGTGCGAGTTAACCTGGAGGTGCTGCCGAACTAGGTAATCATGCCGTGCGAAGGCAGCGCGTAATAGACGTGAAGCTGCGCGAAAACAGGCCTAAAACAACCGTCGCTAAAGCAGATGACGAAAGCCGAACCGGCGAAACCCGCCACTATCGAGGAGGAATGTCTGCAGGGGATTACTAGGTGAATTCGGTGGGGTATCTACGTCTGCTCTTTGAGGGAAACCCTTCGCCCCCCCTCCCGCCTCCTCCGCCGCGTTCGGAGTACGTTGTCCCGCACGCCACGATAGAACTGTGGGCTGGTAGAGGTAGAAAGCTTTGCTTTAAAATAAAGGAGGCTCACACATATGCCAACAGTCAAGGTCGTTGCGGCCGCAACAAAGAAGGAAATAAGATGCAATTGGTGACTTAGACCGTGTGACGGTGCTGAAGGTTGCGTAAAGCTTTGCTACCTTGAAGTCCTGGCAGGTTAGTGTAAGCTTCCTTGGTCAATTTTTCGCAGATGTTTCTTTGAATGATTTAAAATTGCTGTTTTCTGGAAAAATAAAATCTGGGTAAATATAAAATATTACAGGGTGCCCAGTGCGGAAAAAAACGAACTCATTTACTTACATACAATTACTGTGTTATTGTTGCTTTCCTTTCATTTCATTTGATGTAATTAATTTGTGTATTTGAAACCCTAAAATATTTGGGAGGCACAAGCACCCAGTGACACTCCTTGCTATTGATTTCGACCTTTCTCTGTTATCAGTTGCGTCAGCAGTTGCGCAAAAAATGTCAGTTAATAAGATTAAAGTGCTAATATAATAGGTTGTTTTTGATCAAGTTTGCGGATATGTATCAGGAATGTGCCTTTAAGTTATATGACATGTTTAAAATGTCAAAGATTATGTCTACAATTGTAAAAATAAAAAATCGTAAAAAACATCGCTCCCTTCTCCGGTGGTATTAGCTACAGTCGGTTCGGCGTCTGAGTACGCACGATTGGGAACCCTACAGGAAAACATTTTGGAAAACTTACGAGTTCTGCTCCAAGGCTCCTAAGTCTTTCGTTGTGGTAGTAAACGTTTTGCACAAAACACGTAGGAAGAGAAATAAACCTGTTTCTTTTTTAGGCCGTACTTTGCTTTATTCTGCAACGATTGTTCTAAAAGCAAAGAGATGGCCCAGCTGTCCCTCACTGTCTTCGAGGTGTGTAAATGCTTTTCATTCCGGATATCGTGTAGCCGTTCAGCGTTGACGCCCCTCATCATCAGCGGTATTCGTGCTTTTCGGCACTATGGGGGCGAATTTTCTTCCCGCGTTCACCCTGTTTTGCGGGTGAACGTGAACTGAATCGGACCGACTACTTTACGCTGTTGCCGAAAGCAAACTCTGGCAAATACCTCCCTTCCGCGCAAACGCAGAGACACGAACCTCACGCATACCGTTCGGCTGCCCCCCGTGCCCTCCGCAACCGCTCCCCTCCGTTAAAGGGGACCCTGCAACACTCTTTCAGCAGTGCAAGTAAACCTACGCGACTTTTAGACTACACTGCCAGGAATGCCTGAGCCAAATATTATACGTGCACGTGAAGCGCTGAGCTCTCAAATCTCTGTGAAAGACGCGGAAAAACCAACCGCGCTCTGTTCAGTTCTCCTTATTATGCTCCCCTGACATGGCTTGAGTGACGTCAATGAGGCCATGGCGTTACATTTAGGAAAACGAAAGAGATCCTGTCCCAATTCAACTCAGATGCGAAGATAACAGTGTGCTGAATGCCGGTGCATAGCAGCGTTCAGGAGAAACGAAATTTCCTCCCAGTACGCTGCCTCCTTGGCTCCTGACGCTGGAGTAGAAGAATATCTGCTGCCGTGTTTAGTCATGACACATACTATACGACGTACCCTCCGGGGAACGATGTCAACAAGAATGGAAGCAATTAGCATCTAACAAACTACACACAATAAAATTATAAATAGGTAAATATCTTAGTGAGAAACAAGATAGGTTTAGAGAAGGCTCTATTTGAAGATTGCATAAATTCCACACTCACACCACACATATCTTTTGAATAAAAAGGGCAAACCAGCGAGCAGAACGCATTGCGAGAAGAGAAGGTACACACACAGCCAGCGGTTTTATGTGTGCGCCTCCTCTTCTCGTTCTGCGTTCTGCTCGCTGGTTTCCCCTTTTCTGAACAATATGAACCAAGTAGCCCAGCAATTCACTGTCTTGATCTTTTGAATAACACACTCTAAGCAGTTTTAGTCAAGTGCAGGAAACGGCTCTCCATGCTCCAAGCGTAATTGAGTGCAAATCCAGCAATGTTGAGAGAAAACGAAACTCCGCTAAAATCAAGACGTACGACATTCCGCTAAACCCTTCACTGTTCTTTGGAGATGAACAAATGTCCTCTAACAAGTGTGTTCTATCTTACCTAGCACATAGCGAATTCTTCAAACTGATATGGTTAAGGGCGTGCCTTGAGACGCTCGGATCCGTAGAGCCCTGATGATTTGTTTGTGTGCGCGGGAAGCCCCGCTAGCACAGCACGCTCTGAGGCACCAGGCGCTGTCATATCTCAGCCATAATACCCTTCATTCGCCATACGATCATCTTCATGTTGTAGTCCACGGGCGCTCTACACCCATATATAAAGATTTTTATGCGGTGCAACCGTCCTCGCATACATATGTGTTGCCGGAATCTGACAGAGAAGGGTCACCAATGCAGTCATGGCGCTCTTTGGTCGTAGATAACTTCGCGCCAATAAGCACAAACTTGATGCTACTACAATGTTGTCAGAAGTCATAAGACAATCAGAGTGCGACCTGAGAACTCGACCTAACTCGACCTACCACAATCACATCAGAGAGATGAACAAGGGAAATACAAAACAGATACATTGGGATAATAATTTGCCGATATCTATTACTCCACATAAATTAGACACTCTCAGACATTATAAATTCTACTGGTTCCCCAAGATGTGACAAGTTCTTTGAAAGACACACTGTGAAGGTTCTTTTCAGAAACATAGGTTTTTGGAGACCACAAGACGAGGGAATGTTCCCAGTTTTTACACCCATGGTATAAAGACGGGGAACCTGAAATGCGTATTTTAACGAATTTAAACCTGAAATGCGTATTTGATATAACACTGCCCTTTATTGTGAACTGCCAAGGGTCAATAGCTCCGGTCCGGTTATGCGTGCCTTCAGCGCCTAAACCACAGCAAAAGTGGTACAATGACTTCCGAAAAATAAAGAACACTACTCTAATTCAGCGCTTCATGTTAAATTGCTGAAGTACACAGTGACGACGCAGGGTGCCAAAAAAGAAATGGGTGTTACACATGTTCCCGCTCCGTTGCTTGTCGTATGTACTTCTTCGCCGAGTTGTTTTACATTTAACATTACAAATGTTCCCCGCATGCCTCGGTTCTTTGAAGAGGTTCAACTCATGTTTGATCAGAAACATTGTAAAAGAAGTAGCAGGACGTAGTGCACAAACGACTGCGTACACGTGGATGGTTTTCTCTTTGTAGGTGAAATAGATGACTAGTTTTCGCTTATTTTTTGCAGAGAATAGTGGTTTCGAAGAACGGCGTGTGAATCGATAACATTGTGCACTCTGTCTTGATATACGACGGGCGAGCAATGAAAATGCTAAGAAATCGAGTGAGATTCAACTTTGTTACAGGTGTAACTTAACAACCTCCCTCCTGATCCTTTCACTAGCTTCTGAAACTAAAAAATAAGTTATGATTTTTGGACGTTTGCACGGGTAGCATTTGTAAGAAAAAGGAATTGTATGTGTAAACCGGCTCAAACGTTATTGGGATATGTGGGAAAATTCACTTTGTAGAAATCGCAATCCTCTCCTTAAAGTAGCAGCAAGGTGAAACCTTGTAAAACAGCTTTTAGAGATAAGTATTGGTTATCTACATCATCAGGTGAATGCTTTGCGTTGGCCTTATGAGTTAAAGCATCCATGCTTTGGTCCTTCTATCAAAAAGAACTGTCAAAGCGCTAGAGAGCGTGTAGGCACAATTCCTGCGGGTCTGCATTGGCGTTCCAAAGACAACCTCTACCATCGGAACGCTCACAGAATGCAGGCAGCTCTCACCACTCGCTCTGAGCACGGAGGAGTTGCTTCGGGCGCGTCTGCGCATTGTGGAAAGACAGCGGGGCCATCCTCTAGCGACAAGCTGAGCCAAAGAACTGCATGAATTTCTGCCGAAGACGTTTCAAGCGCCTGCTCTTCCTGAGCACCCGCCCTGGATGTTGCTTCCCATACCGGTCACGACTATTCGGCTCGGTATCACGCGGAAGGAGCATATTCCAGCTCTTTCACTAACGTTCTTGGCCCTGGACAACATTTCGCGGATATACAGAGACCACACTCATCTGTACACTGATGGGTTGGGGTGATCAACATCATCCACTATCGGGGTGTGGATACTGTTATCACGTACCACCGTCACTGCCATGCTCAGTCGCGGAACGTCAACTACGGCTACCGAACTTGCAGCTCTGAATGTGGCCTTTGCTCATATCGTCAAGCAACCCGCACGAATGTGGGCCATCTTCACAGACTCAAGGGCTGCCTTTCAATGTCTAGCGTCTTTTTCAAAGGGCCAGCTTGTGTCTGACATACACGCCTTATATCTCCAAGTTCTACAATCGCACCATCACATTGCAGTTCAGTGGATTCCAGACGATTGTGCGATAACTGGCAATGTGAAGGCGGACACTGCTGCATCCGTTGCGCATAAGTATCTTGCATGGGCAATAGCTGCACCATTCTCCAGGAAAGATCCAGCTGTACTTGCATCCAGCGTGGCATGGAACATGCAGCGTGGAGCCTGGGATGACGTACCTCGTCATTACGCGCCGCTATCTTTCATCGATCCCAACTGCAAATTTAAAATGCCACCAGGACTTTCCATGCTGGTAGAACCAATTCTACATCGCATGCCGTTGAACGTCGTATACACGCACAATTCCTCGTTAAGATAAAACAGGCTACGTCGCCCCTCTGCCCACACTGGGATGTGCGAGAAACCCTGCAGCACCTGCACTGTGAATGTGCTCTATTCAGTGCTCAAAGAGTGTCTCTCGCACTGTATTTGGGACTGCCGCTTTCCGTGGACCTGCAGCTAGAGGACGTTTCAAAACCTTGGGCTTGTCCCAAACGTGCTTTACGGGCTACCAAAGCTCTGAAAGAGTACCTGCAACACACAGGTCTAGACCAGGTATTGTGAATAACTCACCGTTTCTGTGCGCATCAAGTTCTTGAAAATCATCGCATCATCTTCATCACGTCATCAACTGGCATAGCAAGTTAGACATTTTAGCCCAGCTTACATCGCCAGACTTCGATAGAGATCGCTCTCGCTCTCTCTCTCAACACAAACCCGTTAGATATCTAACAACCCCTGAATAAAAGGGGTCACCACTGTGTAAGAGACGTGGTGACGAAGTCAAGTCGACATACCATGATGGCTCACCTTACAGAGCAGATAGAGCGTTGGTCATTTAGAACTTGTTCTCACGCGAGGCGGCGAAAGAACGGCCAGATGGGTGAAAGCAGGTGAAGCGAATATCGAGCGTGGACCACAATCAAGAAAGCAAGCGGGCCCAAGTGTCGATTCGGTATACACATAAAGTTCCACACGGGCTGTAGATACTGTCCGCAAGATATAGAATCACGGTGGTCTTTGAGGCACTAAGGAAGTTAGGAGGCATATGCTGGGCCATAAAAAGAAAGTGGAGAGAAAAGGCCCGACCAAGCAAAGGCTGTGGCGCCAAACAACCGTGCCAACCTGTTATATTTTGTACAAGCGTGGTTTACGATATTTGAATATTATATCGAGCGTGCTATGTTCGGCAAACGGGAAGTTACGTCAATGTAATAGTAAAAAAACACGAATGGGCAATCAATAACACAGACAACTTCTCACGGTTTTTGAGATTTTTGCTCAAAATGAGCCATTTCGCACTTACCTACGCCTATTTGCCCGTCTTTTTTGGCATAGGATAACATGAGTATGAACAAAAGCGGGAGTTTCCGAAAGAAAGTATTTCACTTCCTTTTATATAATCAAGAGCGTATATTTTTAATTCAGCTGTGTTGATCACCTGTCATTAATATCAATTGATCGCCAAAATTTCATGAGTCCAGTGGCAAAAGTTTGACTTTGCAGTAAGATAACCTCTGATAGCTTTACTCTTTTAGGAATTTAAATTTGATAATAACGCTCTCTATTTTGCAATCAAACCGGTAAGGCTCATAAATATATTTTTTCCGTGTCCGTAACATATCTCAGAAAAAAACAATTAGATAGATCAATCGGTGGAGCATTTATCAAGGAATTTTCAAACCGCCAATATATTTGTATAAGTAGAACAGGGCCCCACGTTTTTCATGGGGCAGAACCATAAAACTGCTTTTCGAATAATTTAAATACGATAGTTTTTCTTTACCTACTTGGTAGTAAACTTTTTTCTAGTCTGTGTGCGTACGTCTACCTCTCCGCCCGTTTCTCTCCGTTGAGGTATCCGCCATTGAAAAGGAAAAATGACTCTTTAATGAAGAAATGCATATGCGTAAAATGTTCTCAAACCAATAAATCCTTAAGCTTGCTTGATATTCTGGACGGCAGTGCAGCAACAAAAACATTATGCACATTTAAGGCCAGACTGAATATGGTAGCGCCACGTGCAGTGAACCTTTATATTATCTAAATGGCAGCCGGGTTTTCGACATAGCAATAAAAGTAGGCATTGAAAACACAGCTTTACGCAAAATTACAAAAACGCCCAAGCACGACCCTCAAGTCGCTGCGGCCTTCCAATTAGTCCAAGATTAACGGGAGATTTTAGTAGTTATCGCGAGAGCCAGGAAATGCAATAAAAGTGAGTAGACTAGAGCAACCCCCCATAGTGTTTATCAGGGAAGAATCAAAACACGAGAGGATGGGCGCTAGAAATAAGCAGGCAAGTAAAGTGATTTTAAAGTGGCCTGGGCGTCCGAAGACGATTGCCTTGAGACAACATTGTAGCAAACTGGGCACATACGCGGTTAATTCTTAGCGGGCATGTGTTTTATCAAAACCAGGTTTGGTATCATGTTGGGCCTGCGAGAACGTATACACAAAAAATATTTCTTTACTCTCCTCAAATGGACACCGAATTTCCGAAACTGCAGCCCAAGCTTCCCTTTTGCGTTCTCCAAATTCTCCGGTGTTTAGGGACAGCATTTTGGCTCGGGTTTAAATATTCCCTCTGCGAGTCAGGAAATTGTCTTTGTATGCATTGAAAAAAGCTTCGAAAAATATTTGGGCTATTCCTAGTGTGTCCATATTTTCCTCACTCAAGATGATCAGGAAATGTTCTCTTTTACCTAAAACACCAAAACGTTTGCCCGAAGATGACGCAAATCCCCTGAAATACTGCAATAAATATTTCAATACTGCGTTAATAAAGTCATTTCCTGGGTAGTGTTGCAGGCCTTGATGAAGCCGGGGCTTGCAACACTCAGGCGAAATTCTATCGAAGCCGCCAGAAACATTGAAAACACGGATCGTTTGTTTCGCTGTGTACACTAAAAACTTATGGGAGAGAAGAACGGCTGTTGTAGTGCGGAGAACCTTGGCGGCCGCTACTCTACATTGACATCCTTGTATGCGTCGTAACCAAGCGAACGAAGACAGAAAGAAAATGCCGCATTAAAGTGTTGCAAAATTGTGAGAGAGAGGGCAGTATGCCGAGCCTGTACAATATGTTCATCGGGAGCGAAACACGGTCGAAATTTTGAGAGGGGGCAGCGATACATGCTGCAAGATGGCGCCATAGCAGCGCGTGTGGTCGTGCAATCGACAATGGAGTGCGTTCACATATTGAGGCGCAGCTTGCGTCGCTGACGCAGCGGGCGCTGCTGTCGAGAAAGCCGACAATATAGTGGTGGCTCAGCACGCTGCAGCGCTCACGAGTTAGTGCTAGATATCTTGTAACTTGGCCTACGACCCAAAATAAGCAAAACTTGCCCTTTCTTTTTGTAGTTCTTTTAGAGGCGATTATGCTGCGTAGACAAAATTGAAACACACTGTAACACGGAGTCATCATAAGTTACAATGTAGACGTCCTTGAGTAAATATCTAGAAACTTTCTTGGATCGTTAATTTACCAGTTTGGATCTTGTGACATGTCCATCTCTTTAGGAATGAGATCTCTGTATCTGTTCAGCAAAACCAATTTCACTTAGCACGCGTAATCATTATGTATGCACGACGTAACATTTAATATTTTTGCGGGACTTAGGAAACAACTAATAGGCAAGAAGTACTCATTTATAATATTTTTTGTACCAACGAGAACTTGAAATGCCCCTAATATTGATTTTCTTTTCAGATGTCGTTCAATGAAAAAGGTTTCAACAAAGTCGATATGACGGAAATAACTGGTAAGAAATAACACTTTATCATGATTACGGTAGCGATTGGGGGATTGCTTTGTGCAGCCTCATCGTTTGTCTATGTATCCGAGCCGACTCTGGCTTGCCAAAAAACCCGGAAGAGGTCACCAGCTTTAGAATTTTTGTGAATTATCATCGTCGCCGATGGACCTCTTAGGTGAAAGCTAAATAACCATGCGAAGATCACATCGTTCGTCAGATATTGGAAACGCTAGTCTCGGCTGAAGAACTGCAGTAATAATTTCGGCATCCGTTTTCTGCAGTCCAGGCTCCAGGGGTTTGCTGTAATACAAACCAATCTTGTTCATGAGAACAGCCACAGCATCGTCTCGTGTCTTTCAGCACTATGGTATGCTTATATTTTATGCTGGGTGGCAACGTTGCAAAAGTACTTTATAACTTGTGTCTGCAACCACGTAATAATTTTACCGCAACAATATCTGGTTGTGCAACAAATTGCTCTCGAAACTGGCATTAATTAATTGCTGAAGTGCGGTATTGAGACGGCCATTCAGAGTAAGAAAAAGAAGGCATGCCATTATTATAATAGTATTGGCAAAGCTCTACCTACTTCGAGGTGAAAGACTATTAATACGAGTTCATTATTTTGCTTTTTGCGGCAGACAGGTATACCTACAGAATTTGGGAATCATTGGGTAATCACACCTGCCTATCCATGCACTTTTACAACTCAACAACAAATCCTACTCCATGGCTGGTGAGTTGAATTTTTACTCATTGATTAGGTGCAAGTACACTTCTTCAAAGCTTTTTTAATTGTTGGCATTGAATCCCATTGGAGTGCGTGTGTATGTCAGTATCCTTATTTACTTCCCGAACAATGAGTAAATCGTCTCGCGAATATAAATGTATTGCTGACGAGATACATTTGGCCGAAAATCATTCATATAAGATAAGAGGGTAAGCGGGTCGCGGCCAAGAACGTTGCCTTGGGGTACCAACTGAATGAATAACCTGGGTGTCACAGTATTTGAATGGGTGTCATTGGCTGTGTCAAATTGCTGGCGATTGCACTAAGCGAAACACTCAATCCAGTTAATATGCTAGTTTCCCCGTCCCAATATTTCTTAGCTTGAGTAGGAGTAACGCGGTGCCGCAACTTTGTCGAATCGCTTTGGCAACTTCTACATAATGCAGTCACCAAATGAAAGGGTTTGGTGTTTGTCAAGATAATTAAAGCTGAAGTATTCGTGAGGTAAACAAAATTACCGAGGTTTCGCCATGAGAAAACTTCAGGAGAAACCATCTTGTGCAGGGTCGAAACTAAATTGAATTCGAGAAAGCTGGCAAACATGGAGAGTAAATGATGTGTTCCAAAATTTTACACGGTATGTGGTGATATATATTGGCCTGTAATTGAAAGGGGACTGTTTATCTCCATGATTTGAAGCTAGTAATACTTTTTCCGATTTTCCAATCAGCAGGGATTTTACTTGGTGCTAGGGTTGCTCTAAAGTACAATTACAATTTCTCCACCAAGTACACTTCTCCGCCATACTTCAAGAGGTCTTCGTTATCTGATCCTCCCCAGGCGCTTTGCCCCCTTTCATTCTTCCAAAGCCTCCCTTACTTCTTCGATCGTATGGTGGATGTCTATCTCCTCTAAACGTTTTTCTCGTTCGACATTATCCTGGATGTCCTGGCTACTGTACAGATCCCTGTAGAACTTCTCGGCTACTGTGACTATGTTGTCGCTATTTGTGAGACATTGCCTGCTTGTCTTTAAAGGAGCCATGAGGACAAAACACAAGTTTGGTTCATTCCAAAGATTGCCTCGATAGAATCGTACTGACATCACCGTTAACGAAGCTTCCCTTAAATAAGCTACATAACAAGAGGAAAAACGGAATGGCCATGCGACCCACTAGCTGATTTTCCCGAAACAGAACCTATGATGTCACATGAGCTCAGCTGTGCCATTGGCTGAGGAAGGAAAAGTAAACGCAAATTAGGCATGGCTTATAGGCTTTCCGAACGAACTATTTGCGCTTAAGTGTAATGCATTACTCATTTTACAGCAGTAAGAATGATGCGGTAAACAATGAAAGTTACAAAAACGTACGTAAGCATAGAGGTACCGATGCGCACTGCTGTTGGTACTGAGTGCACTATGCTTGTTTTAGCTGCGCAGCACTCCGCTGCTTTGAAGTTATTTTATAGGACAATCTCCGATTGCCGTAAGCGGCGTTGTCTTGCGTGACCCTCTTTGTAAGGATACCCAAGGTTTTATGAGACGATCGCTATTTACAGTAAAAAAAACAAGCCAGGTGCAAATATACTCAAAAACAAAGCAAGGTCGGACAACGGTTTGTGATGATGATGATGATGATGATGATTAGTGGCTTCCCCTTTAAATGGGGGCGTCGGTTGTCAACAACCGACTTGCCAGTTTTCTTACGCTTACTCGCCCTACTCCCAACTAAGCCTAATAGATTCGCATCCTCCCTCCCATCTCCCTCTCTTCCCGGTTTTACAGCTCATCGCCCCCACCCCCGTTTTTCTCCCCTCGCTGTTCTAAATTTCATCCGTATGATTACTCCGCCTGCGTACCCATCCCTTCCCTACTTTTCCTCCACCACCCCTCAAGTCGCCTCTTCGTCACCTCTATGGCCTTGAACTTCAGGTTCCCCTCGCCCCAAATTCCAAAGCCTCCACCAGCGTCGTTTCCCCCTCACCCCGCGGTGGTCGTATCTCTGTGCAGTTCCTGACAATATGGTCTATAGTTTCCCGATCACTGCCGCAGCACGCACATGTTTAATCCTGCTGCCTGTAGCTACCCGTGTATGCCCGGGTTCTCAGGCACCCTGCCCGTGCCTCGAAGAGCAAAGCACTGCCTCTCGTATTGTCATAGAATCCCTCCTTCTTAATTTCCCGTTTCTCTGCCCTATAAGTCTCCAGGGTTTTTTTCGCTTCCATGCTCTGTGCCCACTTCGTCGTCTCTGCTGCCTTTACCTGCTTTTAGCTGTTCTGACCGCTACCGAATTTTCGTACCGCTTGGACAGCTGTCTGGTCCTCCGTCTCCGCCGCGTGTCCACGCTCCTCATATACAGGTACTTAAACACCTCGCGGCCCATTTTTCGTCCTCCATGTCACGAAGTCGCTCCTCAAACTTTATCTTGCTCTGCGCCTCCCTCGCCTCGAAAGACGACCAGCCCATATCCCCTTGTACCGCTTCATTTGTAGTTTTGCTGTGGGCCCCTAGGGCCAATCTGCCTACCGCCCTCTGATTTACCTCCAGGCCGGCTTGGGTCTCTGGCTTCATGCCCAGAACCGAATTTGCGAAAGTTAATCCTGGTACCATGACCCCTTTCCAGACTCCCCTTTCCACCTCGGATTTGGTGTATCCCCAGAGGGCTGTATGCTTCATTATGGCCGCGTTCCGTCTTCCTTTCGTCTTAAGGTGCGCCTCATGCGCCTGCGTGTAATTTTCGCTGTCGTTCAGCCATACTCCAAAATATTTATACTCTTTCACCAATGGTATTTCTACTTGCTGCACTGATACTGTTTTGTGCTCCGCGCCGTCGTTAAAGACCATGATCCCCGATTTTCTCTGCTAAACGATAGCCCTAGGTGAGTCGCTTCTTCACCGCAAATATCCATCAAGCCCTGCATACCTATCTGGTTGTCCGCCATCAATAATATGTCGTCTGCATACATTATCCCGGAACCCGTTGTTCCACCACCTGCCCGTTTTTCATGTATAATAAGTCGAACCCCAGCATACTGACTTCTAGCTTACTTTCTAACCCCGCCATGTAGATCATGAACAGCAGCGGAGAAAGTGGACATCCTTGTTTCAAACTATTGTAGGTGTATACAGGCCTATTGTTTCTTATCCCCTCCCACACTATTTGCACTTGGTTCTCCCGGTATAGCTCCCTGAGCAAGCGAATGAATTCTGCCCCAATTCTCTCGTTCTCCAGGATACCCCATAGCCTCTCCCTGTCTACATTATCACGCCGCTTTAATATCCAGAAAGGCTAACCACAAAGGTCGGTTTTGCATCGTCGCCACCTCTATGCATTGGCTCACCACAAATAAGTTGTCGTCGAGTCTTCTGTCCTTTCGAAACCCATTTTGAAGTTCCCCTAATATCCTATTTTCTTCCACCCACTGCTCTAGTTCGAACTTCACTGCCTGCATTGCTAACCTGTACAGCACTGACGTGACGGTTACTGGCCTATACGAGCTCGGGTTTGTCTGACTCCTTTGCCCTTGTACACAAGTTCATCCTGCTCATTTGCCACGCGGCCGGTATTGCCTTTTCTTCTATCCTTGTTCTGATGCCTTGTAGTAGCTTTCCCTTTCTCTTTGGTCCTAATTGGTTAATCAACTCCATCGGTATCCCATCTGTGCCTACCGCGGTATTTTGGGGACCTTTTCCTCAGCTCTTTTCAATTTCAGCTTGTCCCCATCTATCTCCAGACATTCCGGCCTACCCGTCGCGACATCTCTGTGTCGCTGCGGGGCCTCTTCATCCACCTTACCGAACTTCACCGTGATGATTTTGTGTAGGTATGACAATGCTTCCTCTCCCTTGAGCATCTGCCCCTGCTCGTTTTCTATAGTACCGCCTTCTGTGGGACTCGTGCGTTTCCCTAATGCCTGCACATGTTCCAAAACCTTTTCGGCGCGTCTCTACCCCTCCCTCGTATTTGCGCTACCCATCGCTCGCTGTCCCCCTTTATTTTCGCCTGCACTAATTGCGGCACTTCCTGTTTCATTTGCTTATATTGCTCCCATTTTACGTCCACCTCTTCCTGCTGTCTCCCTGCCCTCTTGGCCGGTCTGTTATCTCTAGACGGCTGTTTGCGCCGCTCTATCGCTTCCTTGATTTCTTTGTTCCACCAGATTTTTGGTGTTTTTCCTTCATCTCCATCGATTGGCCCCCCTCTGCCTTGACTATTTTTTCCTGCATAGTTTTGATGAGCCTGTCATATTCCCATTTCTCCAGGATTTCTTTCTATGTCAGCCTCTATGCTTTTGGCTATAACCGCAATTTGTTTGCTGTTTAACTTTGTGCGCTGCCCCGGTCGACCCGTTTTTTCGCCCCCCAGTTTCCCAAAACCCGGTTTATGCGCTTGTGGTCACTGCCCAGACTGTGGCCCCTTTCTCATCTATGGTCATTTCATCCAACCATTCATAAAGTCCCTCTGAAATAAGGCAGTAGTCAATACTCGACTGTCTCCTACCACACTCCCACGTTATTTGACCCTCGCATTTTTGTTCCGTATTTACTATGATCAGCTTTTGGTACTCACACATACCTAGCATTAGATTTCCGTTGAAGTCTGTGTACCCGTCTACATCTTCAATGTTGGCGTTCAGGTCCCCTACCAATAGTACCTCCCCAGAACGTTTCAAATCCTCGATGTCCTTTTTTAGACACGCCACCAGTTTTTCGTTTTGTTCTTTGCTATCCTTGCCCGACCATAGGTACACCACCCCTAAAGCCATCTGCCTACCCTCCACTATCCTTTTCACCCACACATGTTCTTTACAGTCTTCTTTCACTCTCTTCCAATTAGCCCCCTGCCGTAAAAGCATACCTACTCCTCCGCCTTTTCTCAATCCAGCCGTCCTTTACAACCTTCCCATACATACTCTCCGATTACCAGAGGTTCTTCCAAGCCCGTAGGTGCGTCTCGGTCACAGCGTATACCTGGATATCTTCCTCTTCTAGCTGCTTACTAATCTCCATCCACTTCTCTCTTTTCCTGCCACCCTGCATGTTTATATATGCGATCTTCAGTTTCCTCCCTCTCTTCTTTACACGCCGTCGTCGTCCCTTTCGCTTGCCTGCACCATCTGCACCGACCCCGCTATCTCCCTTTGCTCCTTGCATTTGTCTACGCCATCTTCGCAAAGGCCTGTGGCCCCCTAAAAAAGCCACAGTTCGCGCCGCGTGTCGTCTTCCGATGGCTGCTCCCACCTGCCCGCTGAAATGCCCTCCGTCACGCTGGAACGCCCTTTTCCGGCCCACCCATCGGACATCCCTGTTGATGTCTACGACAGCGAAACTCAGCTCCTTGCCCAGCTTTCGTATGTCTCGGTTTACCGATACAACTTCCCTTTCCACATGCACCCCTCTCCCAATGATCTCTGGTACTGTGCTCACGACGACCTGCACATGTGGGCACAGCGTCCGAAGCTCCTTCACCCCCTTTTCTAGTTGCTTGCGCACTCCCGCGCCCCTTCCCTGCAGAACGTCGTTGGTTCCTCCTGCGATAATCACTATGTTCTGCCCCTGCATATTTTCCCACATTTTATCCTTTGCCTTTTCTAACACTACCCTGACCGTCTGCCCCGGGAACATGCCAACCTGCAATCTCTCGTCCTCTCTCACCCTCACCCTCTCGTCCTCTCTCCCCAATTGAAAGGGATGACTATAGCAGCGTCATCTGGGAGGGCTGACGGACAGAAAGGCCGCAAACCCGAATGATGCAGTGGAAGCTTCGCTTCAATACACGCGCTTCTGACGTCATTAGTGACTACAAAAACCTACGATTTGCCCGGAGAATCAAAATTTTAACCTAAATTTATCAATTTCTCAGTGAATACGGCATCATTTGCTGCCGGAAAGACAATGGCGGCGCTATAAAACGTGAAATCTTTCAAATTAAACTAAATTGTACTCTGTCTTCATGGCTCCTTTAAGTGTATACATCCGATTTTTCCCACGCCAAACGCCTCTTCACTACTTTCAGGTAACCTTCGTTCTTAAAGGGACAGACAACCGATTTTTGTCGAGTATATATTCTCTATCCCAATTGAAAGGGTATTACATAAAGCACCTTGACGAGAAACTGTTTTGCTGATAACGCCCTAGAACTTTTTAAATCGAAATTTTTAGATCTGCGAGCCGTATGTGTCCCTCCCAAAATGATGCTGGCAACCATGACATAGAGTAGTCGGCAACATACTTTTGTCTGTATGCGAAATGAAAAACGATATTTAAAAACTTGTCCCCAGAAAAAAATGTTTGAATCTCAGGCTTTCCTGTTCCTTTATGTGTTTTTCAATGCAACGGTCTATTGTGCACGAATGCGCCATCTGTTGGGATAGACGATAGGTAGAATTAGAGTTCCTGTATATGCTCCCGGAGCATATACAGGAACTCTAGGTAGAATCTCCCAGGGCGCGACGTCTTTTTTTTAAGCTGCCGTTGGCGTATTTGGAAACTGAAATCAAATATTTTGGCAGAACAAACGCCTCTGACTCGGGGAGAATCGTCAAAGCTCCATCACTGGGTCTGTTTACTGAACGCTGCGTTGATTCTGGGCATGGTGGCTCAGTTAGCCACACTGAGATCAACCCAGCGGCGTCGGGCGGCGTGTCTTTAGAATTTTCAAAATAATGTTTAAAAATACATATAGAATTTAACCCTGTACAAATACTTGTGTTGAAAGGTTTTCAACACGTAAATAAATGTTTCAGCAGTTACAGTAGCCTCTAGGTTTGCAGGTCACGGGACAGGGACACATATTGTAGTGCCAAGTTTCGACACTACGAACCGCCACCCTTCGATTTCAGGCAGTTTGCTGCCAAATTAAAATTATTTCCGCCAATTTGTTTACAAATTGCTTGTGGTTACCGGGCTATATAAAACGCTGGCTTTCATGAACTAGAGGACATATACGCGACAAAAATCGGTTGTCTGTCCCTTTAAGAGCGTATTCGATCCTCTCCATATTTTACTTCTGTATGTCAGCTGTCTTACGCTTATTTATTAACTTGGAAAGCTCCGCTAGTTCTATTCTGTAGCTGAGGTGGTGATTGTACTAGTTTGCCGTTTCCCGATTAGATTTTGCGTCTCCTGGGAAAGTTTACCAGTATCCTGCCGCAATGTAAATATTCTTAAATACATCGTCCGCGTCTCGTGGTCATGACCTTCGGAACGTAACATGTTTGCTGTAGTATCGGGGTTTCTCCCCGTCCTGGCCCAAGCATCTCAGCGCATCGGAACCGGCGCAAACATCGAGGGCACGCGGGGCGTGTCGGGCAGCAGCAGCACCGCCGCGATCAGCAGATGACTATGCCCCGCCCACTGTCCCTAACTTATGCGAAGCCGATCAAGAATCCGAGACCCGAGGAGATGTGACCAGCCAAGACGTGTCGCCCGTGCCATGCCCTCAGCCTTTTGTCCGGCGTGGTTCCCAGCACCCTCATCCGTTTGTCGTGGCCTTGTTAGCGTCGTTGTTCAGAGACCACTCGTCATCGTAAAGCGCTATCTTCATTCGCCCAGGAAACGATTTTACTATTTATACGCATCGAATCTCATCCTCACCGCACACATCCAGTCACGGTGACCGAGCGCGACCGGTACAGTCATCTTTGACCGGGGGTGACGTTACGGAACAAGGGGACAATTCCCCAATGTTCCACCATCGTCGACGACGAGGGAGTGGCTGACGTGCTGCCCGCGCGAGCTGTGCGATAGCTGCCATGTAAATACATCATCTGCATCTCATGGTTCATGTTCGACGCCACGTAATATTATGTCAGAAGGGCCTACAGAGAAACTGTTGGGGCGCCGTTGTTAAGCGGAAAAAAGGGGCCTGCTCGGGCAGTGAATGCTCGAGCTGGATGGAGGAGCGGCCTCATTGCCGTCTGTGCCGGTGGGGCCGGGGTCAAACCGCTCCCGCCAAGAAGGGATCTCCCAAACAACTGTAGAGAGACTAGAGCCACATCTTCTGAGCCATAATACGTTGAAGGGTTGTTCTTGGGGAGCGGCGGTTCTATGCTTTTCGCAGCTTCACACTCGGAAGTTCTTTGGAAGAGCCTTCCCCGGCAGGGAGGGAGCTGCTCTCTCAAAGAATTACCACACAGCCCCGATTCGCTCATTCAGAGAACCGTTCTTAACCAGGTGGCTATGGACGTCTGTCGGCACGTTCTGGTAGAGCCAGCAGAGGCCTATCGGCCGACTCAGCAAGGTCTTACGGGCAGGTTTGGGTTATCTATTATCAGTGCAAACTACAGGATTTCCCGCTCAATATAATCCAAACGCCAGTGAATATAATCCCAGCGCCAGTGCATACATTCCAGGTGCCAACCAATATAATCCAGGAGCCAACCAATATAATCCAGTACCCAGGCAGTGCAGAACCCCTTCCAGACCTTTGTAATTTAGTTTGCAACCACTACAAATCCGGGCGCAGTGTATTTTCATCAAGGTAGATGAACTTACTTGACCAGTTTAAGCAGACGACCTAAGAACTGCGCAATAAAACAGTCACGTGACTATCCAGCACTCTGGCCTAATTACTATACTTAATCCAAGGATGGTGTCATGGGTATGAATTATCGCATTCAAATTGCTCACTTACTAGAAAGTTTAGGGGAAACTGCTAGAATGCCTAACTCTCGAAACCCAATACCGGCCCGAACCTGGGACAGGTGGCGCTAGTTGATGATGATTTGATGATTTCTATTGGTTTCCCCTTTGTATCGGGGTGATGACATGTCATCTTACCAAAAAAGACTAATATACCTATGTTTTACACTTTTGGTTCAATACTAGCGCTGCTTAGGGCAGGCACAAAAGCTTATTAGGCACAAAATACTTTTTTTTTTCTGTTACAAGTGGTAAACTGTCCTAGGCAATATTCCCCTCTCTGCTTTTCGTCCACCAGCATTCTAATCTTCTTTTCGTCCCCTCGACAGCCTTGAAGTTCATTTCCTCTGTGATACCTTAAATCCTAGGGCTTCTGACAGCCCAATATTCCCTTCATGTAGATTTGGATGGATACCCTCACATTCTAGCACGATGTGCCGCATAGTTTCTGTTTCTTTTCCGCAGACCACGCATACCCCATCATTTTGTGAATACTTCCCCACAAAACTCTTAGTTCGCAGGCAACCTGCTCTAGCCTCAAAAAGCAAAGCACTGCCCTGGGAATTATCGTAGAAATTTTCCTTTCTGATGTTCATCTTCTCAGCCCTGTACATCTCTAACGACGTTTTGGCTTCCATTTTTTCCCTCCATTTATTCGTTTCAATCTGCCTTGCCTCTTTTTTGGTTACCTTGGCTGTTTTGGATTCCCCCACTGTTCTTTCCGTATTTCATCGTTAGCCTTCTAGTCTTTCTTAACCACTGCGTGTCCACGCTTTTCAAGTATAGGTACCTAAAAACCTTAGCTGCCCACCTTCGTTGATCCATTGCCCTCAACCTCATCTCAAAGCATATTTTACTCTGGGCTTCTCTAACTTTCAAACGACGCCCAGCCCATATCTCCCTCAACTGCTTCGTTAGTTGTTTTTCCATGCGCGCCTAAGGCCAGACGTCCTACCGTTCTCTGGTTTACTTCAAGGCGTGATAGAACGTCTGATTTTAAGCAGAGTACAGCATTCGCAAACGTGAGACCCGGAACCATTACTCCTTTCCACATTCTCTTACTACTTCATATTTGTTATACCCCCACAGAGCTCTATGCTTCATTATAGCTGCGTTTCGCTTTCCCTTTCCCTTCGCTTTCCCTTTCCCTTAGTTGCGCTGTTCAACAGCGCCACTAGCGGAATAAAATCGCAAAAATGGATGGGACATGCCCTGGCCTGTACGCGTGGAGAACGCGTGTTTCCGTGTTGTTTAAAGGGGCAACCTCTTACAGTTATGATGTTAGTCATACGAAACTCCCATTTTTTGTCCGAAATTAGGCTCCGGCGACATGCGTTCGGTTTATTAACATAATATAGGTACTTAATTCATTATTCGTTAGTCATTGATTTGGTTAAAGTCAAATTGATGCAACCAGGGCTTGTGAGGTACCAAATTAAACAACTCGATAATGGGAATCACGTGGGAGAAATGAAAAATTGTTTCCGGCCTATAGTCATGCTATAGTCACGTGAGTCACATCTTCGGTTAACTGTCAAAGTAATGCCACTAGGCCTTGTGAGGAATAAAATAAAGGTCTCGATAAGTGAAACCACGTGGGACCCATCAAAAATAGCTTCCCGGTTTAGTCATGAGATAGTCATGTGAGCCCTAGATTGGGATTAAAGTCAAAGAGATGGCACTAAGACTTGTGAGGTATCACATTAAAGCTCTCGAGGAGAACAATCTCGCGCGAAAATTAAAAATTGCTTCCTGGTTATAGTCACGAGACAGCCACGTGATTCACAAATTGGGTTAAAAGTCAAAATGACGCCACTAGGGCATGTGAGGTACCAAATTAAATGTCTGGATGAGGGGAATCAGGTGGACCATTTAAACATTGCTTCCTGGTTATAGTCATGATATAGTCACGTGATTCTCAAAATGAGTTAAAAGTAATATTAACGACAATAGGGCTTGTGAGGTATCAAATTAAAGGTCTCGATGAGGCGAGTCACGTGAGACAAATTAAAAATTGCTTCTTGGTTATAGTCATGTGATAGTCAATGAGTCATAGATTGTGTTAAAAGTCAACGTGATGCTGCTAGGGCTTGTGAGGTATAAAATTAAAGGTCTCGATGAGGGGAGCCACGTGCGACAAATTAAAAGTTGCTTCCTGGTTATAGTCATGAGATAGTCACGTGAGTCGTAGACTTGGGTTAAAACTCAATATGATGCCGCTAGGGCATGTGAGATATCAAATTAAAGGTCTCGATGAGAGGAATCACGCGGGGCGAATTAAAAATTGCTTACTGGTTATAGTCTTGACATAGTCACGTGATTCTCAATTTGGGTTCAAAGTCAAACTCACACCACTAGGGCTTGTGGGGTATCAAATTAAATGTCTCAATACGAGAGTCACGTGGTACAAATTACTAATTGCTTCCTAGTTATAGTCATGAGATAGTAGCATTAGCCATAGATTCAATAAAAGTCAAACTGATGCCACTAGGTCTTTTGAGACATCTAATTAAGTCTCAATTGCAGGAATCACGTGGGAAAATTTAAAAATCGCTTCCTAGTTAAAGTGTTGTGGTAGTCACGTGAGTGATTTGGTTAAATGTCAAAGTGATGCAACTAGGGCTTGTGAGGTATCAAATAAAGGTATCGATGAGGGGAATCACGCGAGACAAAACAAAAATTGCTTCCTGGGTATAGTCATGAGATAGTTACGTGAGTCATAGATTCGGTAACAAGTCAAAGTGATGCCTCTAGGCCTTGTGGGGTATCAAATAAAGGTGTGAATGAGGAGAGTCCGGTGGGACAAGTTAAAAATTGCTTCCTGGGTATAGTCATAAGTTAGTTACGTGAGGCATAAATTGGGTTAAAACTGAAAGTGATGCCGCTAGGGCTTGTTTGTGAGGTATCAAATAAAAGGTCTCGATGAGAGAATCACGTGGGACAAATAATAAATATTGCTCCTTGTTATAGGCATGAGATACTCTTGTCAGTCATATATTGGCTTAAAAGTGAAAGTGACGCCTTAGAGCTTGTTATCGCCCACCCGAATGCAAGAAGAAAGTTTCACATGCGAGAAAGAGGCTGATGGCGTAAAAAAATTCTTAATTGGATTTCTTATAGTGTAGCGGGACTACTACGGATGAATAATCAGTCACGTGACCTATCATGACGTTTATTTTCAGGGGTAACAGCATCATAGGTATCAAATAATCGCCATTTATTTGCTTGTTTGCGGTATGTGCAAAAAATGGTGATTGCAAACAATATTCCCAAAGATGTCGCATGATTTTCATGCATCATGATTTAGTCACGTTACTTATGTAGTAATTACGTCACGAGTATTGGCGTCGTGGATATCAAAAGAACACTGTTGAATTGCTTGTTTACGTCATGCAGAAAACCATCTTGTCATGGTGAACATGTTTCGTTCTGATGTCGCATGACTCTATGGATCATGAATTAGTCACGTGACTTACTACTAGCTTTATTACACAGCGAGTATTGGCATCATTGGTGTCAAATAAACGGTGTTGAATTCCTTGTATTCGAGATGTGTACGAGAACCTTGTCATGGTGAACATGATTCCCGATGATGATGCATAACTCCAAGGGATCATGAATTAGTCACGTGACTTTCTATGAGGTGTATTGCATCACGAGTAATGGCATCATGGACGTTTATTAAACGCTGTTGAATGGCTTGTTTTCGTGATGTGCAGAAAAAGCCTGTTATGGGGAACACGGTACCTTAGAACTCGCACAACACCTATTGATCATGAAATATTTATGCGAGTTCTAAGGCTTATTATACCACGAGTAATACGTTGTAGGAGTGAAATTAATGCTGATGAATTGCTGCTTACCATGGGAAAAAGTTTTTTCTTTGTGAATACACGCTTTGTGAATTGTGGATACACGTTTTTTGCTACGGTGCGTCATTGTAGACACGTCAATTTGGAAGCACAAAGAAAGGCCTAATTTCGGGAATGCCGAAAACACATAGGTGTTTTACTCTTCATGACAGATCTGTCTTGACTATTCAATATATATAAAAAGTGTGTATTCACAAATCACGCGAAGAAACAATTCAATAGCATTATATTAGATATATATACGGGGACATTACGAGTGACGTCATATGCCTCATGGTATGTCACATTACAGATTTATAATTAGAAGTCATGCCACATCACACGTAATCGTGTGCAAAATGAAAAAAAAAATTGCTACCACGTAAGCAGCAATTCAACAGCCTTTATTACATACCTATGATGTGATTACTCGTGGTATAATAGATGTTATAACTCGCATAAATATTTCATGATCAATAGGTGTGATGCGAGTTCTAAGTTAACATGTTCACAATGACAGGCTTTTTCCGCACATCACGAAACAAGCAATTCCACAGCGTTTATTTGACACCCATGATGCCATCACTTGGGAGTAATACACATCATTGTAAGTCACGTGACTAATTCATGATCCATTGGAGTCTTGCGTCATAACAAGGAATGATATTCACCATGACAAGGTTCTCGTACAACTCTCGAATACACAGAATTCAACAGCGTGTATTTGACACCCATGATGCCAATACTCGTCGTGTAATAAACCTTAAGGTAAGTCACTTGACTAATTAATAATCCATAGGAGTCATGCGACATCAAAAGGAAACATGTTCACCATGACAAGATGTTTTTGCGCATGACATATACAAGCAAGTCAACAGTGTTCTTTTCATACCGATGATGCAAATACTCGTGATGTAATTAACCACATCCTAAGTCAAATGACTAAATCATGATGCATGAAACTCATGGTACATCTTTGGGAATAATGTTTGCAATGACAATTTGTTTTGCTCATACCGCGAACAAGCAAATGAATGGCGATCATTTGATACCTATGATGCTATTACTCGTGAAAAATAAATGTCATGGTAAGTCACGTGACTGATTAATCACCCGTAGGAGTCACGGGACACCAAAAGAAATTCAATTAACAATTTTTCAACACACCATCAGCCTCTTTCTCGCATGTGTTATTTTTTTTTTACATTCCGGCGCGCGATAACAAGCTGTAGGGCATCACTTTGACTTTTAAGCCTATCTATGGCTCACGAGACCATCTCATGCTTATAACCAGGAAGCAATATTTAATTTGTGCCACGTGATTCTCCCATCGAGACCTCTTATTTGACACCTCACAAGCCCTAGTGGCATCACTTTGACTTTTATCCTAATTTATGTCGTACGTAATTATCTCAAGAATATAACCAGGAAGCAATTTTTAATTTTCCCCACGTGGTTCCCGCCAATCGAGACCTTTTATTTGATACCTCACAAGCCCTATTGGCATAAATATAACTTTTAGCCGAATTCATGACACACGTGACTATGTCAAGACTATAACCAGGAAGCAATTTTTAATTTGTCCTACGTGATTACCCTCATCGATACCTTTATATAATACTTGACAAGCCCTAGCGGCATCAAGTTGACTTTCAACGTAATCACTCACGTGACCATCTCATGACTATAACTAGGAAGCAATTTTAAATTGTCCCTCCTGATTCTCCTCATCGAGACCTTTAATTTGATACCTGAAGAGCCCTAGCGGCATCACGTTGACGTTTAACCCAATCTATGACTCACGTGACTATCTCAACACTATACCCAGGAGGCAAATTTTATTTGTCCCACGTGGCTCACCTCATCGACACATTTAATTTGATACCTCACAAGCACCTAATGCTGTCACTTTGGCTTTTAACCCAATTTGAGAATCATGTAACTATCTCATGACTATAACCAGGATGCAATTTTTAAATTGTCCCACGTGATTCCCCTCATCGAATCCTTTAATTTGATACCTACCAAGCCCTAGCGACATCATGTTGACTTTAACGCAATCTATGACTCACGTGACTATCTCATGACTATAACCAGGAACCAATTTTTAATTTGTCTCGCGTGACTCCCCTCATCGAGATTTTTAATTTGATACCACACAAGCCCTAGTTGCATGACATTGACTTTTACCGTAATGAATGACACGTGATATCTCATGACTATAACTACGAAGCAATTTTTGTTTTTTGTAGTACGTCATTCCCCTCATCGAGACCTTTAATTAGATTCCACACAAACCCTAGTGGCGTCATTTTGACTTTTAACCCATTTTGTGAATCACGTGACAATTATCATGACTATACCCTGGAAGCAATTTGCAATGTGTCCCAAGTATTTCCCTCATCAAGACCTTTAATTTCATAACTCACATGCCCTAGCGGCATCACGTTCCCTTTTAACCAAATTTTTAATCGCGTGACTTTCTCATGACTATAACCAGGAAGAAATTTTTAATTTGTACTACGTGATTCCCCTCATCAAAACATCTATTTCATTCCTCACAAGCGCTAGTGGCGTCACTTTGACTTTTAAGCCAGTTTGTGAATCAGGGTACTATTATCATGACTATAACTAGTAGGCAATTTTGAAATTGCCCCACGCGATTCCCCTCATAGAGACGTTTAGTTTGGTACCTCACAAAGCCTATTGGCGCCACATTAACCTATAACCCTAATTGTTAATCACGTGACTTTGTTATGGCGATAACTGGGAAGCAATTTTTATTTTGTACTCAGTGATTCCCATTATCGGGCACTTTAATTTGATACCTGACAAGGCCTAGTGACATCACTTTGACTTTTAACCCATCTCTGACTCAACTGACTATGGGTCAGAGTAACTTGGAAGCGATTTATATTTCTCAAACGTGATTCCCGTCATAGAGACCTTTAATTTGATACCTAATGTTACATTCACTGTTAACCCAATTTGTGAATCGCGTGACTCTCATGACTTTAACCACGAAGCAATTTTTAATTTCCACACGAGATTCCTCTCATCGAGACGTTTAATTTGATACCTAACAAGCCCTAGTGCCATCACTTTGACTATTAACCGAATTTGAGAATCACGTGGCTATCTCATGACTTGACTATGTCATGAATATCTCATGAAATAACTCATGACTACAACCGGGAAGGTATTTTTTATTTGCACCACGTGATTCCACTTATCGAGACCTTTAATCTGATACCTCACAAGCCCTAGTCGCATTACTTTGACATTTACCCCTTATTTTATGACTCACGTCACTATCGCATGATTATAAGCCGGAAACAATTTTTGATTTCTCCCACGTGATTCCCCTATCGAGACGTTTATTTCGGTACCTCACAAGCCCTGGCTTTATCAATTTGACTTTTAACCGAATCAATGACTAACAAATAATGAATTAAGTACCTATATTATGTTAATAAACCTGAACGCGTGTCGCCCGGACCTAACATCATCACGGGTAACGAGATGTTTCCCGTTTAAACCACACGGAAACACGCGTTCACCACGGGTACACGTCTTGGCAAGTCCCGACAATTTTTGCTATTTTATTCCACTAGTCGGGCTGTTGAACGGCGCCTGCAGCGCCACTTGTCCCACGTACGGGCCCGCATTGTGTTTCGAGAGTTAGGCATTCTGGCAGTTTCCCCTAAAATTTCGAGTAAGCAAGCAATTTAAATGCCGTCATTCATACCCATGACACCATGCTCGGATTCAGAATAGTAATTAGGCGAGAGGGCTGGATAGTCACGCGACAGTTTTATTGCGCAGTTTTTAGGTCGTCTGCTTAAGTGGTCACGTAACCTACTTCATCTAACTTGGATGAAAATACACGGCGCCCGGCTTTGTAGTGGTTGCCAACTAAATTACAAAGCGCTGGCATGTGTTCTGCACTGCGTTTGTCCTGGCTTATATAGGTTGGTGCCTGGGTTATATTGGTTGGCACTTGGAAAAATTACGCCCACCTCCCCTTGCGGGAACCCTGGTGTGATGCGATGCTGAGGGGGTTCAAGCTCAAGCGGAGAGCAACCGTCGACCGAAAGGCCGCCGGAGAGCGGCACACCGGTTATACGCGCAGCGCGGCCGAAGGAGAGGAGACCGCGGAGAGAGTACCGCGGCTATGATGAAACACAATCTAACACAATCCACTTTAATCCAATTCAATCCAATCCAAGTCAACCCAAGCCAAGCCAATCCAATCGAATCCAATGCCAATCGCGAGATAGGGTTCGCTATCGGAGAAGAGAGGGGGAGAGTGGCTGCGGACAACAACGGACGCACGCGGACAACAACGGACACACGCAGGAAGGGCAGGGCCGCCGACAAGAGATGCTCTGAGCGTCGCATCTAATACATTCACTGGCGCTGGGATTATATTGACTGGCGTTTGGATTATATTGACCGGGAAATCCTGTAGTTTGAGCCATCTCACTCTGGATGAATTGAGCAAAGTATTCGTCAAAAAATCGATGCACATTAGGTGTAGTAAAACTACATTCTTGTATCGTGTATAATTCTATTTTGCTTCAGAGTTCAGTCATATTTGTGCCTTTAAAAATTGGCAGAAAATTCCTCTTTGGTTGCTATTTCGACAAGAGTTATCTGAAAATACTGCAAACACAAAAAAAGCGCACAATGACGATGACGCTTATTCTTTTCTGTACAAATACACCGGGTGCTGTCATAAAGAAAGCGTCTCTCAAACAATACAGGTTTGTTGTAGTAATTAGGTAATAATATAGAAAATGCTTAACACAGTTTACAGTAATAAATGAACCACTGAGCCGTTTAAATGTACATGATCTGTTCAGTGAACGGAGCCATTAAATGTACAGGTGCAGTTCAGTGAACAGTGCCGTTGTGAGGAGCGCACCAAAATGCGCCGTTTTGCCTATGTCTATCACAGTGAAATCACGAACAACCATGTAGATGGCGTCGGGAAGCCACTGAGTGCCCTGCAAGGTCCAAATTATATGTTCAGTGATTTTTCCACGTCACCTTGGCGGCGGATTGGACTCAAACTCCAAACAAGACCACCTAGGTTGCTTTCTGCTTGGCTTCGGCGTAAATTCAGACGTGTAGGGTCTGCAGCCGGCTCACACATAGAACCAAGTCGCTGGCGGGCATCTTCTACGCGTTCACGGAAAAGCCGGCTTTTTGTCTTAAGCCTAACATTTCACATGGCAAAACCGCGTTCGGCATATCCGCCCGTGAAAGCCTTAGACAACCCCAAAAGGAGTGAGCTGGGTTGTCTCTAGTTTAGCGGCAGTGTACGCGAAAGTAACGTAACGTATTGTTCATCCAATGGTTCTATGTGTAGAGTGCCTTAGAACCGCGCCTTGTCCGTCCACGACCGTGGGCAGAACATTTACAATCGAAAAATGTTACAGGCACCGGCAGGGTTCGAGACTATGTCTGGTTGAATAGGCAGAGTTAGTGTCAGTCGTCTTACACATTAGGCTACGACCGTGAGTTATTACCTGAGAGTCAAGCGGCTTTCTCCCTCGCCCGTAACGGCGCGGAGCACCTTAGGACCTCCCAATGTCCGTCCCCGTCTATCCCTGCACACACCACCATCAAGCGAAATCAGTTTGAGCCGTGAGTTGCAGTTTCATTTAGGGAATAATCAATGTGCAACTCACGGCTCAAACAGAATGATGGTCGGGGCGCAAATATGTCACTCGGGGCGCCACTTAGATATCATTTTCGAGTCCCCGTACTCCGCACCCTCACCATCATCCATGGAGTGGAGATGCTGCCATTTTTTTCGCTGTGCATCCATGTTCATGGAGATTATGTCTGCTATATGTCGCCATGTTCAGTTTTTCACCTATTTGGTTGGTGTGTGGACAATAGGCCATTGTCTGTCTATGTGAGGTGTGATTCAGAATCTGGGTGTCTGGTAATAGTTGCGATATTACGGTTATTTCCGTGTCCGTGGTGTCGACAAATGGGAACCGTGTTGTAACACAACGTCATGCCAATAGAATTTCCTACCTTCTAGGCAGTCCTTTTACCCAGTGCTTTCGTCATCGTGCAAAATTTGAGGTAGCCGGTTCCCAGCACACTCCAGCTATTGGCCGATGACGAGGAAGCGAAATGCCTTCGGAGGACTGGGCCGTCTTGGTCGACTTCCGTCGTAGGTTGTCCTGTCCTGTAGAGCAATTCCACTAGCGGAAACTGCGGGATCTTCCCGCGTTGACGCAGACGAAATGTTGTCACACATAGATTTGGTCGTTATAATTATGCCGGACTTAGGCAAGGGTTCGGGAAAATCTCATATGATTTGATGTAACAGCGTCGTGGCACGCAAAGAGAATCTGCCGCGAAAATACGATGTAAGAAGGAGAAGATATAGGTTCCCCCAAGTTTCTGCATTGTTCTTGTAGAGGACACCAATCCGCGGACCTAACAAAGGTAACCCTCGCTGGAAGTAACCTGGTAGAACGGCATTTTGTCATTCGAGGTCGTTGATGAGTGCTTACTTCAGCTGGTTGCCCCGTCCCCATGTCTTACTAAGTTATTCCACCAAAAAGCTTGTTCCCTCTTCTGAGTTATCACCGGGTGGTACCGCAAGGTCATGAAAGAGGCTATCAGGGTCGTTGAAAGTTTTGGCTACTTCTAAACAATCGTTAAATGGTGTTTTGTAGCCATCGTCTGCAATCCGAAAGTCGGCCCTATGGGCCTCTCCGGTTAGTTTATCAATGAAGGGTGTGAAATTATTGATCCCTTTAAACTGTCTTTCATGAAGTTAGGGTACAGTTAGGTAATTGTTTACTTTACCACTAGGTACTCGGTTTTTGTAATGGAAGAGTTCGGTTGGGCAAATGAAAGCGTTGAACTCGCGTAGGCCATTACTCTTTCGGTACCTTCTTCCTCTTAGAGAAGCACGGCTCCTAGTCTGATGTTGCCTGCATCCTTGAGAAGCTCTGTTTCCTCATTCTAGTCAAAATGCGAGATGATAGTGACTGGAAGCGCTGGAGCGAATCTTCAAATCCTCTCTGCAGATTTTCTTGCCATACAAACTGGTTGTTTTGCTTTATAACCCTGTAAGCGACTCAGAATCCTGAAAAGCCCTAAGTAATACGGCGGTGCAAGGAACAACGTCCAATGCAGTGTTTTACGCTTTTTTGTTTGGAAGGCCGCGAAAACAGGCAACGGAGAATGTTTCTGCAATGTCCCGCCAAACTCCCTCTGCACTAATGAAATGACCTGGAAACATGAGCTGGATGAAGCCAAGGTAAGACTACTCAGAATTCTGAGACCGAACAGCTGAGCACACTGCCCCAAACACTCGCCTGAGCCTGCTGCGGTGCACTTCATTTGGAAAACACAAAGTCGTCTTTTTGAACATGCCACCTGTGCCAATTGAAGCCAACACTAGGAGCTCATCATTGTTAGGACGGTTGCTCGGCCAGATGGACGAATTTTAAATTTAGAGAGATGATCCGGGGTTAAGAATTCATTGTCCTTGTGGTCTCTGGTTTCATTCTATGCTGCCAGTAGCCGTTTCGTAGGTTAATGAACAAAAAGCATGTCGAGACAGTCATATATACTTGGAAGTGAGTAAACATCAATTTTTCATTACTTTTCAGTTCTTTGTAACCCACGCAGAAGGGCAGTGGTACAGCTCTTTCTTTACAAAAACAACTGGCGCCAAGCAAATGCTGTAATAGTTGGATTACGTCATTCTCAAACATGGTTTCTGATCGGGTTTAATTAGGTTCTTGCTGACTGGCTGACGCGCACTGTCCCGTTTGCCGCTGTAAGTAACGTGCTTTCATTGTTTATATTGCGGTGCTAGAAATTTTATTCCTGCATACTTTTGTTGACCACGAGATGCAGTGATCAAGTTCTGCAGATGTTGTGGAAGCTCTTTCTACATACTTTGAAATTTTTGGATTAAATTCTAAATTAACTTTCAAATTCGTATTTATGATATTCACGGTACTGTCCTCCTCAGGCATGAAACATTCAAGTGTATTGGTATTTTTAGATGCATAGTATGCTAGTTCTTCGCAAGAGATGACGGTGTTTACGGCTAATATTTGTGATGGTACTTGCGGTTCTCTATCGCGTAACAACGATGCCTCTCGCCACGCAAATTCTTAGCAATTAAAAGGAGATACCGGTTGGCATCGGCGATTTTATCGCCAGTGGTATCCCGTTATACGAAACCTACACCAGCAAAGTTGATCACGAAGATATGCCGAAGCTATTGTGGGTTATAAATTTCACTGGAATGCAATCAGAATCACTTTCTTTGGTGGCAAGTCTCGTGGCAAAATCTACCCAGCGATTCTGAAAGTCCAATAATTGACTGATGGTAGGGTTTAACGCTCCGATGCAACGCAGGCGATGAGGCGCGCCGTAGTGTAGGGCTCTAGATTAATTTACACCACCTGGGGATCTTTAACGTGCACCGAAATCTCGTACACACAGCGTTTTTGCTTTTAGCCTCCATCAGAAAAGAAGCCGCTGCGGCCGGGAACCAAACCCGCGTCCTTGTGCTCAGAAGCACAACGCCTTAGCGATTCTGAAAGCCGATGGTGTCCGCCGTATATTCAGGAATAAAGTCCATGCTATGGACCCCATGCCGAGATCATTTACAAAAACAAGAAAGCTTGCTAGAAAGTAGACTGCTGAATTTCCAAATCGGGCCGCGCACACACCACTCGGCGAGACAGCTTGCCCTGAAGTTGGACGTTTTTTGTGCTTCTGTGAATGAGATGGTTACCCTAAGCAAACCCTTCACAAGTTTCACTGTAATTATAAAATAGTACACTGCGGCACCGGCCATAGCGTTGATATGTACACGAATATTAAGCAACGTGATTCTCACCCCATCCTTCGCCATCACCGGCGCGTCAGGTGACGACACTGTCAAATGTGTAAGCTCTCGATGATCACTTTGGCATTGAACTGCCCCACCTCCGAAGGCCGCCGCATTTATAGGATTTCCCGCTCAATGTAGTGCAAAAGCCAGTGAATATAACCCAGGGGCCAACTAATTTAATCCAGGCGCCAACCAATATAATCCAGGACCCACGCCGTGCAGAATACATGGCAGCGCTTTGTAATTTATTTGGCAAGAAATACCATCCTGGCGCAGTGTATTTTCATCCGTGTTAGATGAACGAGCTTACGTAACCAGTTTAACTAGACGACCTAAGAACTACGCAATAAAACAGTCACGTGACTATTCAGTACTCTCGCCTAATTATTTATTGTACCCGAGGGTGACGTCATGGGTATGAATATTGCATTTAAATTTCTCGCTTACTCGAAATTTTAGAGGAAACTGCCAGAATGCCTCACTCTCCAAACCCAAAACGGGCCCGAGCATGGGACAGACAGGTGGTGCTGCTGGCACCGTACAATAGCGCCACCCGCGGAAGAAAATCGCAAAAATGGTCGGGACATGCCGTGGCGTGTAGGTGTGCAGAACGTGAGTTTCCGTGTTGTTTAAAGGGGCAACAGCTCGTTACCGTGATGATGTTAGTCATACGAAATTTTCTATTTTTTATCAGAAATTTAGTCCTGGCGACACTGGTTCGGTTTATTATTTACATAATATAGGTATTTATTTCATTATTCGTTAGTCATTGATTTGGTTAAAAGTAAAATTGATATAACCAGGGCTTGTGAGGTACCAAATGAAAGGTCTCCATAAGGTGAATCACGTGAAAGAAAGTATAAGTTGCTTACTGTTTACAGTCATGAGATAGTCACGTGAGTCACAGATTGGGTTATATGTCAAAATAATGCCACCAGGCCTTGTGAGGTATCAAATAAAGATCTCGATAAGTGGAATTACGTGGTACAAATAAAAATAGCTTCCCCGTTATAGTCTTGAGATAGTCACGTGATAAGCAAATTGCGTAAAAATTCAATGTGAGGCCAGTAGTGATACAGAGGTATTAAATAAAGTTCTCCAGGAGGGGAATCACGCGGGACAAATCAGAAATCGCTTCTTAGTTTAGTAATCAGACAGTCACGTGAGTCATAGATTGGATTAAAGTCAAATTGATGCCACTAGTGCTTGTGAGTAATAAACCTAAATGTCTCAACGATGCAAATCATGAATTACTAATTAGAAATCGCCTGTGAGTTATAGTCATAGATTGGGGTAAAAGTCTAAGAGATGCACTAGGGCTTCTCAGGTATCAAATTAAAGGTCTTGATGAGGGGAATCCTGTGGGACAAACAAAAATTGCTTCCTTGTTATAGTCATGAGATAGTCACGTTATTCACAAATTGGGAAAAAAGTCAAAACGACGCCAGAAGGGCTTGTGATGTATCAAATTAAAGGTCTCGATGAGAGGAGTCACTTGGGACAAAATAAAATTGCTTCCTAGTTATAGGTATGATTAAGTCACGTGAGTCATAGATTTAGTTAAAAGTCTATATGATGCCACTACGGGTTGTGAGGTATCAAATTAGAGGTCTTGATAAGGGGAGTCATATGGGACAAATCAAAGATTGCTACGTGGTTATATTAATTAGATAGTCACATGAGTCTTAGATATGGTAGAAATCTGTGATGCGACTAGGTCATGTGAGACATCTAATTAAAGGTGTCGATTGTGGGAATCACGTGGCACAAATTAAAAATCGCTTCCTGGTGATATCTTGAGATAGTTAGGTGAGTCATAAATAGGGTAAAAAGTGAAACTGATGTCGCTTGTACTAGTGAGGTATAAAATTAAAGTTCTGGACGAAAGATTCACGTTGGACAAATTAAACATTGCTTCCTGGTTATAGTCATGAGATAGTGATGGGAGTCATAGATTGGGGTAAAAGTCAGAGTGATGCCCTAGAGCGTGTTATAGCCCGCCCGAATGTAAAAAGAAAGTTACACATGCGAGAAAGGGGCTGAAGGTGTGTTGAAAAATTGTGCTAGGAAAGTGTGTTCGCGCTTGTAGTGAAAGCGACGATCTAATATCTGCACAAGATCCCTGCATCCCAAAATCCAAAGTCGATCATGAGTTGTTCGGGGAAAACTGCTTTTTAGAGCTGTCCGCCACCAGACTTGTTCTGTTTATCCTTTCTTCAAACTCATATATTCAGGGCAAATGTTTTGTGCGTCTTCTACTTTACTACCGACTTTCTGGATTTATCATGGAACAATTGAGCTCTGGAGGCCCAGCGGTCACCGCAGCTCCGGGGCTTCCGAACAGAACGTTATCTACCGCTGCCCGATGGGGAAAGGGCAGTCAATGAGCTGACAACACGATGGGCAGGGGTCGTTTGTCTTCACAAAAAAAAAGGTAGTTATGGTGTGTTTTTACAAGAAATACACATCTTTTCCGAATTCAACGTCACGAAAACTCTAAAGAAATGCCCTGAACAATTTCTTTTTGGAAACCTCTTCTGCAGCCCTTAAAAAGAATGTGGAGGTTTTGATATGTTTGGAATCAGGTTTTTTTCTATTTTAGATATTTCTCTAAAAAAACTTGAAGAGAAATTTCTCTCACGCCATTCACTATTTGATGAATAGTTACAACTCTACTGAGGTATCATCTCCTTGCAATTGAAAATAACGGTTGTCTTTTATTAATAAAAAGAAATTCATTCATTTGTTTGCTTCTTTATTGCTTCTTTGTTACTCGTGGCTGATGGGCCATGGGGAGCTACATAGCGCCGACACAATAACGTACCAGTATGGTAAACATATAGAAGGTGCTGTACGTTTTATGCTAGTAAAATACACACATGACAAATCAGCCTGCTTCGGAAGCAGCTTTACATCTCTTATCAGTCTTACTGCAGTAACTCAGAATACCACCCGATGCAGTGGCTTAGTTATGCTGCTCAACCCAAGGACACGGGTTTGCTCCCGGGCGCGATGGCTACTTTCCATATGGAGGAAAAAAAAGATGATCGCATGTCAAGATTTCGTCCCGCGTTAAAGATTCGCAGTGTGTCAAAAGTAATCTAGAGCCCTCATGGGCCGGGTGCTCAGCGGCAGCACGTTTAACCCCCATAATTTGCATTTTTAACTGAAATAATACCAAAATAGCCATGTATCTGCTTCCTTTGCTGCAAATGTAATCCACAGACACTATATTTCTGCCATCCGTGCCTGTAACACCCCTTTCTCTCCCCCCGACACCCTGGTCTCCTTTGCTCAACCTCTCCCGTCAACGATGCAGTCGAAGTTTCCTCGATTCGTTCTGATTTTCCAGCGTTCGCTGCATCTGTTCAGAGCTCTTTTTCTATAGCTCTCTGCCGCGAATTAAGATGCCGTAAAAAAGCAACACACAGCGCGTCAAGAAAGCAAGCATCGCTTGCTCCGAAGTAGTGCATAGGGAGCGTAGTGCTGCTAGGAGGAAACTAAACTCGAGCCACCATCGGGAAAAGAGAGCTGTGTATTCCGAAGCACAGGAATTTAAAAGGCAGGTTAAGTAAAAATGTAACCTTTTTCACCTGTCTCATGACGGCACCTGACTGCAGTTCCAGACTTTCCTGTAGTGAAATGGTATAAACGACTTCCTGCAATAGAGTGTATGTTGCAAGCCACCGACGGAACCAGTAATGCCACAGTCATAGGATGCGCCGCCCAGGATGACTTTCACCAACAATACTCGTGGCAACATCACCGTTTTGTTAAGGAATGCGCGGCGCAACAGTGCCAGTGCAACAGAGGGTTACTCTTTTACCCTAACATCACTATACTTTTTTCTGCTCCTTACTAGTGCAATCTATAATTCGACATACATGTATCCCAATATAGAGATACCTGTTTATGTCATCTAGGTACAACAATTCACAATTAAATGAATACTTGCGCAATCATTTTTAAACTATTCCACCATGAAAATAAGGACAGTTGAGGAGAGGCTGTTACCACCTCTTCTGAGCAACCGGTAATGCCACCTTAGGAGTGTCCACTTTTGTATTCTCAGCCCATTCTCCCTTTGGTTCTCCTTAAGTAGCTTCTCGCTTCGTCTTCTCCAACTGTACCTTTGAACCTGTGGACACTGGTTGGAACTGCTGTTACAGAGGTTTTCGATTGGCCGGTGCTACGTTACGCCACCATTGCTACAACGCCAATACTAGCGACGCCCGAAAGCGTGCAAAGAAACGCGAATACCCCCATATTTCTAGCAATACGCCGGATGGATGGGAACTCTCCAAAGCGGTTCTTGATGAGATTTTATTAGCCCATTCTGCATGCTTGGAATTTACCTGCGCATACGCATTTGCGCCACTGCTCCAGAGGCAAAACAGCTTTTTTTAAATTTTGCCAGCAAAGAAAATCGATCGCTTGGATTGTTTTAGCTTATGCAGCAAAATGACAAACTGCCGCACGAGCGACACCACAGCTGCGAATACGCTGGTAGATTCGCACCATAAAGAGTGGGCTCATGGCACCCTACTTGCATTTACACAAAGATAATGGATCAATTTTTTCACATGTGCAATCCCAGAACATGTGTATTCATCCGCACAAATTTATTCTAATACCGTCTAATACCGCATGAATTTGCCGTGTCGACAAAGAAGTGGTTATAATTATCATTGTGACAATCGTTCTACTGCAGTACCGCCAAACATCTTGTATCTCATTAGTCAGGTCACCTTTGAGGCTCAGTGTATTCGACCAATTTCGTATATATATATAGTATATATAGTATATATATACATATATATATATATATATATAATATATATATATATATATATATATATATATATATATATATATATATATCAGCGAATCAGAAATTGGGAAATGAAGGGGCTACGGGTACACTAAAAGCGACACATGTGAGCCATGTGAGCCCCTCACTGTGTTTTCTCCTCGCCATTGTCTTGCTTTATTATCACGCCCTGTGTGGGCCAACTACATTTTCAAGCGCCGAGCACGAACATGGTGCAAGTCATCTATTGGCACGGAGTGTTCAACAAAGGCCGCATTACCTTGCGCACACAAGCCGCTGCCCTAGAAATGCTTCGCATTATCATTATTATTTTATTTTATGAGCAATATATGAGTTTACGATTGAAACTACGGAGAGTATGTAGCATACACGGCAGATAAAATTATCCTTACAGCGAATGGCATTTGCTCTAAATGTCAATATTTCAGCGCTACACGGCAACACCGCAGGACATTTGAGGCGAATAATATTTAGCGGCTAACTGAGGGTCATGAGCTCATTCAGGGGCGAAGTGAGTGGCGCCAATAGCAGTGGTGCGTCAAAAGTGTATAAATTTCACTAATACACCTAAAATTACATTTTTTAAAAACTGTGAGCAAACATATTTCCCCCTCAGGTTGTTTTTAAAATAAAAAAATACAAACCAGTACTACCTAAAAGGAAAATCTCAATCACAATGTACACTATACCCCAATACGGATTTTTAACAGAGTTGTCTCAGCTTGTGATGTCTACGGATGTCACCTAAACCGCTGAATCCATTATTTTATTTAAAATATTCCTTTCTTATCTCTTCAAAAATAGCTTGTATGAGAACATCCAAGATCAGACTTTAAAATGTGGTCTCTCCCAAACCCTAGTGGCATCTATTTGACATTTACCCATTTTTGACTCACGTGCCTATCTCACTACAGTAACCTGGAAGCAATTGTTATTTGTCTCACGTGATTCCCAACATATCTACCTTTAATTGGATACCTCACAAGCCTTATTGGCGTCAGTCTGACTTTTAGATCAATTTTTGACTCACTGGTCTGCCTCATACAACAAGAATTCAATTTTTAATTTTACCGTGTTATTTCCCTCATCGCGACCTTCAATTCGGTACCTCACAGGCCCTAGTTGCATCACGTTGTCTTTAAACAAAATCGATGACCACGTGACTATCTTATGACTATAACTCGGCACATTTTAATTTGTCTCACGTAATTCCCCTCACCGAGAACTTTCATTTGATACCTCACAAGCCTAGAGGCATCATTTTGACATTTCACTCAATGTATGACTCACGTAACTATCTGACGACTACACCCAGAAAGCAATTTTTAATTTGTCCAACGTAGTTTCCCTAATCGGGACCTTTAATTTGATACATCAGAAGCCCTAGAGGCATTACTTTGACTTTTACCCAATTTATGACTCACGTGACTATCTCGTGACTCTAACAAGGATGCAATATTTCATTGCACCCAGGTGATTCACCTCATTGAGACCTTCAATATTATAACCTCACCAGCGATAGTGCCAACAATTTGACAATTTGATTTAACACAACTTTTGGCTCACGTGACTATCTCATGACTATAGCTACGAAGCGTTTTCTAATTTAGCCCGCGTGATTCCACTCAGCGAGTAATTTAATCTATTTGATACCTCACAAGGGCTAGTGACGTCACTTTGACTGTTACTCCATCTATGACTCACAAGACTTTGACTTTTACCCAATCTATGACTCACGAGACTATCTCATGGCTATCACCACGAAGCAATTTGTAATTTGTCGCACATCACTCGCCTTATCGAGACCTATGGTTTGAGACCTCACAAGCCCTAGTGCCATCAATTTGACTTTTAACACAATCAATGACAAAAGAATAAATAATCATTAACCTAAATAGGGTAATTATTAAAATGTACGAGGTCGCCCGCACCTAATTTTTCACAGAAAATGTGCTTGTCTTATGACTAATATTATCATGGTAACGAGCGTTTGCAGTTTTAAACAACACGGAAACACGCGCGCTCCACATGCACACGCCACGGCATGTCCCGACCATTTTTTGCGATTTTCTTCCGCGCGTGGCGCTGGTAAACAGCACCAGCAGCACCAGCAGCGCCATCTGTCCCACGTCCAGGCCCCTATAACCAGGAAGCAATTTCTCATTTGTCCCACATGATTCCTCTTATTAAGATGTTTGATTATATGCCTTACAGCCCCTGGTGGCATCAGTTTGACCTTTTAACCCAATCTGACTCGTGTGAACATCTTATGAATATAACCAGGACGCAATTTTAATTTCTCCCACGTGATTTCCTTTATGGAGACCTTTAATATGATACCTCACAAGCCCTGGGTACATCAATTTGATTTTTAACCCAATCAGTGACTAATGAATAATAATTAACCTCAATTGGGTAATTATTAGAATGAACGCGCGTCCCCAGGACCTAAGTACTTGCAATACAATGTGCGTTTCATGTGACTAACATAATCACGGTAACCAGCCGTTCCCCTTTAAGCAATACGGAAACACGCGTTCTCCACGCGTACACGCCAGGCCATATCCTGACCATTTTTGCCATTTTCTTCCGCTGCGGCACCTGTCCCATTTTCGGGCCCCTTTTGGGTTTCGAGAGTAAGGCATTTTGGCAGTTTCCTTCTAAAATTTCGAGTAAGTGGGCAATTTAAATGGTATAATACATACCGATGACACCATCCTGTGATTCAGTATAGTAATTAGGCGAGAGGGCTGGATAGTCTCGTGACTGTTTTATGGCGCAGTTCTTAAGTCGTCTGGTTAAACTGGTCACGTAACCTCGTTCATCCAACTTGGATAAAAATGCACTGCGCCTGGATTTGTAGCGGTTGCCAAATAAATTACGAATCGTTGGCCTGTGTTCTGCCTTGCGTGGATCCTGCATGATATTGGTTGCCGCCTTTCTTATATTGGTTGGCAGCTGGATTATTTTCACTGGCGCTAGATTATATTCAGTGGCGTTGGATTATATTAAGCGGGAAATCCTGTAGTTTTCCCGACGAGAGAATAGTGACCGCTCGCTGTAATAGCCAGAGCGGTTCGCTGGAGGCCGGGAAGCCGATGGTGACGCGGAAGGGCGACGGTTTCATTGCTCCGATGTGCGCTGTCATGGGAGGCACTTTTCGATGTTGTAGGCTCTTTGTCTAGGTCTGTGTCGGGGAGCACTGACTCCGAAGCCCCGTACACCGAGTACGCAATACAGACATTGACGCTAGAAGTGGCCTTCGTCACCACAGTGGTAACCAAGGGGGCGTCGGTCTGGTGCACCCACACAACAAACTTCCACGATCAGTCCAGGATTCATGTAGTACGTCTCGCTGGTACCATCATTGTCTGGAATGTTGCCTGAGTTGTGGACAGCACTACTGGTGCCTCCTGCCTAACCGACTGAACGTACTATAGCTGCCCGGCTCCGTTATGGCTGGTTGTTGATTTGGAACAGTCAGTATAGTACAAATCTCTTGCAAACTTCACCCCACACTAATATTGGGAGAGAGGGAGAGAGATGCACGTTTTACTTCTGACGAGACTTAAGGACGGCTTAGCCACCGAAGCGCAGCTCTGTGGGCCCTAGCCCTGTCGACCATGGCGCACTTGGACTTGGCGTCCGAGTGCGCGAAGACAGACGGCCAGGAGTCAGGGGTGTTGGTGGAAGAGAAAGCAGGGCGGGGCAGTGCCAGATTGCGCGGGGGGTGTCTTCATAGTCCCCGCATTGTAGACAAGCGGTGGTTGGAATGAGGGATGACGTTATGTGGGTGAAGATGGATCGAGTGGGGATGGAGTGTGGTTCGACCTGTCTCCAGAGGGATGATTTAACGGTTGATAACGAAGGGTGAATGATGGAAAGGTAGTAAGTGAAAGCCTGTGATGGGGGATGATTTCATGGAAGGTGAGCAGTGGCTCTAGGTTAGGAGATTGTTGGGAAGCGAAAAGGGGCTCTGTTGAGGGCTTCGCTGTATCAAAAATCGGGCCGCCTCGTGGGCCTTCTGCGCTCCGCCAAAGCCGATTTGGCCAGGAGTCCAGAAAAGCGTGATGTTGCGTTCAGTAGGGGGGTGGGAGCTGGGAATTTTGTGGGCGAGGGGCGAAATGAAGCCCCTGCAGAAATTTCTTACGGCCGTTTGTGAATCCGCTGACATGAGGGCAGGGCTGGGGTGGAGGGTAGTGGTCATAGCGATTGCGGCTTCCTCCGCCTCATGGATATGGGAAGCGCGGATGGTGCCTACGCTTCAGGCAATGTAGCCATTGTCTGAAATGCCTGCACAAGCAGTTTTTGTAGCTCTTCTTGGACCACGGATTGGATCCCTTCACGGAGATGACCCACGTTATCAACGAATGTTCGGAGTAGGCTACCTGCCAGTGCGGAAGCGGAAGCGTGACACTCCTACTGGTTTGACCACTGTTCGATGGTCCTCACCATTGCGAATGTCTCCTGCGACGAAACTCAGCGACTGTCTTTCGTAGACTTCGAGCAAGCCCACAAAAGAAGTGTTATTTCGCATCCCGCATACGGTGTCGCCCTTTTTTTCTTCTGGCATAGCTGGAGCAGATCTCTGGAATATGCGCGTCATGTCCTCAATGTACAACGCTCTTGTTCGCTAACTGCACAAGACACTGTAGCGCACGCTCGTCGCAATCTCGGTGGTGTGCGTTGGCATAAGCTTGCAGAAACTGCTCTCGAACACTTTGTGGCGTGGAAAGTGTGGCTTTCCTTCTCGCGGTGTCTTCTGGTTTGAAGGAAACAGTCCTCAGCTTCGCGGTAGCGTCCTACTAATAAAGGTTTGTGACGCGTTCCAAAATAATTTCCGGCAACTTGCAAGAGATCGCCATAGAAGGCCCGCAGGGTCAGGGGCTGGTAAACCAGGAACTCACCTTGTGCCGTGTCAGTCGCTTATGTTTGTGTGAGTAGCTTTCTGTCGAAGCTTCTGCATTTCAGGTGGCTGTAAATCCGAAGGCCGGAGGAAAGCAGTAAAGGCGGGGCCTGATGCTGTGATAGACCGGCGTCAACTCGGACCGACTAAATTAAAGTTTGAAGCGTTTGCTGCAAACGGTAGTTTTTTTATGAATTAAATGCCCAACGCAGCCATTTACTTCCATGTGACAACTTTTCACCAGTGCCTTCATACCGGTTTCACAGGGTATTGCGTGGTAACATACATAGTTATAATTAACGAAACCATAGTTTACCCTTCAGCTATTCTTAGCGGCCATTTTTTCTCTGAAGTAAAATTACCTACATGTAATGTAAAAGCTTCACAACATTTCATGTTCACTGCCAGAAAATAGACAATTCTAAAACAATTTGTATTCTTCATTTGCCCCTTTTTGGAGGACTCACTACGACAGCTTCCACAGTAAATGCAGGCTTTACTTTCGTAATTTATTTTGATGATTGTTGGTGGGTTCGCATATAACGAGCATAAAGAGTGACAGCCATTTAAACAGTGTTAGTACTACCAGCTCTTGATTTCTCGACATTTCGTAAGGTGCAACTTTGGGCTTCTGCATGAGCGCGAATAATCCGTTCAAAACGCTAATGGCAATTAGTTGTGGGATGGTTGAATTCGACGCCAAATTCAAAGACTCTTATCAGCAAACTACCCGGAGAAAATAGAGGGGCGACTTTCTGTCAGTAGACAAATTTTTGCATGATCTAGGCAGCATATGTGCCGACGATAGGCTAAAAGAAACTGCTTAATGCGTCGACCCCGTGGTTCGTCATAAAGCCTCATCTGTTAAGATTACGGTGCAGATACGCGTCATTGCTCGCCATCGTTTCACGCAGATGCACTGGTACTGGTTTGGATGCGAAAACAGCACAGAGACGATGGACTTTATAAAAGGGAGACAGGAGGCATGCGTTTCCTTTTCCACGGCTCTGCACTGTATCTACACTATCAGCCAGTAGAAACTTGCTCAATCAGAAGTCTTTCTGCATGTACCCTGATTTATTTTGCTCTGTTTTTCTATTCATAGGGTAACAACCTCTACTTGGAGTATGTCCCCGTCAGGCTGGGAGCCTACGGAACATACGTCGTGGTGTACGCCGGAAGCAATGAAGCGTACGTATGGCTTATTCCGATTGAAGGAATTGGAAACGATTGCTGTGAATGACGTTAAGAGATCACGGATTTTGTCCGAAATCATAAGTATGTCGACCGCACAAACCCGAACTGATTTCTGCAAACAAACATTTTCTGGAGCAACTGTGTGGCCAACACAGAAATCATCTTTATGGCACTTTATCTGACTCTAACCATACTCATAGTTCAGTAGAGAATCATGTGGACTTTTATTCAGCCGCGGTAACAATTTTTCGGAGCGGGATATAGGGTAAATACTGACACTAATATACCTTTATCTTCCTATCCGTCACTCCCGAATCACCCTCATCTCCGTATCTCAAGGCCTCAATATCGGCTTCATTTCTGCTGCACTTTCTACTGCATAGTATGCCATTGCCGCCTAATTAGATTGAGTGTGAGGTTACGTGAAAGCTTGGGCAAGATTCTGGAGAAGAATGAAATGCGCGACAGCGATGGCGTCCACCCAAGATTTTTTTTCGTACTTCTGCACGTATGGATCATTGTAAAAAGTAGGGTAGACATTCCGAGAACCACAACATAATAAATACAGTCGTCATTCATTAGAAACACTTACCTCCCTGGCCTATAAACGTAAATGTTTTGCACAAAGTCCGCAACCAGGATGATGGGGTACTTTGTTGGTCTCCCAAAGAACCACTTCTCGCAGCTGCATGGTAATATTTTTCTGAGATATTTTTTATACATTCAAGTCACGGAGTGAACAACAATGCTTTCGGATTTCTCCTTGCTATCACCATGATCTCTGAGACGCACATTTAAACAGCTGCCGGTTTGCGGTATGCAGACTCTCCACCTGCAAGAAGGTATCGAATACGACTTCTCGTCATGCAAAACGAACATGAGCGCAATTAGCGCTTCTTTAGGGAAGCAGTTTTTTTAGAGTAGAAATATCAGTAAACTACAATTAGCAGCACTCTCTCAGGAGCGGAAACTATTATTGTGAAGTCAGTGCGGCTGTATAATTTTTAAAGTTGTGACGCTTTATCCATGTATTGCCACACCGAACGTATCACTCGGTGCAAAATTACATACCAGTGTCGACTATTTGTTTTTACTTCTTTATATCGCCTTTGGCGGAAAACTTAAATATTGGTTTTTGGTTGCCTTTAGCTACCAAACACTCAATTTGCCTACTGAAAATTCCCTGGAAATGGCGAAGACAGTACGTTTCGACGGATTATTTCAGATTACTCTTCGAGGTACTTTTCGAGAAAATTTTCGAAGAAAGTACTTTTCGAGGATTACACTGTCTGCTGACGGCTCGCGTGTTTGGCATATATTAGTTATTTTAAATAAAAGTGGGGATTATATCAACTTCTGGTATTAAATGTACAAAGCGATAGGGCTATTTTGACGCCCACGAGCGTTTTGAAACGAGTTGCTGCATTTACATTCTATGCTTCACAACTGGGCAAGGCCAGTGAAAACACAGACTAGCCACAAGGGTATTCAATTGCCGTGGCCAAGAAAAGACAGACGTCCTTTGTGCTTCGGTATCTTAAGATGCGGTAATTAAATGCTTAGCATGGTCGGCGTTGAAAAGTTTCCGCAAGAATGCAGTAGTTTCAGTGTTTCAGTCTTGACTCTTCGATTTCGTGGCCGGACTGCGTGTTTTCGGTTTTTTAGCGCAAAGCGAGTGAGAAGGTGTGAAAATATGTATGAAGGAGGACATCGTTGGAGCTTGTATAAAGACCGCAAGCAGAGGGTAGGGAGCTCCAGAGTAGAACCTTAATTCTTGGTCCCCAGGTGCAGAAGCTTCTCTTCTTTGTCCGCTGAATGAGCTCACACGAATATTAAGGTAATGAGGTGGTATAACCTGGATGTCAGGTTTTCATTGAAGTGTAATGGGTAATATTCGATGGTTCTTCTCTGAGCATACGGTTAGACCTCACCACGCGGCGTTTAAGCAGGTGGTCTTTGTCCTGAATGTAGGGCAGTTTTAATGTAATCGCTGAAGTTCCTGTCTTCACCCACCGATTTTTAAGAACCGAGGCCCGCTAGTGGAAAAGGAAGGATCGCGTTTCGTGGCCTATGATGTGGAGGCCTTATAAAACGGTTTCCGGAGAGGGGATTGCGCCAGTCCTAGGTGCAAGGGACATGGTATGAGAGCTCACGTGCCTGTTGATTGCTGCGTCGTCCTCTTCTAGACCCTTGTGTCGAGGTGTAGTCAAGACGTTGTTAACTTTCTTTTCTGTGGGTGGGAGTATTGTACCGAATGTTTAAGTATTCTGACAAGAGCATACACTATACTAAAAAAACAGCCTGCAGTGCCGTTGAGGGACTGCGATTACGTATACAATCCAATCTGACGGCCTAGAAGAATGCTACAACTGCCGCGTCTTTCTTCCTGTATGTAGCAGGGCTGACCAGTGGCAAATATTGCCACAGTAGTCAAGTACTATAATTTCTGCCTCGTTCCTTCATGCATTGTCGACTGAGTGTTTACTATCTTGCCATAGAATTTTCGAAACCTTTCTTAGAATTACGTTTTTCCTGACCAATCACCTCTACTTGTTTGAGTTTGGATATATGTTTTTGCTAGAGTCATTGGACCACTGACATTTTCATCTTCCTGTCTACTTGTTCTTTATCTAGAAAGAGAAAATTTTCTATTATATGGCCCGTCCTGACGTTCTGTTCCTAGCGGCTTCCGTGCTGATACCAGGCGGTTTCTTTTAGCTCTTGCGAGGCGTTAAAAGACACAATTTGATAATTTTTTCGTTACATCATGGAGAACGTCATATTTAAGTCAACTGTGGCAGAGCGACTTCTCCCATTCATACGCACCACCTTCTGCCCTGCGCTGCGCGATTCCAATCTTGGCGTCCGAATTGTCTGATTTCATTCCTTCATATAGTTATTTTTCTCGCTCGTCTCTGCGCATCAATTCCGTTAACCCTCTGGTACACCGGTTGTCAGACTGTCTAACATGAATATTGTGAAGTATACGGCTGCCTAACTTGTTTTATTATGAAGGTGCTTAATAAATATTCTACAGTGCGGGTGCGTTTTTGGTGTAGTTGGCGCTCCTATATCCGGCTTGTAGTTGGTGGCTGCATGTGTCTTATTGTTTGTTGTCTCATTCGTGCTAGTTTCTTGGGTAGGTGTTTAATAAACGTGACAAATGGGTAAGAAATTTCATCTTTTTGGTGATTGTAATATTAGGTATTCCGATTGGGTGTAAAGCTATGCCCCGCATCCTTACATAAGGATTTTATTCGAGGATACCCGTGTCTATTTATGGGGATGATTATTCAGGCCTCACGACACAAATTGCCGCTTGCCCAGCAAATCTTAAGGCAGACACAGAAAGGGGGGGTATCGAAAAGCAGTTTGAATATTTTTAAAATTAGGCCATGTATACTGAGTTTTATTTTAGCTTGTTTTTGCGCAGATTCTGTGTGTTCCTTAATTTTTGAGAAAAGTACCGCTATTGTATTTATCCCGATTAAATTTTGTAACCCAATGTTGGGCCGCCATAAGCTCCGGTTGAAAAGACAGCCCAATGTCTCAGTAAATACGTCTTTGTTTAGGCGAGTTCAATGACGCGGTTTATTTCCCAGCCGTGGCGGGCATTTTTCAATGGAAAGCACAAAACCAAAACGATCATGACTCAAACGTTCGGAGCACGTAGTCTCTCTTCGTGTGGTCGATATGAATCCGGAGCACTCCACTATAGCGTTCCTGATAGCCAGGGTTTGGCTTCGGCACGTAAACCAAAGTAAACCAAGAGACGAGTCAAAAGGTATGCTGGATACCCAATAATATATTTGAAAATATTGAAGCTCTAACACACCGGATATTGCCCATCGTCACGAACGTAATTGGCTCGAAAGCATAATGCCACGCAGAACACCACGGATGTCATAAGAAACATCATCACATCAAAGACTACACTATCTATCTATATATATATTCTGGAGGTCGTGGGTTCGGATCCCACCTAGCGGGCGTTTTTTCTCCGCTTTCTTTCTTCCTTTCCAAATTCTTTGTCGGTTTCAGTGACCTACCACAACCTCCCCTTTGTTTTCCGAGGTTTTCTTGATGCCAACCTTTATTTCTGTGTTATTTTTACGAGCCCCTTATTTCCTATTCTGATTCGCTATATATATATAATATATATATATATAATATATATATATATATATATATATATATATATATATATATATATATATATATATATATATATATATATATATATATATATATATATTATATATATATATATTATATATATATGCAGTAAAAGCGCGTTAATTCGACTCTCGTTCAATTCGGAAAATTGGTTAATTCGGACACGTCATCTGGTCCCTGTAAATATACGCATCACTCCATGAGACAGGGCGCTCATTATTTCGGACAGATTTGACCGCAAATCGGATAATTCGGCGACTTTCAGGCCGCTCGCGAGGCTCAAAAACGAAAAAAGAACAATTTAGAACAAAAGTGAAGCTTAAACGCAGCATCGCCATGGACATCAATTATCGACTTGGATTGAATTGAGACTGGTTGAACGTCTTTTCTTCGCGTGTAGGTTTGGCGGTGCCATCGGTGCCATTTTGTGGCTTTGTTGCCGTTGCTGAGCACCGTGAAGGGCTCAGAAAAATTGTGTTCGCGCGATTGTCTGCTTGAAAGCAGACAAGAAGACGCGATTACTTCGTAAAATAAAGGTATGTAGAAAAAAAACTTGCATTTATTGTGTTTATTTCAACCATTCGATAATACGAACATTCGGTTAATTCGGACGTTTTTTCCGGTCCTTAGAAATCCGAATTAACGAGCTTTTACTGTATCTATATATATGTATATATATATATATATATATATATATATATATAGTTTTGTAGATATGCAGAGTTATCGACACCTTTCTGCGATCGGTAACCATGTGTCATACCCCATATTTAGAGCTCTTCCACAAACTCTTATGAGGACTGGGCCAAGCAAAGGTCGATTTGAATGCGTTAGGTGCAGGTTGCTCCCTACTGAGGTCTCCAGTATCCAGGCGCTTCACTCATCGTTGCCCTTTATCCCCTCTCGCTGTTTCGGGGCACATTGATATTTCGCTAGCGCGCCACCATTTCCTTTAGGCAGCACTGAACACAATGAAGACAATGAAATGAAGCCGCTGTTAGGTTAGAAACCGTGGGACAGCAGGAAGAAGCTTTTACCGCCAGATACCGGCGTGTTTATCATGGCGATGGTGCAAAACAAATGGCCCTTTCCAACTCAAGAAGATCGCCCAGGGAAAGTGTGCTCGCCTAAAGAAAAGACACTTGGGTTTATGTGAAAGTGATATTTATATTGGGCACGGTAGCACCGGCATGCCGCATTCTAACCCGTTCATCTTTCTCGTACAGCTCTGCCTGGGCCTGCAGTATCTTGCCAGCAATGGTGACTATGGTCGGCTCACGGCGACGGGATGTACGGCATTCAACGGAATCAAGCAGCACGTGGCGAACCAGACGCTAATCAAGAGCTACCTACGAGATCCGCACAAAACAAGCGCCCATCCTGACACGTGTCTTCAACTGGCAGCGCCACCACCCCTGGAGCCTATAAAGGACGGATGCGCCGGCCGCGCGGTCACTGGGCACGGTAGCACCGGCATGCCACATTCTAACCCGTTCATCTTTCTCGTACAGGTGAGCAAAAACTACGGTAGATGCTCTCGGTCGAGTGATCGCTTTTAATGGTGTTGCCGTGCCCGCGGCTGTGTGGTGCGCTGTATGAATGTTTCGAGTTTCTCAAGATGTTGTTGTTGTTAGGTGGTGACGTAGAAACTAATCCAGGCCCTGACCTTAATAAAATTTCAATCAACTTAAGGAAATTTCCGACGACATAAAGATAATCAAAGAAGAACGGCTGCTAGATATCGACAGAAAACTGGACACTCTTGCAAAATTAGAAGGTAACCTTGCAAGTTGTCAGACCCAGGTAACTTCCATGCAAAACACAAAAGAAACATTAGAAAAAAGAATCGACGAACTCGAGAACAGAAGCAGGAGAGGAAATCTAATCGTTTATGGTCTGCCGGAAGCAAAAGACGAAACGAGCGAATCACTAGAAAAAATTGTGAACGAAGGGATCATAAGAGACACTCTCGAGTTAGACCCGATTGAGATTGAGAGAATTCATCGTCTTGGTAGGCCAGCTCCTGATAAAACGCGACCAGTTATCTTTAAACTTTTGGATACGCGACAGAAGGCGGTAATTTTGAAGCAATGTAAGAAACTCAAGGACACAGACTACTCCATCGGAGAAGATTTCTCTCGTAGAATACGGGACATAAGGAAGAAACTTTGGGATAGCGCAAAAGAAAACCGAGACAAAAAAGATGAAGTGTCGCTAGCCTTCGACAAACTCTACATAAACAATTGTGCCTTTGTGTGGAGCGACGAAAAGGGAGAGAGGGTGCCTTTAAACAAAAAAAACGGCGACACACAAATCCGACCAACAACCCGCAGCAGTGCGCAGACCAAAAAATAACGCTGCTTAACCTAAACGCACGAAGTATTCTGAACAAAATACAGTCACTCGAAAACACATTGCTGCTTTATGAACCAGATATTGTGGCTATTACTGAAACTTGGCTGTCGCCATCTGTGTACAATCATGAAATAGCCCCCCCAAACTATGTGGTTGTTAGAAAAGATAGGCCATCCCGTGGTGGGGGCGTGGCACTGCTGATACGACGCTCTATATCGTACACCCTTCTTCCGCCAGTGCCAAACGCTGACGCAATATTCTGCAAAATCATTTGCAACGGCGTTACATTAGTAGTCGGCTGTGTTTATCGTAGCCCCTCTTCTGACAACGACTGTATAACAAATATTCACGATTTTCTTGGACATCATGTTCGTAGCTCCCGTATAATCCTCATGGGTGACTTTAACCTTCCCGATATAGATTGGACTAACATGTGCCACACATCTCCCGGTTCAAATGCTCTCATTGATTTAATGCTGCATTTTAACCTCCGTCAAGTTGTACAGCAACCGACGCGTGTTCAAGGCGCAGCATCAAGCATCCTAGACTTAATCTTTCTCAGCCATCAGTTTGAACAACAGCAGTACCAAGTCAACGTTGTAGATGGTATCTCAGACCACAATATGCCAATTTGTCGGCTTACACTCGACCGTCCCCTACGCATGCGTTCTACCGGAGCGCCGGTAGCTAATTTCAGTCAAGCGGATGACGGTTCCATAATAACCTACCTTGCGCATGAATTGCCCACGTTATTAGAAATGGCTGGAAAGCCCGGCACACACGTCAATACGCTATGGCTTCAGTTTAAGAACATCGTGTCACATTGTATGAACAACTTCATTCCCCTGAGACTAACACGGCCCCGCAAAAATAATCCGTGGATCACACGCGAAGTTATACATGCCAAAAGAAAGGTCAAGAGGTTGCGTAAATCTTCGAAGAAAAACATAGCGAGCTCTCCTAATGCACCTAACCTGAGACGCGCAATCGCAAACTTCAACTAACTGAAGTTGTACATGACCTCGCGTTTTCTATTAATAACCGCTCGCAGACAGACTTGATACTGCTAGATTTTTCAAAAGCATTTGATTCAGTATGCCATAAAAAATTGAACGCAAAACTCAAAAGTATACTCGGTACCGGAAACCTAACAAACTGGATAGAAGACTTTTTATATGGCCGCTCGCAATTTGTAAGCTTTGAAAATGTACATTCAGATAGCATGCCCGTAACATCCGGAGTCCCCCAGGGCTCAGTTCTTGGCCCTCTGCTCTTTCTTATATTTATAAATGACATAACGACCAACATTTCTTGTAAAATCAAACTTTTTGCTGACGACTGCATTATGTACCAAGAAATCAACAGTCCCAAAGACCAGGTCGCTTTTCAGGAATCTCTAAACCAACTTGATAACTGGTGTACAAAGTGGCAAATGAAGATTAACCTCAGAAAAAGCACTGTGCATGACCGTAACGAAAAGAAAGAACCCATGAATTACCCTTACAACATTAACGGCACGCAACTGGTGAAAGTACATCAACACAAATATTTAGGCGTAATTTTAACATCCAACCTTAAATGGGACTTACACATCACTCACATTACATCCACTGCGTTGCGCAAATTATTTTATATTAGAAGGTGTCTAAGGCTCGCACCAAAATCAACTAAGCTTCTAGCCTACACCACTTATGTCAGACCAGTATTTGAATACGCCAGCACCGTTTGGTTCCCTTATACGCTCACTAACTTAAAAAGACTAGAAAAGGTACAGAGGCAAGCTGTAAAATTTATCTGCAATAAATTTAAACGTACTGACTCACCAACTAATATGCTATCGGACTGTGGACTTCATACACTTCAGGTTAGAGCTGAACAAGCCCGTCTAAAATTTCTCTTTCAACTATTGCACAATCATTATAAAATCAACGCATACAAGTTCATCCACCCTTCAGAATCCCGGCAAACAAGGCAAAAACACGCGCACACTTTGATCGAATATCCTTGCAATAATGACGCCTTCAAATATTCTTTCTTCCCGCTTGCTATCCGAGAATGGAATCGCTTGGACCCATCGGTTACTAACACGGATTCACTTACTGATTTTTTGTCCAGAATCGCTAACATTACCAATTAGCAGGAAAGTGAAACATGCAACCCTAATTTTTATGACGTGTGGACTCGGATGTTATGTATTCTGTACACTTACGGCGACCACCGCTAAACTTGTGTCTACATAACGTACAGCATCATGTTCAGTCACTGCGAATTTTGACTGCACTAACTTATCTGTAATGTATTTTCTTGGAATGCAATATGTATGACTTGCCTCAAAATGTTCCTATTTTTTTTTTCTTCCTTTGTTGTAAACACTATATACCCGCATGCGCAAACTTCCCGCAGTGTTTTTACTTGATTACTCATGGTTTTGAGACTTTTTTACGATTCCGCTCGGCGCGGTATTCTTCGTTATGGTTTGCGCAACGTATGGTTAGTCTGTATACCAATCTCTTTTCTTTACGCAAGTTGTTTTTTTTTGGCTTATTTGAGTGCACTTTCCTTGTTGGCATCCTTTATAAACTGAGGAACCTCAAATTATTATGCTTGTATTATGCGTTGCTCAACCCTTCTACACGTTTCCCTTCCTTTTTATCCTTTATAAATATGTGCAATCTAAAATATGACGCTTACACCACAGTTACTTAACCCTTGTTCTTGTTTTGGACATTTGTTCTTATTACTGTTGTACTACCTACCGACTAAGTACTTTTGTATGTATATGAATACACCCTTGTATGCCCGCCTGCCTTGGTCTCAAGAAGAGACTGGCAGTATTTCAAATAAATAAATAAATAAATAAAAAATAAATATTTACAACTACAATTCGCGAAAATATAGGCGCCTAGGGAAGCAGGTGTGAAGAGAGGACGAACTAAAACTTTAAAAATGAAAAAAAAAGGCAAAACAAGGAGCAAGAATGTACCAAACAAAAATAATGCGACGAAGCCGAATCAAACGGCAAAACCACTCGTTTGTTTTGGAAGACACACAAGAGACACGTTGCCGCTAGCATATTAGCAACCCGCTACACGAATGAATCAGCGTACCGTTCGGCAAGTATGCCAGCAGTCGGGGGGGGAGTGTTGGCTGGATATAAAAAGTGTTCGTTAGTTTTTGGTTCGCTGCAGAGTGTAGAAAGTAACCAGGCGAGATTACGTCGGTGCAAATAGGAATATAAATTTCGCAAGCCAATTCAAGAGATGTTGACGGCGAATACGTAGGCTTTCGTGCGGCTTATTCTTGGCTTTCATTAGTTCGAGAAGTGCTCGAGCTCCCATTTTGTGCGTAGGTAATGAGATGCTTTGGAGCACGTAAATAATGAAGGAGGGTTGAGGTAACAAACATCATGGGCAAACCTTCCCTATGGGCTATGCACTGCGGTTCCCGCCGAAGTGTGTCCCTATTTATTAGGCCGAATACCTGGCATACCTGCGTGTAGGTCACCCGAACACAACTAAGTTTTCGTATGCAGTAAGGTGATTGAGATGCAAGAGCTGTAAATGGGTGACATGTGATTGTGGAAGATTAAAGGGGCACTGACACAAAAATTTTGCATCTTGTTTTTTTTGTTGCGATAAGTAGCTAGTGACCCACTTATAACCTGTAGAAACCTCATTTGCTTCAGCGTGCGACGGTTGTTTAATTAGAGGCATTTTCAATGCGGCCAGTCGCAGTTCCGGTTTCAGCGAGTGCCGCGAAACGATGGATTTTGTGGATGTTGTGTGAACAAAGCTGACCACGTGACCGTCGGAGGGATATCACAGAGCAGAGCCGCCGTAGCACTGTCGAATCAGCATCGACAGCAGTTTCTGCGAATGCCCCCACGTACTGATCTCGTGAGGCGCTTAATTAAAAAGCGACCGTGGATGTGACGCAGGCGCTGCGAGTACAAATGCTACAGCGGCTAAAGAACGACGCGCGACGCTCGAGACGGTGGGTGGCAAGACGCGCGCTGGGAGCAGCCGGCCGGTCTGCCTACAGGTCCGCCTACAGATGTGTTCGGCTTAGCACTGCGGCGGATATTCGAGTGCCGCTCTCGTAAGCGGTGCAGATGACAATTTTTAATGCAACCCGCCATCGCATCATTAACTCCTTTCTCATGTGAGCCACCATGGTCGGGACTTGGGGACAATTTCGTGCAGCGGTAACAAGCTATCACTCGAGCTACCTGCGCCGGCCTGGGCCACTTCGCGGCCGTGGCCGCCGCCTGCACAGCCACCGTGCGGCTAGCTCAGTGGGCTTTCGTGCCTCCGGCGCGTTTTCGCATCCAATGGTAATAAACAGTAATAGAAACAGAGTGCCTGGAATCGCTGTAGAACTTTGGTCGCGGCCAGCTGTCCGATTAGCTGACGAAATCACGGCGCCTCCGCCGCCAACGATCGGGTCGTTCGTTCTCGAGAGCAGAAGCTCCGCCCTCCGGCCCTCCGATTGGAGCGGCGAGCCGGGCGAGCCGGCTAAAACGCCGGCAGTGCGGAAGTGGCAAACACAAACTCGTGACGTGTTTAGATGTTGTTTATTTACACCATATCCTCGGGATGTCGATTGCGCGTGGTCCTCTGCTGGCTGCTCGGTTGCGTTTCGCACACTTTAAAATTGATTTTAAATATGTTCTAGGCTGTATTCGCAGCTGATATTTTGCAGATGATGTATATGTGTTCCCACCAATCTATCTCCGAAGTTATCTCGCCTTCAAAATTTTGTGTCAGTGCCCCTTAAGGCACCGGAAATAAAAACCGAATCATTGAGGAATATTGCTTGTGTAGAATTAACAATATTATGAAGCACTTAGAAGGTGCCAAAAAATCTTCGTGGAAATAAGTAATAAAGCATTAAACCGGAGAGAGTGGCTATAAAGTGGCCGAAGAAATACCACGCCTGCCTACTGTTTCCGAACACAGGACTCCCTTGCAATACGTATTGGCAAACTGAAACCGTCCGTTCGATGTGCTGTAGTAGGCCAGTAGTAACTGAACATAATTTCATCACAAGCAATATCTAACAAAGAGGCAAAGCAATATCGAACTATCGACAGTAGAAGGATCGCATGTGGGCGTTTGAGTAGCGAGCGTTGACTAACGAAGAACTACAAAGGACATTTACGGAAACCAGTTTGTGGCGCTATTATCGACGAGCCCATAGCTCTTGCGGATACATTTACATTCGGATAGAACCAAAGCCTAATGAATACATTCAAGTTACGCTTGTGCGGTACTAACTGATGAAACAATGTTCACTTAAGGTAGAAGAATCACATAATCTTAGAGTTTGCCATTCTATCCATATAACGGCAGACGACTACAGCGGTGAATCCAAGAGGATGGTGCACATATAAATTATGGAATTGGCAGGACACGCATTGATTATTTGTAGTCTCCCACGGCACATACCCGATTTGTATGACCCAGGCGAATTTATTTGTAATATACTCTATGGCTGGAGGACACATGGGAGTATAGTCGCGTAACATTCGCATATAATACAACAAATTAACCTGGAAATGGTCTTTCGAGGATAACGAACACAGGGGAAGACGGCACAACACACTGGAAAGAGAAGTAGAACGCATTTTCTGACTTTTTTTTTAAGCCGAGATTATACATCCATTTTGCATCAGAGCATGACACAAAACGAGAACAGGGATTGGTGGATAATTCGTCCGCTAAGTTGCGATGTGACCAAGATTAATCTAAATAAATCTATAAAAAAAGAAAAGCGGGAAAAAAAATATCGTTACTTCTCGGTGTTTAGTGATCTTAAAGGAAGACGAGTGTTATGTCGGATTCCCGCCTGCGTTGCTGTCTACTGTAAATATAGGAATACATTGTGTTCCCTCCTATTCTTTCATCGGAGCATCTTTTGTTGAAGTGTGTGGACTCGTTCCGCTCCTGTAAATAGCTCTGCATTGTCTCTCCCTCGACGCAAGCACCAAGTGCGGGTGCCGTGCTCTACCAACCAATACGTAACTATCCACTGGGGTACATGTTGTGTTACGGCAATGCAGCGACTTATTCAAACACCCAAGTCAATGGCTCTCTCTTTTAATAATATCCGATCCCCGTGATACAGGTATGTTCTCCGGCACTGATGCCATCGACGTTGACGACTGGCTTAACATGAATCTACGCGTGAACCTCTACAACAGGTGCGACAATTGGTTCATGTCAGCCAATGTTGTGTATTGCTAAAATACCCCGCACTTGCCTGGTATAAGGAAAACGACGGGACCATCATAAACCTGGACTTATTCAAAGATCAGCTGAGGAAGTTGTTCGGCTGGTCTACGGGTCACCAGATTGCTGCGGCGAGAGAACTTGCTTTACGCGCCAAGTCACGGCGTAACTTTGTTTCATATATACTTTGCGTGCTAGTTTCTACGAGAAAGCTGAGCGGAACATGTACTGGTCGGAAAAGGTGGGCCACGTGCTTAAAAGTATTGCCGACGACACTTTCAATTTGCTTAAGTCTAACATCCGCTCAACCGTGGACGCGATGGTTGCTGAATGCCAACGCTCCGTGGAGGCAAGAATCCGCTGGATCGGTCAGCTCGTCGTCCAGGCTGACGAATACTGCAGCGATATAAACGTATGAAGACCAGCCCCACGCTCGAACGAAGCACCCCAGCCTCGCGCATTAAGTCAACTTATCCGCCAGGAACATGAAGCCTAGTCTCCTTCTTTTATGGCTGTACCTGGCGCATGCTGTATCTGGCTGGCCCTGACTCTGCTACTGTAACGCTAAATCAGGCGGCCATCCTTCAGTAATTAAGAACTTGGGCACCCGGTCTGTTTGCAATTTTGTTCACGCGGGCAGATACAATCCTTGCCGTGCCCAACACACCCAGCGTCAGAACTTGTATTCGCGTATTCGCAACCCGCTAAATGGCGCACGTCTGACGACCCAACGATATGATTCTGCTGCCATGGCGTCGCGTATGTCTCGCGCTATAGCCGCAACCGCTATTCTTCACCAACACGCATTGGTGTTCCTACTTATCCACCGTTTGTATTTCCTCTCGTCAATTTCCGCGCCAACCAATCTCCAGACACCGTCACCGAAGATGTGCCGGCGTCCCGACCTAGCAGCTCCCCTTTTCCCTATTACCGACAGCCTATTTCGTCGCAAAATTGACGGTCGCCTTCTGCCGCCTATACGCCGCCCACCATCGGAAAACTAAATGGTTAAGAGCCGACAGGTAGCGCTGCATGAAAGACCACGGCCTCAAACCCTCTGTTCAGAGCGGCTGCCCGGCGCAATCTTCTTAATGCTATGATGAGGGCATTCTGGTTCAAAAATTATTAGACACAGGCGCGCATAGCGGTCATGAGTGCTAGAGACCGCAACGAACGTAAGAACGTTCTGACGCCTGCTCCACCTCTCCAGGTGCGCGTCGTCGATGGAAGAGCCCCTACTATGTTTTGCATGTTCACTGTTAGTGTAACAATAAACGATTGTCCCATTGCAGATGTGTTCTACGTGCTGTCCCAATGTCAACATGACCTGATACTGCGGCCTTGCGTTTTGTCGGAACACACTGCCCTCATTCGCTGCGCCTCAGTATTCGTCGGCCTTGACCTTGCGCAAGCACCTACAATAGTTTGACAAAGTGCCCTGCAGCCTCCGCTCTGCACAATTCGTTAGGTTACCGCCATGATCTGCTACAAGCGTACCTGTGTAACTTTGTTTTCAGCTTTAATACGGGGGTTTCATCATTTCGCTCATCACGGACATTTCGGTCGCACCGGGCGTGACGCTTCGTTATACTGTCGTGTTAGTTTAAAACAACAAAATGTGCTTCCCGGTGCTCAATTTCTGTTTTCTTCCACAAATCCTCCAAATTGGGATGTCTTTCACCACCATTTCGGCCTTATAATGCTAGATATCTTTAGTTTCTCGGCTTCTCCAGCCCCATCATCTTCCCATAATCCAAACCCTTCTGGTTCTCAGGAAGACGCGTTTCGCCATAGGATTGCCGCCGATCTCATGTCTGCACATCAGGAAGACATCCGCCGAGTTTTCATCCGCCGAGGATATTTTCAATCTTGGCAATCGTCCCTTAGGCCAGACCACCGTAGTGAGACCGTATTTACAGCGGTGACGCAGCCCCTATTCGCCTGCGCCAATATCGTGCGTCTGTAACTGAACGCCAGTTATTAAACCCGAAGTTGACAAAATGCTCGCGATGGACATAATCGAGCCCATGGCCGTCGCCCATCGTCTTAGTATAGAAAAAGGATAACACCTGGAGACTCCGTGTGTTTATCGGCCCCCAACACGATAATTCTTAAAGACGTATCCGCATTGCCCCGCATCTATGATGCCCCCGATTCCCTTTACGACGCTCAATATTTATAGTCAATCCACCTGCGCTAATGTTATTGGCAAATTACGACATGGACGACATGGGGTGAAAGACACCGCTTTTGGTAAACTTGCCGGACTATACCAATTTGAATTCATGCCTTTTGGGTTATACAATGCGCAAGCAATATTGGAGTGCATGATGGACTCCCTCCTTCATTGCCTTAAGTGCCACTACTTGCTTGTGCTATTTTGATGATGTTATCGTCTTTCCCGAACATTCCAATGCCACGTTCCCCGCCTTTCCGCAGTTCGCGCGATTTTGCGTCTTGCCGGAATTCATTTTACGCATCAATGTACAATTGTGAACGGCGCCTACTTATCATCTTTGGTCATCTAGTTGACGACACCGTGTTCAGCCCGACCCACCGAAAATCCGCGCCGTAAAAGCCGTTCCCAAACAATTGTGCGAAAGATCTAGGCAGCTTCGTAGGACTGCGTTCTTACTTTTGGCGCTTCATTAGGAACTTTGCCTATATTTCCCGACCACGAAAGAACTTATTGAAACATAACATTCACTTCCCTAGGTGACCTGTGCCAGACGGAGCTTTCTCTACTCTGATCACACTCGAAGCTGCACATCTTCGCACATGTTAACCCTTCTGCCCCTACTGTGCTCCACACACACACCAAGCGGCTACGGTGTGAGAGTGGTCCTGGGTCAAAGTTAAGACGGTAACATGCAAGGGATTTCCTATGCAAGCTGCCTTCTCCCTGTCTCGAAGCGGAACTACTTAATAACTGGAGGTGAATGCGTGGCTCTTGTGTGGGCTGCAGGTAAATTTCGTCCGAACAGCGAGGGCGGGCATTTTTGTGTGGTCCCTGACCTCTATTCTCTGTGCTGCCTCTCGTCCTTACGATTCCGTACTGTACGCCTCGGACATTGTGGACTCCGTTTAAAGGAATACGCGTTATTTGTTGTGTACAAATCAGGCAAATTCCCCCAACGGGCACACTGCTTTCCAAGTAATTTCCTTGGTCAGACCCACAGTCCCTTCCATGACACCGACGACGTCGTTTTTTCCATCTCCGATTTACTCCGATGAGCCGACGAAAAGGGCCGCGAAGACTTGTTATGGTACCTGATCGACACTCGGTCCTCTGACATCTGTGATCTATCTTACCGCTTTTATAACCTCGAAGGCGCTGCTTTATAGCGAGGACATCACAACTGGGACGGACCTAAGTTGTTGCCAATCGTACCAAAACACCTTCGACGCATGGTTTCGAATTTTCACGAAAAGCCCACAGCTGGAAACCTGTGCGTAGCGCGCACTTACGGCCGTTTGAAGCGTCGTTTCTTTTTGCCGGGCTTATACCGTAATGTGAAACGTTATGTGAGCGCGTATGAGACTCGCTAACGCCGAAAAAGACCTACTTATCTGCCGGTTGTGCCTCTTTAACCATTTTACCAGCCACCTAAACCATTTTTCTGGTTGGCCTCGATGTCGTGGGGCCGTTCCGCACGCCCACTGTGGGAAAGAAGTGGGTTGGGGTGGCCACTGATTACGCAACCCGGTATGCCATATCCCGTGCTCTTCCTACCAGCTGCGCCACCTACATAGCAGACTCTCTTTTGAACGACGTCATTCATATCCACGGAGCCCTTAAAAAGCCACCTACTGATCGTGAACGCCCCTTCCTTTTCAAACTCATCGCTTTCATTCTCCGCTCGTGCCCGACTCAACAAAAATTTGCAACTTCTTGCTTTTGCCAGAAGCTATTATATAGCTTCTTATATAGCTATTACATAGTAAAATATTACTCTATGACAATCGCTACCACTGTTATTGATGTACTAAGTAGTAAGCTTGATGGTGTTTTCATGTCCTGTATGAAAATCAATGTGGGTTTATAGAGCTCGGTATAAAGTAGTAAATCTTCGCTTGGGACATATGCAGACGGCGCAGGTGATATAAAGCTTGACGACCTTACGATATTACGTAAATCTTTTTCGTATGTGCCGGTATTACTATTTGAGGGTTATTTTCTTGCAAAATGATGCACCTGCATAGATATTTTAACAAAAAGTTTGTTTTGTTCAGTGAAAGCGGTCCAAAATGTAAATCGTGGGCGTAATTTGCTTTAAACAGATTGTTTTTCGTGATTTTACGTGTGCCGGGAATTGTGGTATCTTCGGTTGTGTCTAAGCGGTCAGGAAGGAGTAAAGCACAGAGGACAATGCGTACTCTAGAAAAGAGCAAGAGAGCAAGTCTCCTGTGCACCTTCCAGGGCTGCCTGTTTCTTGGGTGTTGCCCAACAAATGCGAGTAGTTCCGTACTTAGACACTGTTGTGCCACGGATTTTTACGCCATTGTTCATCGTACGAGAGGTTCATCGTACAATGTTGCCGAAGCTTCTGAATTGCTTCGTAGGAATCGCTACATATATTGATGTTTTTGTATAGACTGATTGTCGCACATAATGGCGGAAGTTGCAAAGTATTTAATTATTGGCGATTCAAAATGGTTCGGTGGTCGCCGGAAATCCATGCAGCTTTGCCATTTGGTGGTGTAAAGCTGGCATCAGCATCCATATCAATTTTGTCAGATGGTTTGTTGTGTGGACTCTTATACTGTATGTAGTGAGATGATGTGTACGATACCTTCGCTCAACAATATTTTGTGTTGTAATCCTTGTTGCGTTTCCTTACAGTCTCGTAATAAATCATTATTGCTTCTTCGGCGAAGCAATTCTTTGGTATTGAAAGCGATATCTTGCCATCGTAGGGTATGGAGACAGGTTTTTTCTTCTACCTTATTGCACCTATTTTCAAACACAACTAAGTCATTGAGTTGCGTAATACACATTCACTGTTTTTGACTTCCGGATTTTTCGCTATGCAAATAGTGCTTACCTAATGAAACCTCCGAAAATCGGTACAGAACTCTGCGGGCATCTAAGCGGATAACCCAGACGCTGCAGCTGCCTTTGCTTCAATTACTCTCTTTCTGAGAATACGCTCCTTGCAAGATTCATCCGATGCTTGTGTACACAGCGCCTAAATTAGGTTCCTTTTTTTCCTATCCTACTTGGCTCAATTTCGACTTGAACTACTACATCTCGGCGGGTTGAAAAATCGAGCTCACTCATTGCTATTACTTTATGCCTGGGAATCTAATGGCCGCAGCCTTGGCTATTCCTTGCGGTAAGGCTTGAAGAAGCGTGTCACCTTCGGTGCTCCAGCTCTGAAGCTAACTTTGCCTGAGAGGTGACGTCGAGCCAACGTTAAAAACCACAGAGAGGTAGCACCAACTTGAGGTAATAATGAGCAATATCGGGAAGGTAGTTTAGAATTTCCGGAATTGCTGATTCCGTCGTGGCAACACTCATTCCTGCATGCCAATTTTTCGCAGCCAATCACAGGCTCTCCAGCCACTTTCAATGCTGCATCATCTGGTGGCATGTCGTTGGTTACATTTTATTTATTTATTTAGTTAGTTTTATTTATTTATTTATTTGTTTTATTTTGCAAAGGGCTTTTTTCGAAGGAAAACAGAGTCCACTGGAGAGGAATCAAGAGGCAAACCATCCACGGTGACCCAGCTGGAGGATTCCACTCGGGCCCCACGATCACGCACCGGCTGATGAGAGCCGCCATTTCGTGCTACATGTTTATTCGGAGATTGACGGCTTAGTGGAAAAGGATTGCTCGGCAACAGCACTTCAATAAATCTTCATTTCATTTGCCCCCGACAACGCAGGAGCCATCCTGGGTAATTACACCGACGAAACGACTGCGGGTTCGTAGTAGAGATTCAAGGGACTGACGTGGACGCTTTCGCTACCACGACAGCGAAGGTCGGTATAGGGCATCAGTGGTTCAATTGTGTAGTTCACGGGAGAAGTACACTTAAAGACGCGGTACGGGCCATGATATTTCGCAAGCAGTTTGTAAATACACCCGGTGCTGCAGCGGGGATCCACAGCTACACAAGATCGCCAGCATGAGAGGAAGATGAGGCGTGGTCGGTGTCGTGAAGATACTTCTGGCTACCCTGGTCATTTGTCGTTAGTGAGCGGGCCAGCTGAACGCACTCTTCGGCTCTTGGGGCTCTCAGATATAGGGTGGAACTCACAAGAAACAGGGCTATAGGGCAGTATTGTGTCCATTGTGCAAGATGGCGCGCATCCATAGAGGAGAAAAAAAGGTGTTGTAAGCAAGCGTTATGAAAGGTAGCACCACATCCCAATTTGAATAATCACGAGCAACGTGAATGGTGAGGAGGTCTCCGAGCATGCGGTTGAATCTCTCGGTCAGGCCATTAGTCTTTGGGTGGTATGCAGATGTAGTAGGATGAATAATTCTGCATTGAGCCAGAAGGGATTAAACCACCCCACAGATGAATACCCGCCTGCTGCCTCTTTGACTGAGTAATTCGCGTTCTGCACCATGCCTCAAGACGAGGGAGCGCACGACGAACCCAGCATTATCATCCGCCGTAGCGGCTGCCAGCGCTGCGGTTTTGGCGTAGCGTATAAGGTAGTCGACAGCAACAATATTCCAGCGTTTGGCGGAAGGAATGCATGGCAAGGGGCCGTACAGGCCGATGTCTACACGATGGTGAGGACAAAGAGGACATGGCAAAGGCTGCATTAGGCCGGTTGGTTGCGGTGCAGGCGTATTGCGGCGCTTGCGGCCCTGTAATTGCGCACGAAGCTGTACATTCCACGCCAATAGTAACTTTGGCGGGCGCGAATGCACGTTTTAAGAAGTCCAGCGTGAGTGGTTAAGGGTTGATCGTGCGATGCAGCGCATGCATCGGCACGTAAACTGCGCGGAATTTCATGAGGCCACATCCGGACATGGGGCATATCATTGCGGCGATAGAGAAGCTAGTCATCCCGTATAGCGAAGTGGGTGGTTTGTCGTCGGAGAGCCCTCGGCCGCGTACAAGTTGGTGGAGTGGATAAAACTCGATGATCTTCGCTAACCATGGATAATCTCGCTGGCGGGACGGTATGTCTGTGAAGGTCAAAGACGTACCGGCGTATCGGTTCTAGCAAGATGTTCCGGGTTACCAGACAGAGGACAAAGAGAGAGTGCATCCGCTTTAGCTGCCTGCCGCTGGATTTATAAACAACTCGAATACCATACTCCTGCAGGCGGAGGGCCCAAAGAGCAAGACGTCCCTTAGGGTCTTTGGGGAATGACAGCCAGCACCGCGAGTGATGGTCGGTAACTACGTCAAAAGGGTAGCTGTAAAGATAAGTTTGAAATTTGGAAAGAGTCCAGAGGATGGTAAAACTTTCTCGGCAACCAAATAGTTTTGTTCAGCTTTTGTAAGAGTGCGGCTAGCGTAAGCGACGATGTGCTCTTCGTAGTTAGGCTTGAGTTGATCGACCACCACACCGAGGCCTGCGCTGCTGGCATCAGTAAGGACTTCAGTAGGGGCGTTAAGATCGTAGTGCCGCAGTAGGGGTGGGAAATCGACAGACACCGCAAGGTTGTGAACGCTTTATCGCACTCCTTGGACCACGAGCACAAGCTGTTGTCACCACCGAGGAGTTTGGTCACTGGCGCAATATTAGCTGCGAAATTTCGTACGAAGCGCCAAAAGTACGAACGCAGCCCGATGAAGCTGTGGAGGGCTTTCGTTGACGTCGGTTTGGGAAAGTCGGCGACAGCACGGAGCTTTTCGCGATCGCGTATGATGCAATCCTTTGACGCGACATGCCGAGCATAGTCAATGTGCGAGCACCAAAGCAACGCTTTTTAAGGTTCAGTTTAAGCCCTGCAGCAGTTAGGCATGCTAATGTTTAAGCAGACGAGTCAGGTGAGTCTGGAAATCTGAAGTAAAGACGACGACATCGTCTAGGTAACCGAGACATGTCCACCATTTGAGACCACGCAGGATGTTATTCATCATCCTTTCGAACATAGCAGGCGAGTTCCCTCTGGCAAAAGGAATTACACTAAACTCATTTAGGCCGTCTGGAGTGACAAAAGCTGTTTTATTCATTAGACTTAGCAAGCGGAACTTGCCAATAACCGGAGCGCAATTTAAGGCTTCAGGAGTATTCAGCACCTTGACCCCAATCGAGGGCGTCATCTATTCGAGGCAGGGGATAAAGGTCTTTCTTGGCGATCTGGTTAAGGTGGCGATATTCAAAACAGAATCTGAGTGACCCATCCTTTTTTCTTACTAGCCCCAAAGACGACTACCAGGGGCTTTCAGAAGGTCTGATGACGCCACGCCGGAGCATAATTACGCTACGCTCCGGTGCTAACACCCTCAAGGGTCATTGTCACAACGGCATGTTGGCACCTGTGTCAATGTGGTGGGTGACCGTGGATGTTCTGCCCAAAAGAGCTTGCTTGAAGCCAAAAGAAGACTCAAACTGCATAAGAAGAGCCACAAGGTGTTTGTGCTGCATAGCCCTTTACGGCCCAGCCCACACAAACGTGTGGGTCAACAAATTCGTTTACTAAGTGGCACCTGTTTCGGTTTCGGTTTCAGAGCCCTGGGTAGTCACTGCGAACACTTCAGAGACTTTATTGGTTTCGGTAGTTCACTCATTTCGCCACCAGGGGGCGAGAAATCGCATATTAAAAACGGCGCCCAAGCCGTTGCAATCACGCTAGCCACCTTCACGATGAAAGCTGGTATTTCTTATTGATATTCTCGTATTTTGTGAATAACAATCGTAAGACGCGATTTTTCAGGACTTGGGAAAACACGATCGGCTAAAAAACACACCCGTTCCCTTCGTGTGCGTACTGTCATCACGCTTGCAAAATGCACCCAAACATATGTGTGGGCTGGGCTTTCGTTGTCACAAAAAGTGTGCTGGGCGGCACACGGTGGCGCGCTGGTGCACTGCAGCGCTAGCGATAAATAATTTGTTCTTGCTTTATTGGTGTCTCATTTATTGAGCGGTTTGGTTCTGGTTCATTGGTAATGTTTTCTTGCGCCTTAACCTTCAACTCGTTGCGTAATTACATGTGATAATAGTAATAAATATATTTAATAATTATGTTAATTAAAACATCATTATTATTTATTTTCACAAAATCCTATTTATAATATAAATACTCCTGAAAACAATATAAAACGTTTAAATTAATACGTAAAAATTTAGTTTTTCTGTGCCTGATGCTGTTTTAAAGGTATTCTTACTACCCGAAGATCATACAAATAGAAGCCCAGCCCACACATATGTGTGGGTTTGTTTTCTGTGTGAAATACTCTGGGCTTTCCATTTTAACTTGTCGAAGCATCAATGGGAAGGGGTAAATATACAAAATTTATTTACTTGTGGCCATTTTTTCTAAAATCTTTATGTTAAGCAGGAAAGGAATAGGGTCTAAATAGGAGCCGATAGACTTCTGAAACGTGTCGTCAGAGTTTGGCCTATCCGTGAGATCAATCGCATTGAGCGAATTTAGCTACGGTAAAAATGCGTTGTCGGAAACGTCGAGGCTGAAGACCGAGTCAACCGGTTCGATGCTCCGACAGTTTCAACGCGAAGCAAGGTGAAACGGCGGGCCGTCTGATTGAAAACAATCGTCGCGGTGTGGCCAGAAGGGAGTGTCAGTACAGCAAATGGAAGCGGCAAATCCTTGAGAGCAACGAAAACGTGTGATGGCGTAAATGAAACAGGTCTATCCTCCAGAGTACTGCCAGAAAGGGTGACGAGAAATGAGCTTTCCGGTGGGATATCCACGTCTCCTTCTACGGCCAGCTTTTTTCGAGTAGAGGACTTGGTTGAGACAGAGCGTCATTTTGTGAACAAAATTCGACTGCAATGCGAGCGCAGTCAATTACAAACTTCTAGTTCGACAAAAAATTACCCCCAAGGAGAACGTCATGGGAGCACATCGGGAAGACAGCGGATTGAATTGTGTAGAGAATATTTTAAATGGCAACTCGAGCGGTACACGCAGCCAAAGATGGAACATGTTATGTGCTTGGAGCTTGGAGAGAAAGTCCCAAAAGTGGTGCCGTGAGAATCTTTAGTGAGTGACCGGTTAGTACTGACGGCCGACACGGCTGCTCTGGTATCAACAAGCGCCAGCGCAGGGACTCCATGTATTAACACGCCAATTACATTTTGCTTGTGCATGTGAAAGCTTCAGAATTTCGACGGTACGCACTTCGTGCCTCAGGAACTGCGTGAATCAGTTTCCCTCTGGAGTGGGGGTGGAGTGGCGGAGCATGAGGGATAGTGAGTGGTGGCGGGGTGACGGCGATTGGTGGCACTCCAACATCTAACGGTGGGGGAAAATACGTTTGGATGTGAACCCGAGGACACGTTATGATGTGGTGGTCGTGCTGCGTAGGCAGATGTGTGGGGCACGTGAGGATGTGAAACAAAACGGCGGCAGTAACGAGGCCACGTGACTGGTGCAGCAGCAAGAGAAACATATTGGCCGGTTGTCAGAAGGGCACCAGGGATTCGAGTACGGCGGAGCCGGTGGTCTGGTCGGTGGAAACAGGTGTTGTCTGCGAAGTGGGCGATGCCACCGCTGGTATCACAGGCCGAAACGAGCGGAAAGATGGGTGCACGGGCTGTGCACCCATCTTTGCGCTGTGCACTCATCCTACACAGCTACTGTACTGTGAGCGGCTTAGAGACTGCACCTGCCTTCTGCGCAACAGACAGGGGCGCGACTGTTGCGGTAACGACAGTAGCATGCGGTAGGGCCTCGGCTAGTTGTTCACTGATGGTCACCTGCTGAGCAGAGGGCACACTGGATGACGCCTGCTGAGCAAACGGCACCAGTGATTGCTGACGTGCTGCCTCCTCACGGACAAATTCTCTGACTTTCGCCTCGAGCTGCAATCGGTTCGAAGAGAACGTGAGGCCCGAGAGAGCTTCCGTCGTCGCCAATGCATGGCGAACGAATGCCCTTTGCTGACTCAGTTCATCAAAACTCTGACACAGGCCAACCACTTCGGTCGCGGATCGAGGGTCCTTGGACAGATTCATGTGGGACGCGTCGTCGCATTGAGAATGTGTTTTATTTTGTTAGAATCAGACATAAGCGAGTTGACACGCCGACAAAGATCCACAACAACGATCTAAATGTAACTGCTGAAATTCTCACCCGGTTGTTGCGTCCACGCACGCAGGCGTTGTTCAGCGCGCAGTATCCAACGGCGGCTAGATCAAAGTACCGGGTTAAATTTTTCTTGTAGTCAAACCAGGTCTTAATGGTCGTTGCGTTGTTGTTATACCACACGATCGCTGGTTTTTTTAAGAAAAATAACACGTTGTGCAGCTTGTTAGCTTCGTTCAATTTCTGGAGGCGCTTACTCGCTCATAAGAACACATCCAATATTCAACGTAATAGTCCCGTATTGCGCTGAAAAAGCGCGAGCTGTGCTTACGGAGCGCCCCGGCGCAAATGACCAATGGCATCCGTGGAAGCGGCTGGTAGGGAATGGCCGTGGGGGAGACGGTCGTTGGCAGATTCCGACTGCAGATTCCCTGGATGTACGACGGTTCACCTGAAGCACCGGCTCCTCCACAAATTGCAAGAGGATTTACTCGAAGGAAAATAGAGTCTGCTGAAGAGGGACCAAGAGAAAAACCGTCCAGGTATACCAGGCGGAGGATTCAACTCGTGCCGCGCGACACGCACCGGTGATGACAGCCGTCAACACGTGCTTCATACTCATTCGGAGTTTGACCGGTCGGTGAAAAGGGATTGGCCAGCGGCAGCACTTGAATCAATCTTCATTACAGTTTATTTATTTAGTTTGTATTCTAATGTGGTGTTTGGCGCCACACAGCAACAGAAGGCCTCCATTTTTTAGTTTGCACGAGCACACCCTGAGCCGTTCCCGACAAGTGGGTTAAAGGTCTGGGCTTACCTGTCCCTGAGGATGGCGGCTGCAGTGTGTGGCTTGACCAAATCAAGAAAACAAGGCATCAACAGCTTCACATAATCAAGCGCCTGAGCAACCGGTTAGGATTGGCTACAACGGAAACACCCAAACTTTTACCCAGGCTGTCCTCACGAGCAAAGTGAAATATTGGGCACTATGCTTCGATTTCACTAAGGCTCGATTGCAGCAGCTGCAGGTGCTATATCGTGAGAGCCTTCGAGTAATCACTGGCCTTCCCAAACATGCCAAACTCGAGGAGCTATACAAATACGCCCAACTCCCACCTCACAGAAATTATTCGAACCCGTCAGAAAGGCCACGACCTCCGACGAGCATCCACTCTCGCCGGCCGTGCGCTACTTGCGCTACTGCCATAATGCGCGGCACCTCATCATATCCATTTGCTGTATCCATCATGGGACGACTGCATCGTCGTTAACCCGCAGGCACTCGCAGTCAGTGCTTCTAGGTTTCGCCATTCTAACAAATACAGACGGACGGCTCACATGACCGAACGGTTTCTGCATAGTGCTGTTTATACCGATGCCACTTGGGCCCAACTGCCGGATTAGCGGTCATTCACTCGAACTTTAATGTCACCTGTCAACAAGAAAACCCAACAGTGCCTTCGGCTACCCACCTCCAACTTCCAACGACTTCAAATTTCTCACTGGCCTACCAACCAGCCTCATGCAACTATCTTCACAGCCAGCCACGAGGAATTCCGCGAATTACGTCGGGTGGCTTATTAGGATTATATCTGTGCGTCTATCAAGATTCATGCGTTCATCGTATCTCGATAGTAAAACTCAAGCGCGGGCCGCACATGAGAGGCGGATTCGCTTATGAGCCGAATTAGGGCTACTAGTGCGTTCCTTCGGTCCTGTGATCTTTTGCGGAGAAGCCGAAGTAAAATGAAGCACGTGTCTCGTTTTGAAGAACGCCAGCGGCTGGAATAGATGACTACTTTTTGAACCCTGGGTAAGCACCTTGGAGTCACTCTTGCTCGATGTGGAAGCTTCTTTTCTACACTCGACTTGAAATCGCGGGAAATACAAAGTTGTTCCACATTCTGTTGTGAAGAAATCTGGCTATCGTAGTAACAGTTCTTGCTGCAATTCTAGGCAGTTTAATGTAATTAACGGTGGCGGCACCAGGTATCACATTTATAGGCCCCTTATACAGAAATACACGTAAGAAACTGTCGTAAAGTTTCCTCAAAGCGGCTGCACGGGTTAAAGAAACAGCAGGCATAGGCTTGTGCAAATTCTGCAGGTGCTTTAACTCGAACACTTCCGTATTCAAAAAACGATTCGTCAGCGTATCTAGATCGTCTGGAGGAAACGGCTGAGTAACTTGCGGGCCATCAACGCCTTTATCACCTGTTCCGTCGAGAACGAAATAATATTGGGAAATTTATCCTTGACAGCCAGGGGTTCTCATTGACTAAAATACAAACATTATCGTAAAAATGTCCACCGCGTTACGGAACCGAGTTACCCAGCCCACCTGCAAAGATTCAGTTCAGCAGACGAGCTTCAAACTAACGGTTCATTGGCGCGGCTTGCCGGGTAACAATCGAACCTCGCTTTCTTGGCCGCCATCATCCAACTGGAGAGCAGTCTGGAGCTTTCAAGGTGTTCTCACTTTTTTATATGATCCTGTATTAACGCCAGTGTGCTGTTAGCAGGGGCTGCAACTGGAATGTTTTAGTTGAGCGCACGCGGCAGCTCTGCGCACGCAAGGAACTTGTGGAGGCGCGAGACCGCATACGCAGTACGTAAGCGGCAGCCGAGCGCTTTGCGTGCTCCCGCAAATTTTGGATTCATGCGTTGCGGGATTTGCGGGCTTTGCGGGCCTTGCGCTAGGCCCTCCCGTCCTCTTTCTGGTCGTTCTCGCCCGTGAACGAAAGGAACAAATCAATCAATCAATCAATCGATTTAATAATATCTCAAAATGATACATGGGGGTTATGTACAGGATATCCCAAGGTCAAAGAATGTAGCGGGATCTCCTAAGGACGTCCAAAGGACCTCCAAAGGAACGGCGTCTCCTCACAAACTGTTTTACGGCTTCTTCTCGCTAGGTGTACGTCTGGCGCTGGCCGAAAACCACATGTTTCGTTCGCCCATCTGGTGTTCAATGGCTGTGCAAGGCATAGAAAGCGCGCATTTCGGCGCTACTGGTTTATCCACGAACCAACTTCTGCGTGCGGTCAACTAAAACTGCTTCTTCGCGATAACTTCGCTGCGCGCGCTGTGCGTCCCTTACGTGCACGCGCAACTCTCTGCGTACGCTAAACTAAAGCTGTCTACTGTATAATCAAAGCATAGTTTTCAGGTACTTGTTCATAGGTCACGTGGTCTTCAACCTGGATGTTGTCGTACTTCATGACAAAAGCGTCGTCTTCAGCGGCTTGTTCATAGATCATGAGGCCTTTGACCTTGTCAATAATTGTGGGCAGTGCTCAATTGCTCGGTCGTACATTTTCTTGAACAAAATGAACGTTCCAACATCTCGGTTACTATCTACGTCTTTATAACAGGACATCGCCCTCGCTTGTTCTGGACTCGCTTCATGGCGGTCGTAGCTGAAGAAAGCTCATTCAGCCTAACAAAAAAGGCTCGTCGGTAAGCTGGCTTGCCGCTCGGCTTTAGGCCCCAGTGATATAAATGCGCAAGTCAATATCCACTTTTATTGGAAGCCCTCAACCGCGAATCCATGCCCAGTACGGTGATAAAAAGCTCGAGCATTCCAAATTCCGGCCCGTGACTGTAGAATTGCCGGTGTTACTATCAATATTATTAATATTATATTTCCGCGGAACAGAGCTTTTCTTTTTTCGGCTTGCAGAATTGGTTTTGTTTGTGTTAGCTGGTTTGATCACTTTCTTCATATGGTATAAGATTGTTCAATACGTCTATTGGCAGATTTCACGTTATACACATATTAAACTATGCACGTTATGCAAACGTTATACACACGTTATTTATGGCGTTATGCACCCGTTATATGTTAAGATATCCCAACGTTAAATATTAGGTCTTGAAACACCATACACAAGAAAAATATTTGTACGATCACTGTATTGTTAAACACGCATTTCTGTAAAATGAATAAAGAGTGTTTGAACAAGGGGTATGCAATATGAAAAAGATTTTCTTGCAACCCAGAGTAAAGGAGCAGGCGGTTATACGTAATATTTAAATACGTAAATGAATGTAATATGTAAATATATAAAGTCACACTCATCGGTGTTGCGTCTTTGTTCCCCTATAAGTAAATGTCTACCCACCGGACGCATTCTTACTTTTTTCAGGGTCACAGTGCATGCCCGGCAGAGACCGTCAGAGCTGCAATTCATCTTCGACAACAACGGGACACTTCGGAAAAACGACACATTCTATTGCGTCGTAAGAATAACTGCTCACGGATTGGTAGTGTCAATATCGTTCGACCCCAACCCTCAGTTTAAACCGGCGGGTACCGCTCTCTCCCTGTTGCACTGTTACTTCTCCTATGGTTCGATAAAAAACGCACATATCGTGAGTATCGCTTAGTATTATCACGTAGCGAAAGTGGACGAAGGTTTTTTTAAAAGGAACGAAGCTTGTTCGAGTGAACTTACGTTTCACCTTGAACATAAAAATTTGCAAGCTGCAAAGAGGCGGCCAGGAATGCTAAAGACACAATGTAGTTTTGTTTATTTGAATGCAGCGGCGTTTTCCCGGCTAGCGATATAGCTCGTAAGCCACGTCCACTTGTGTGAATGCGAAATATTGTCTTAGCCACAAAGCAATAATCACGCAGTGTTTTCAAAGCCATTAAGCGGTCAATGAGATTGGTAACAGTGCGTTGGTAACTCAAGGTTCGTTGCTGCGTAGCCCTAAGGCAACGCATCATCAATGTTCAGAAGATCAGTGAGTAATCAGCCTATTCCAGAAAACTACTTGACGAATCCGCCAAAGCAGAAAAATATTTTGTCATAACTCTGCACACCATGCACACAACGCAGGATAGAAATGTTTTGACTGGGCGTACCTTATCACGATCACCTCACCCACTTGGAGCAGCGTGGGAGCATGCTGTGTTGATGGCCGCAAAAGTGACAATTCGAGAACTTTAGGCGAATGCTTACTCCACGGAAAAACACAAGGTTGTTCGTAATACGTTTTTAGGTGTGTCTGTAATGTTAGAAAAAATACTGTGACGACGCGTAAGTAGCAAACGAAGGGCCAAAAAGTAGCACCCTCTTAAGAAGACGATTGGTGGACTTTTTCATCCATGACTCGTAGTATCTGTACATGTATTGATGTAGAGTGCACTTTTTGCTGGTACTGGTGTAGTTTCTTGTCAGGGCATTATACCTACGCCGCACTTATGCAGATTTCTTGTTCTCACCCACATTGCATTTACAGTTCCTTCACGATGTTTATTTCCTATCTCAAAAGTGCTGCAACTTGTAGAAGTGCATGAGTGGCAATGTTTTTTACACATTTCCAAAAATGCGTTATTACATTTGTAAATAACGGACGATACAATGAGACGGACGATACAATAAGATGTGGTTATCTATTTACATCATGTAAATAGCAGCCATGCAACACCTCACACAACGTGCGCGGAAGTAACTTTGTCGTCGTCATCGTTTTTGGGTCTAGGGGCTGGGAGGCATTGCCCACTTTAGTTCACTAACATCTAACATCACCTCCCGGGTCTATGAAGACCGCCGGGGCCCCGGCCGAGGCAGCGTGAGGAACGCTACACGGATGAGCAATGTGATGAAAACATGCAGTGAAGATGTGCATGCCGCCACAGATGACGATGGTGTCCGCCATGATGCCTGGCCCCGCAACAGCGTAGTTTTTAAAGCAAAAACGGACCCTCTGAGGAACTCAAACCACGTCGTCAGGGAGGGCTGGGCATGAGGCACCTTTGATGGTCTGGTCTGCGCTAGTAACGGCTTGTCTTGATCCATGACTGGAACTGCGCACAAATAAACTGGACAAAGGGAAGAGAACACACACAACGCACACACACAACACACACACACACAACAACGGCGTTGTGTGTGTTCTCTTCCCTTGGTCCAGTTTATTTGTGTGCAGTTCCAGTCATGAACCATTTTCAACTAGCCCGGCTTTCAACTTTGCTTGGTCTTGATCGGCTGCTCATGGGCTTGTTACAGAGGCGAGTGACGGGGTCGAAAGCTGGCCGCAGTCGGCTGGGGCTGCCCGACAAGGCCCAAGTTCGTTCCACAAATTCGCCCAGGCCGAGACGCTGCGATGTAATGCCACGAATTGGGATGAACGCGCACACTCCACCAAAATGCTTCGCGGCGGCAGGGCAAAGACCAGACGAACTATGCAATGGGGTCGCGCGATCTCTTTACATTATGTACCCAGCGACCATGACACAGCTCACGCAAGGTGCGCGCCCGGCAGTTGATCGCCGTCGTCATCATTTCTCGGTCAAGCGGCTGTGACGGATGGCTTACCTTAATCACATGGTGTTATGTTTCCCTGAAAAAGTATGCATCATCAGATTCTTGCAAATTTGACGCACATTACTTTGATATTCCTCTTCCTTGTGATATATCTGCCTTTACGGGCTCCTAGCGACATTCAGGCCATTTATACCCGCCTTTCTCTTTGGTTAACCCCCCACAATTTGTTTCAAATGCTTTCTTGATGCCTCCGCGTAGGCCTCCTATTTCGCGGTACGACCTGGGCGCCATGCTTCCCCGAGGGATGTACCTGTCTGACTCTATTGTTTATTTGGAGGACACATTTCCCGGTTCTGCAGGCGCGGTTATGATCATTTTAAAAGTGACTTCTATTCCCACTATGGCACTCCGTGAATCAAGCATTTGTCGCCCCGCATCGTATATAGCAACCTCCGGTCGATGTTTATACGGCTCGCAGCCAGCGTTCATCATTTCGATAATCATCCTCACCGTTTCTCTGCATTGTCTCGACTTTAACAATGGCGTCCCACACTGCCTACCACCATTCGGAAAACTAACACATGCACACTTTGGAAGGGAACGTGATATATTCGACAATCTCACAACTCCTGCAGAACGGCCGTCGAAAGTTCTATTTAAAAGATAAGGTTTCGATGTTGATCTCCCCTTTTCACTTCAGCCAGTACATCTGTTTTTAGCATACTTTTGCGCAGAGAGCTCCAGAAAGTTCGAATCACGTACTCTGGCTCTTCTGTGTGTGGTGATCATCAGGTTAAGGTAACGTTTTTTGGATGTTGAACAGTGCACATTTCATAGAGGTAATTCAGAGACCACATTCAGTTCGAGGACTTATCTTGTTGCTCTCACGAACTCATTATAGAAAGGGACAATCTTTCGTCTCCAGCTGTTGCCATCCCCTACAAAATGAAAGACATTGAGATCACCCTAAAAGAGCAAACACGAACCGTCTCCAACGTTCTCTAGCATGGCTTGGTGGCGAGTACAGATTTTGTCCCCAGGCGTGGCTGTGAGATTAGAATTTCGGTTTCTTGTGGCCACTTCTGCGATGAAGAAGTTGTCCTAGTTCCCAGCGCTCCCTTTCTGCCAAAAGGCACTGTTATTAAAACTTTTCTTGTGCACTGTTCTCATGGGCCTCCACTGCTAGTAACCAGAAACATCAACTCTGAAACAATTTTCCCAAGTCCAGAAGCCGCCGTCAGCACCGCTGCAGACTACAAAATTTCCCTGGTTCTTTCCCTTTGTTTTATTTTCTCCATTTAAAAATCTCATACTAAGGGCCCTATTCGCAATTCCTCCTCCCCTCCATTTGCTCTATCCACTACTCAATGCATATGCAACGCATATGCATTGCGCAAACCATAATCAAGGCGGATTCCGCAACGCATGTGCAAGGCGGAAAAAAATTTCAAGGATCTCCTCTACGGGTTGTTCGATTAGAGGAGGTATTCAGAATGCCAGGGTGAGCACCACACAGTGAACTTGCCACCATAGCTTGTCTGCCTACCTTACCACTGTTCCCTGCGCATCTCACCTCTGTTATTTCCTCAAATACAAATATCGATATTGATATTCATTATACGAAACATTCAGAACTTGCTCTGCCTTCACACCATAAAACATTCTTTACAGGCACTGATAGGCTGCACAATGTCTAACACGATCGACAACACATATAAGCATGTTTACGCAAAAAAACAGGCTCAAATATTTACTAACAGCTTTTTCGCACAAATATTTCTTGCACCCGAACAACTGGCTCGCGATTACGATAATTCCTACAGCGAAGTTTGAGCTCAGAGGAAAATGTATTCTACACTGTGATGGCGCATATCTTCTGCGTTTCAGGAAATAAACGTTTAATCAGCGAACGCACGATGACGCACCCTTTTCTTGCCTTTTTCTTGGATATCATGCACCGCCATGGATCACCGGTACTCCCTTACACTTTCGGCATACTGTGCTCTTCCTATCTTCTTGTCGCTCTATTACGCCCACCTTTGGTGTCCCTGCCGCTCGCACGGTTATAGGAGGCCCGAAGGCGAAGCGAAACCACACGGCCAGGCGCCTAACAGTAGCGCTGTAAGAAAGCGTGGAGAATTGCAGGGGCTCGAACGTGTCATCGCTTGGACGAGCCGCAATATTTTCGCCTGCAAAAGGACTATCTGGTTACTAAACCACCCGGGGTCATTCAGTAACCAAATTGTCATTTGGTGTATGGCGGCTCATTGTAATTTGTGGCGATGTGATTTGTACATTTGACAACTTCTTTGGTTGGGCTACCAATTATGGTATCCAAGAACACTAGTCTGCAACAACCGCTGATTTATGCTGTAAGGTCTATGCTAAGCCTTATTCCGTATCTAGATATGCAGCAAACTACACTGCAATGGACCTATCCAGGTTGCTCCTATTGTAAAGGTTTAACCGATACATTTACATTACGAGCCAAGGCTTTACCTCAACCCTACAAACATAAAATGCGCACGTTCTTTACCACTTCGTCAAATGAATACCTCCATTGTTCAAACTGAAGCAGTATATTGCGCTAGGGGCTTTTATTTGAATATCATATTCAAAACAAAATAGCGCACCCCTGCCGCGAACAAACTTGAATACTTCCATTCAAGGTAACACAATCTGCTGCGAATCTCAATGCCGGGGAACATTGGCATTAAAACTCTCACCCCTGAAACGTTGCAGGTATACACACGGGTTATTTGTGTTGTTAATTTTGCAAGTGCATTTATTTTATTACGAAAACAGCTATTTCAGTCCCCAATGAGAGTTTCTCAAATATTGGGCATTTTTTGTTTTGTTGCTGAAAACCTCCCCAATTTCAATTACTATTGTCGTTTCGCGAAGTAATTGATTTTAAATCAATTTCGTGTAATAGCTTGGAATTCTGAAAGACATTTGTTTGGTGGCGAATGGTAATCCACCTACTAAAATGTATAATGAAGCGCGTTTATCTGGGGGGAGGGTGCATAGAATTCGAACAGCGAGATGTACATCAGGGAGACAGCAAGCCTCCATTCAAAGCTTTTTATTAATTTGGAACAGTGGTATTTCAACTCTGGGACAGAGCTCCATTTTATTGTCCCCTCCCCTCCTCGAACTCTTTTCTACAAACCGTACAGATAATTTTCAGAGGAAGCGTACCATGCTATAAATTTGGTTTATTACTTTGTCTTTTTCCAGACATCTCCCTAGTAGAGTCTCTGGGGTGTACACCGAGCAAAAAATGTTTTTACTTGCAAAATGGCTGAAAACACGTCTAAGAATGCTTTTTAAATCATTTCCAGTGACATTTCTAAGGAAAATAAACGTCGAAGTAAAGTGTTTTAACGCTTTTCAGTTCTTGTATCAGCATGTGCGCATCTGCGCGGGCATGTCTCAGAACGTGGCTGGGCTATACGACCACACAGATATCTCAAAATTATAACTAAGGTTCTCTCACGCAGTCTCCTTTTCAGGGCGTGTATAAGCGATTGAGAGGAAGTTACAAGGTGAGTTGGAGTGGTGGACGGCCCACGGGATTTCCGATGCGCTCCCAAATTCTGGTGGTGACAACCACGTTTCGATTAATTAAAATGATACACATTAAAGCTGCTGGGCCGCTATGTCAAATGTCCAGAGTTAAGCCTGCTCCCTAGTTTTGAGTTGCTTGAGTTATGAGAGTGTTGAAAGTGGAGCATCCGATACACCTCGAACGAATCAGTGCCATCATAAAAACCACGTTTGGCATATACAGCGCTCCCTATTTGGGGCGCCTCCAATGAAACCTGAAGCTTGTGCGAACGCACCGAGTGCAGAGCCGTCTTAGTTCGAAGGGCAATGCGCACTCTGTAGGACAGAGTACATACCACCACTAATTATGTCAAAAATCTAGCGTGGCTTTTCGGAACGCCTTTGTGGAGGCGGGTTATATTTTCTAGGTACTCTATTTTGGCACTGAATTGAGTTTCCTGCGCTCTTTCCGGTTACCCCAGTGTAGCAAACTACAAGCAAATGAGCAACTGCAATGATCACTCGCATGTGAGCAGACGGAACGCGCCCTTACACCTCTATCTTACCGACGTGATCGTCGGCTTCGGGGCCACCAGTGAATATGCCGATTGTTTACATTTTGGTTGCCGGATTACCACGGGCCCACAGAAGAAAAAAATACTCCCAATTCATGAGGTATGAGGCATGAAGTGAGGTATTAAGGTGCCGAAGCCGTGTCATTTGTTGTGCATTATGTTAATACAGCGAGTGGATGTGCCTCTCGTGGAAACGTATTGAACTGATTTTGGCCACTCCTATAAGTTAGAACAGAACAATGCTACTTAGAAACCACAGTGACTCCGTTAGCAGTGCCTGTCGGTGGGCTGTGGACAGCATTCTTTTTTTGCTGCTGAGTACTTGCAACTGTTAGCAAGAATAAACTGAAAGCAACTTTAAGGCTGTTACTCTGACCCAGTATAAAACCGACGCCATTGTGAGGGTGGTAGTCAGTGGCTAAACCATGCCCATTCAAGCGCTGGCAGTGTTTGACAACGCTATGTCTGGTTGAAATCGACGCTGTTGTCAGAGCCGATATGAACTCGCGACAAACGGTGCTGTGCCCGCAGTGTGTTGTATTATACGAGGCGACAGTGGCGCCGCGTCCTGGGCCGCACGGGTGTTTCTTCAATAAATTATGATAATTGCATGGCCATTTTCGTCGTTCGGTAACTGGTGTGCGGTCGCAGTGCGAGCGAATCTTGTCTACGCGCTGCTGAGCGAACGTTGTGTGACTCTCTCTTCACGCATCTGACTTCGTTGCGATCATGGAGTAATTGATGTCTGCGCTGTGGTTGTACACAACGGGAACTTTTCACGTAAGCGTTGCAAGCCACCGCGCCCTGGGTAGCCTGCCACTAGAGAGAAGCTGTGTGTGTGAAATGCCGGAGAAATCATGCGGAAAAGGGGGTTCACTTTCTCATACATTCTGTGAACAAAGAGTCATGAAAGAACCCCCCATGGAACATAAAGACGCTTTTGTTCTATCAACACACAACTTCCATCTTTCCAAGTTTTCTTAACAAATCAACTCGTAAGTATGCCAAACTGCGAATTAGAAAACATCATGTGATGTAACTTGCACTCAACTGCATCTTTATCACGTTCCACTTTGTGCTGAGTTCATTCGGTATATATTGTACAATGAAATTTTTAATAGGTCGCTTAATACCTTCCCCGTACGGAATCTCAGTTGATATCAGCGGGAAACAGAGTTTTAATGCCTTTCTGTGCCGCTGCTATGCCAGGTATTGCTACAGCAAGGGTCCTAGTGCGTATATATACATATTATGGCCTACTGGCCATAGGGGGATTTCAGTGGCGCCCCTACAGGCCGCGCTCGAGGCGTATAGGCCTCCTGCGCTGGAGTTTTGGCGACATGCAGCGCCCCTAGGGTCCGACGACTCTGGGTAGTACGAAAGCAGACGACCCTCGCCGCCCTCCATGTGTTTTCAAGTACAAGCCAGAGTGAAAGTTGGTTGTGGCGCTTTGTGACGTGTTTAAATGACTGCATACTGTATGAAATAGCCCTTAAAGTCGGTGCAGAGGCTAAACAAAATAACACCCGCTAAAAGAAGCCGATTTGTCGGCTTTCTTTTGAGCCAGCTGTCGCGGTGGTCGCGGCGTGAGACAGTATCGCCAGGTCGGGTGGTTTAACTGTTTGACGACCGTTACAGTTTTTTCTTCTTGCGTGCGGTCGACAAAGGAAAGTTCACGAGTAGCATAATCTTGGAACGCTGCTCATCCTATATCCTGAGGTAACTGCAAAAGGTTGCTTCAGCGGGAGCATGCAAGCGAATGCAAGAATTGCGCAGCCGACTCAGCTGACACTGCTGGCTTAGCACCGCCTATGAAACGAGTGGAAATTTTGTTTCGTATTTTCGCAAACTAAATGATTCTTGCGTACCGTTTTCGCCGCATGATTTACGAATGGCAGGATACATATATACTAGCGAGTAGGTGGGGCAATAGCGCCAAATAAACAAATTAGGCGTTACTAAAGGACGCAAAACATGCATCAAATCACACACCCGCTGCCTGAAGAAATGTGTACTTCTATAATATCCCATTCATAACACAGCATAGCATAACACAGCCGCATACACGGCGCGGGGCGCCGAATATTTACATACGATTATCACTGACTGTGTTGGTTTTATAGTGCAGGGGTCATCGAATCTGGACCCCGACATGCCAGTTTTGACTTCAAATGGAGTTAGACAGCGAGACAAGAACAGAGAATTGGCGTCCTCCAGTTGAAGTGTCCCCCTCCCCATCTTCACACTTCACCAGATTATTGTCAAATATTATTAGAAATTCTCTGAATTTTTTCTCTTTGCATTCAAAGCCCCCTCCTTCTCCTCCCACCCGATTTGCCATCCAGCCTTCCGCCGTGTCGGCTGCATGGAACTCGACCGTTGCTGACCATCATTCTAGGCTATTAAGTGCGAACTGGCAATGTATGCTGCAAGAGCGTAATTAGGTAAAGTGAGAGCGAACAAGGAAAGCGAGCGGCCTCTTAGCTCTTTCGCTACCGTGCCTATCAAAATCGATCAATTTGATCGATACTTTTGGGAGCGCCTTTTCATAGCGTTCCAGGCGTTTCTCGAACAAGTAAAGCTGTTCGGAGTTAGATCAGAAAATGGCCTTTCAAAATCAGTTTTGTTTTCATTTTTGCAACGGAAACGTGATTTTTGACACCCTTTTGAATCACCTGGATGTGGAAAAGGGGCGTGGTCATCGCGCGTCACGGCTACCAAGGAAATGCATGCAATTCGTAATTACTCTGCACCAGCGCTTGTTTTTTGCTATCAGGGCGTGAATGGGGAACTAGCAAACGATTTTCAATCGTCTGGTTCGCGCTCTGACAGTAATAATCCCAGAAATCGGCTTAAAATGTCAAGCAGTGCCTGGTTGCAAAGCTACTTTATGATTTTAGGCACTTTTATTGCCTTTGCGCAAGTTGTTTTAAGTACTGTGGTAGTTCTGCTCACCCCAGGACCATTCGTAAACAGTTTAGAAAAGTTTCGATTTCGTTTCTGCATCGCGAGATTCATATTTAGCGCTACTACGCAGTTACCTAACTTCAAGGCTACCTTCCATGGCGCCTGAAGCGTCCGCGACTGATCCTCGAACAAAGCGAACAAAGCACGGCGCTCCTAATTTCCCCCCAGCCTAACCCGATTTCTGCGATAAGAACTTCTGATGCAAGTCAAAAGGTCACACCCAGTCGCCAGATATCTGTTCCGCCGAGTACAGCGCTTCAAACCGGCCTTACAGTGCCAGCTGTTCGCCTTCTAGTTTCGTTTCCATGCGAGGGTATATCCGGGTGTCTAATGTTGCTGCTTAGTTGAACTGTCTATTCGGACGGAGTCTCTGATAAGTTTTTGTACTGTTTTATTGGAAAAATGTTAGGTGGCGCTGCAAAAGAGGAGGCTCGTTGTGCTGATCTTTTTCAGCGCGCACCTGCTACTCGGCCAAAGATCGCAGGGCACAATTCTAGCTCATCGTACCTCATTTTTGCGAGCAAAGCTACAATTGCGAGTAAGAAGATGATGATAAAGCTCAGCTTTATGTTTTGAGAGATAATTGACCGTGAAGGACAACGAGCATCAACCACGGCGTTCCGTTTTCAACGTCAGGCATGTTTTTTTTCCGCATCGCGTGCTTGTCCCAAATATTGTGCTCTCTGTAAATGCAGAGTCAGCCATTGACAAGATGTTTTTACGTTATGTGGGGGCACATTGGTGCCTCTGATAACGTCAAACCGCCAGATTTATTCTAGGGAACCACCCGAAGTTGCACATTTTGAATAGAGGTTGGGCTTCACCGCATGACACGAGCACCGTGCATGCTAACATTTTTTTTTATATCTGAAAAACTGTTTTGCGCAAGTCGACATTTTTTTTCGGGTGTGTTTTTGAAATGTTTCCCTACAAAATGTATATTCTAATTTTTTTTCTACTACCGGTGGTTTGATATACACAACTCCTTTTTTTTCATTTTTTTCGACAACTTCACAAAAAGTTTGATTTGGATATTTTGTTTCACAACTATGATTATGGAAACCTTTAAAAAACTGGTGTTATTGGAAAGGCCGTTAAATATTCTGCATTTTGCGCTCCTGCAATTAGTGCCTAACCAATTTTTTAGCAGAAAAAAAATGTTTTCTCGGACCCCTAAAAATTGGTCAATTTTCTGCGGTAGCGAAAAAGTTAACGCCGAAACAATGCTTTACGGCCACTAATTTCGGAGTCGCAAAACAGATTTCACGCTTCTGATGGTCACGGCATTTTGTCACTGAGACACGTAACAAAACGGCACGCTAACGCTGCACCAGGTATTCGTAACGGCGACGCAAACGAGCACTGTTTAATGAAAGTGCACGCATAGTGTGCACGTACGCAAAAGAGCGGCGCACAGGCGAGCCTGTGGTCCGCCGGACTCGCTGGCTTTTTAAAGCGCAATCATCGCGGATTGCGTCACTCTTCTTTTTTGATCGGCTGTTTATGAGAAGTCTTTGTCACCCAGAGTATTAGTTTAAACTAGACATTTCACTTAAAATTTTACTTCGTACGACCATCGGTCGGTAAACCTGCGAGTAGCAGACGCCATCATGGGTCCCGCACTTTCGTCGGCGCTGTGAACGTGTTTAGCGCTGCAAAGATTTTTCCCCTAATGCCAAGTTGATCGCTGAACCAGACAGGACGCGTCGGGGATGAGCTGGTGACCACGTCGCAAAATAATCGGGAGCGTCGAGCTCATTTTGCTTTTGTCAACACGGGATCCTACATGACCCGCGCAGCTTTGTACTACACGGAAGTACTGCCCGGAAGCCGCTTGCTCAGCGCGCCCTGGGCCGCGCAAGAGGCCTATGGGCCTCGTGCACTGCAGTTTAAAGTAAACATGTGGCGCCACCCGGGAGCGACCGCAGAAGTTTTCTGAAGAACAAGACAAACATATACAACACTTCGCTACGCGGCTCAATTTACACAACAACCGGAAAATTAGAAAACAACAATTACCGCGTTTTATTACGTTCACGGTTGTTATATTCATAAAAGTATTCCGCTGACGGGTTGTGCGGTATTACAGGCTGAGATATTTTAGAAGGCGCCCCTTCCCCAATAAAAGCAGACGACAGTACACGGATCAGCTGCCTGCGACGCCGACGTGCACAAAGCACATAGTACCCGAAAATTATTAATAAGAACAGATAAAGTTCAGATCCGTAAGTGCTTTTGCGTATCTGTATGCTACTTGGAGTAACACCGCCGCGAAAAAAATGCCCTGTTTCCTACAAAACGGAACGAGTGCTTATTTTTGTAGCTCCTCAATCAAATAGCCTCTAGTGTCAGTATAACTGTGCACGCACCAGGAAATACATGAAACATCCTACGGTTATCCATGCTTCCATTGTACGTAGTCATACCAGTAAAATATAAAGAAAGCTTTAAAACGAAAACATTAGAAACGTAAATGCTTACGCTACACAGCGACACAGCAGCAAACAGATGGACGCACACCAACCACAATTCTGAGACACGCATATACACTTTTATTGAAATGACTCTCAAATATCTCAAACATATGTTCTTATAAAACTTGTATTTCGCGTTTCTGCCACAGTAGAAGAAAGAAAACGAGTTCAAGTGGAGCTTTACGCGCAAATTACTTCTGCTGCCAAAGACAACATGCACAAGCACTATTCGCGCTAGATTGCAGTTACGTGAATATTACGTACAACTCTGTGAGCTTTGAAACAAGCTCCATTATTCCAAACCGCATATTTTTTTTCATCGGCACTCCGAATGGGAGGAACCATTTCTACACAATTATAGCTCCTGTTGTGCGCTCTACCATATCTGTGTCCTTGTCTATGTCGAGTGATAAACAAGGAAAACAAACGTTTAGAGGTTTTTATGAAAGCTTCCTCACGCGCATCCATGCCCAAAAGTATTCGCATATTAAGTACGCGTTTATAAACATATATGAAAGCACTTAAAAAAGTACCGCGATATTTTTCTGAGCCCATCCAACGAACTCATCATAGTTTCAGCAGTTTGAGGTGTTTAGCAGAGCAGTTGCATTTTAAAATACCTGCCTCTACAAACCTGAATTTTCGGGCTCTTGAAGCCGCATATTCTTGCGGTCGCAATGTACACACGAACCTTTCCCCGCGATTTCACCCAAACAACGGACAGCAAATCACTTCCTGACACGTACTAGGCACAATGGAAATCACACGGGAGAAATTCGCTTCTGCAATCACCATGAAGTCGCGTCGCGGGTCTTCTCACAATAAGCTGCCCGCTCATTGCTTGGTTGCTGCGCCAATTGCTGGGATGCGCCAGATGCCCTGATCTAGAGCTGGATAAATCAAATCCATGAAATCGACCAAAGTTAACAAAGCAACCAAGGAGTTGCCAGCGACGGTTTGGACGTTATTCTATGCTCCACGGGGGCCGGGGGCCCCACAAAAGTTTTTCCATTGGTTGAGCGATCGCGCCTTTTCTGACACATACATTATCGCTTCCGGGAGGCGATGCACGCACAAGCGCACACTCCTGCATACTCCTGCACTCCTCTCGTTCTTTTCGTAAGATGGCGGGTTTTCGTCTTTTTGTTTTTATCTTTCATTTCGGCGGCGCTGCTGGTGTTCAGTTGAAGCCATGCGAAATGACCCTGTCCGCGCGCACTGCGTAGACAATCCCGCGCTTGTACACTGCTTTTGTGTGATGAGCTTTCCTGTCGCCTTTGCGAACCATATTCTGCCTATTAAAGCATCGTTTAGCTGTTCGTATCGCATTGCAACAGAATAGCGGTCATTTGTTCTTTCTCTCGCTAATAATTGTACTGCGCCGAATGCTATACCCCGGGATGACGTCTGATCACGGACTTCAGAAGTTATGTCTTCGTTGTCCGCAAGATGGCGCTGAACACAGCACATCAGTGGCGCTACCATACCAGCGCATGAGACCCATAAGTCCCTCCATATTGTTACGCTATGGTGGGACACGAATATAGTAAGGCATGATGAGCCATCTATTTACATTGTTTCTAATAGGATTATTACAACGGCCACGTAGGCTACAGCCACCAGGTTTTCCTAGGATTGTGGGCCAACACCGCTATGCTACTCTTCTTCCTCGGCTCCGGGCAATGTAATTCCCACTCCTAAAACAGCCATCCCCTTTTGCACTCTTCAAAATCATCCCAGTCCGATCAGCGCTACGCCGTTTCTTCCAATCCCCTTCGTCGTCTCCCTGCTATACTCTGCTCACTCTCTATATACCGCCTCCATCCTTCACTCCTTTCCCTCCGAATACTTTCTTGCAACCCACTTCCTTTTGAGTCAACAAATCAATGATGAGTGGACTCACCAGTAACACTATTGACTTAGTCCAGTGACACAAAAACAGACCAATGCTGTCGAGATTAGATAGCCTGAGAAATACGTAATAAAAATTGTCGCCTGGAGCAGCAAGGTATTGCTGACTGTGGTGTGCCAAATTAAACTAGTCCAGATTTGTCCTTTGGGAGACATCAAACAGTAGTGATCCGTCTTCGCAGTCGATATTACTAATTGTATCCTTGTCACCCCAGAACTGACAAATAGCAGAAGACAAGAAAGCATTCCAGGTACACAACTATGTCTTACCGGGCAAAGTGGTTTCGGTATAAAGATTGAAAATAGATTTTTAAAGCGAAGCTCTCTACCTCTACCAGCCATCGGGTCCTTCGTGGCATGCGGGACAACAAACTACCAATGAGGACGAGTAGGGGGAAGGCGCTAATCACTCACGCAGCACAGTTTGGATGGCGCGGCGATAGAGCGCTACTACCCAGCGTTCTCCATAATCACCTCGGCGGGCGTCGGCGGGACCCTTCGGTAGGCTTTGTAGTCTTTTTTGGGCTTTTGTTGGTGTTGGGCCCATTTTGCAGCAGCTTCGCGTCTATTGCGGCTAACTTTGCACACCTTGAACTTGTTCGACAGCACCTCCTGGGTTATCACGACCTGACAGCAAAAAGTGGTAGTACGGCAAAGATAGGTTAAGGATTGGTTTGCAGGGTTGGAGAACAAAATGTAGAGACCACTTAGAGACATCTGGCCGCTTGAGAAACGCTGCCTTCTGTGCACTGCTTGTCACGCATGGGACTGCGTTTTCCAAAATGCTGAACACCAATTCGGTTGCGTTTTAACAGATAATACAAAAGACGAATGGAGCAACTGTTTATTAGCGAATATACAAGTTCTGTCAGCTTTCCCCAATTCTCAAACTTGCGAAAAGAGGACAAAGACTAAGACTGCGAAACGAGGACACGGCAGGACACCGAGGAGGCGACACTCGTGTCACAGCGATCAGTGTTGCTTCGCTTCTTCTTTGTCCTGTCCTAGCGCTGTTATAAAAATTACCGGGTGTACTATTTCCTCCAAACATTTCTCAACTGCATCTCGGCTATCTCCAGATAGAAAATGTTGGCCTAAAAGGGTGGGTAGGACGCCGATCTGTCATACTTTAGAACATTGTTTTCGACGTTTTGCACTTCCAATGGTGATTTTTGCACCACCGGTCTTGGTGGGTGACTAAGCAGTAGGGTTCTCGGTAACGATGTGTACCACCCGAGAGCATGCCATCCCTATTGATCACTGGGCCTCGTAATAATTTATCCCACTGTGTACCCGGCATTCCAAAAACGGGTTGTCGTCCCCTCCATGTACTGAAACGAGCAACATTGTTCTATTGTGCAATATTCCCCGTTAGAGTTGCGCCGGGTTTGCTATGAGTATTGCGTTTTAAAGCATATCTTCCTACCTCTACCAGCAAAAGGTTCTTACGTGGTGTCCGGGAGACAAACTCCCAACGCTGCGGAAGCAGCGCGGTGGTGGTGGCTGGTCATGGAGGGTCTCCTTCACGAAGCATACTGTACATGGCGTGGCGATTTTAACCAGCATTCCCCTCGCGGAAACGATTGGTTGCCGGAGGCGGCGTTGGCGGTACGGCTTTGTCGTCTGCCTTAGCGAAGGTAGTTTTGAGCCTGTTTTGTTTCAAATTCTTCTCCATTGCGCGCTGCCTTCGCACGGCCTGATTAGCTTGTTCTGCAGCAACTGCAGGTTGACCCGCACCCAACGGAATTAAGCGGTCTTACGGCAACGAAACATTAAGGATTGGTTTCCAGGGCGGGAAAACAAAGTTTAAAAACTACATCCAGACATCTGTCCACTAGAGAAACGCTACCTTTCGCGCACTCCTTGCCACGAATGCGAAACCATTTTCTAAAGTGGTGAATACCAATTCGGTTGTGTTTTAAGAGGTATTACGAAACGAAACGGAGCAACTCGTTCTGAAAAATAGAGATTTAAAAAGTTCCCTCAGCTTTCTTGTAATTGTCACACTTTTTAAACAACTTAGTTTAAATTGTTATAAATGGTAATTATTAAGCTCACATACCGAATTGGTTGGGTGTCTGCACTTGTGTGTCGCGTTGGGGTAGTCCCAACCTAGCACATCAGGGTGGCTAGGTTCCGCTGTCTCACCCTTCGAAAGTTCTTCAGAATGTTGTTATCCTCTCCTTCTCTTGTCCTCGACAAACAGAATTTATAACGCCGCATCGATGACCGTCGCAAGGTTGGAATTTTCGGCCACCATACTAATACAGCTGCACTGTCGTTTTTGCCTCGTTATTCTAGGGAAGGAATTACCTTCTTCCGTGAACGTTTGCTATTAATGACAAACATCTTTTTTTTTGAAACACCAGCCGACATTGTATACGGAAGACCCATTTATTGTAGTTTTATTTGTACGCACACTTTTTGGTGGCAATCGTATTAACACTGTCTTTTTCCTTCCCCACGAAGTACCAAGTGTTATTCAATGTAATCCATTTTCCTCTGTGATTTCATTTGGCCCTAAGGGCATAATATATAAATCAGCGCATAATGCGTCTATCTCCCTGAGAATACGGCCGCTTTACAGCTTTCCTAAGGCCACCCGACACAACGGTTGTTAAGCGCTTTCTGGGAGTTTCTGCTTACTACATGTGCTTTGTGAAGACGTTTTTGACTTTGCTTTGCAGTAACAACACTGACAAAATATGACCTGCCTTTCATTAGCAGGAAGACCAAAAAAATGGCTTTAAAGTCCAGCGACACCACCTACAAACAGTGCCCATGCTCGCTCATTTTGATAAAGAGGCAGATAAAAAATCCGCACTGACGCAAGTAACGTCGGTCTTTCCCCGTCTTTCTGCTGTTCTTGTGCTAGACATTCCGCAAACGAAAATGACTGCCTAGCCGTTACAAGGGCCTTCAAATAGTTCCGGAGATACCTTAATGGGAGGCGATTTGTAGTTTTCAGCGACCACGAATACAACATGAGAATAGTTTCAACGTCATGACGCAAGCACAGCGATGCGAGTGTGTTGTCATGGGCGCCTATCGACCCAGCACGTCCAGGAACGGACCAACACGTTCCCTTCCCGGGACCCGTCATCACGTTCCAAATTGCCTTACTGCAACTAGAAGAGCCATAACTGATGCCTATTATACACAACCTGGATCGCCTTGATGTTCAAATTCCACGTGCTTTGATCCAAAATCCGTCGTCATTCAGACTCCGGAATGGCGTCCTGTAGAATTACAATTTCGGGAAGACAAGGGTTGCGTTTTCCTGCCGTGCCTTCGGCGGTGAGACCAGAACATTGCACAATTGCCATGACAAAACCTAGGCGCGACAGCTAGGTGTCGCCGTACCGTGTTCCCGATTAACCACAAATACCATTGGCTGATCCTGCTGCATACCGTTAAGGGTTATGGCCAAGACTTCTCATGAGTGCCAGGGGAAAACCCCACCGTTTCAGCTGGTGGGGCTCCTTTGGCCCATAATACCTCCAAAGAAGCCGTTGTAGAAAGTTGGCATGGGTCTTCTAGGCCCACTTCTGACGTCCACGAAGGGAAATAGACTGTGTTGATGACTGACTACTTCAGGAGGTAAGCGGCGACCGCATCTCTCTTCAGGGCAACCTCATTTGAGGTAGCACAGTTCTTTGTCTACAACTTCGTACTGCAGAGTCTCTCCAGAGATAGTAATAATGGAATGGGGAACAGTTTTTACAGCAGACGTCACTCAGTCCATCACGGTACAAACTCAGACCACTCACACGCGAACAGCATCATATCATTCCCAAAGCAAAGGGTTAACAGATAGACTAAGCAGGAACTTAGGCAAGATCGTTTCACTGTGGGTCGACGTTGCGCACAAAACTTGAGATGAAAATATACCTTACGCCACATTCTCCTACAACACGGTGGTTCGGAAGACTACAAGAACGACTCCGTTCCAACCGGTCTATGGTTATATTTCTACAACTACTCTAGAATTTATGCTGCCAATTTACGAGCACGAAAACGACACTGACGTCTACTATTTCGCCCAAACTGCCGACGAAGCACGCTAGCTGGTGCGACAGTGGATCCAGCGTCAAGAACTTCCCGACGCCAGTCGCTATAAGTTCTGGCGGATGGTGTTCAACGAGCCACAAAAAATTGGCATGGGTTTGGACTCCAGCGGGCCACAGTGATCGTTCACAAAAACTGCTTCGAAAGTGTTTTAGACGTACAATCTCGTTCTTCGGCTCAGCGACGTAAATGATAAAATCTCAACAAACGTTAGGGCGCACTCCTCGCGATGCAGGCCAACACCTAAAGACGTAAACGTGACGACAATGAAGCCCTACTAGGACAGAGGATGACCCAGGAACGGAAACGTAATGAGGGGTGGTGAAGTTTTTGGCCAGTAAATGTTAGTGTACCACTTTACAGAGACATGCAGCGTCGTCTCCTCCTGGGTGTTACCTCTGAATGTAATCTTGCATCGAGACGATGCTCTCGCTGAAGAGGGGGGCAATTCCACAGCTGGGCCTCCTTTAAAAAGGACTGGTTTTACTATAAGGGTAAATCCGGCCACAGTGCAGCCGCGGGTGTACCTGTATGAGGGCTCGGACAAGGAGGATCGCTCGGATATGCTCTGCCTGGTGGCTGCGTCAGGGCTCTTGATACAGAGCTTTCTTGTTTCCTCCATGAAATATGTACTAACCTGTCATGGCTCTCAGCGTGACGCTCGAATATTTTAAGAGCAATCAATGCTCGCAGCGCTTGTAATGTCATCTTCTCAATCGGCAACAGCCGCAATCGGGATACATTAGCACATTAGCTAAACTCATTTTACAGCAAGACCAAATAGGATGCGAGAATTTTACCGCCAATTGATGCCCACCCTTTAGTAGAACTGGACGCCTTCCGGTAAGAAGCGGGCCGAGCAATGTCTTGAATTATATAACAAAAGCGACACACGCACCGCTTGTTATGTCACTTCGTTAAAAGCCAACACCAGCAGTTGAGCTACTTTTGTCCCTTTATGGAACTTATCCTAGCTCCCAGACCTCATAGGCTGCTTTAATGTTACAGCCCCTTCAGCCCCTTTTATATTGAACTCGAAGCCTTCGGTGGCCAATAGGGCAGAAGCACCATTTATCCTTGCCATCCACCGATTATCTAGGGTGTCCCAAAAAGTCCTCAGTTTTACTCTTCCGGCTCATATGTATGGGAAGTCCCAATTACCAGCAATTTTTATCAGCGGAGATGAACACGCTTTTAGTTTTGTCCTGGAACGTGATCAGAAAGTTAGAAACATCAGCGAAGTGCGGAGAATAAAAATGGTGGTCCAAATGTTGTCAGAGACAGCATCTAGGAGGCAAGGAGCACACGAGCAGGTGTACTAAACAAGAAACAGAGGTCACTGACCAAGTCAAAGACAAATTGACGTTTCGGGAGCCCTACGGCTCCCTTCTTCACAATGAAAACCGCCACTGGAAGACGCCGAGTTATATAGCCCCCAGTAATCTTTTAAGAGATTTGGCGTTGTCAGGATTCATGCAGCCGTCCGTCCTGTTGAATTTGTGCGGAGTTGTCTGAATAATCAAGGACTCCAGATTCAGGCGTGCAGATATGTTGCGTTCCGTCGTCAGTATCTTGGAATGTTCCCAGTTTATCGCATGTTGAGTATTCCCCACGTGTTCCGCAATGGCGTTGGAGACCACGTTTTTCTTTCGCACGTCGTACTGGTGTTGCTTTATGCGTTTGCAAAAATTACCGGATTCGCCTATGTATACTGCTGGGCATTCGGCGCAAGCGATCCGATAAACAACACCAGGAAATTTGCAGCGCGGAAGCCTGTCTTTCACATTCACCAGCTCATTGCGCAGGTTGCTTGTTGGTGCGTGCGCCAGTTGCAAATTCTGCTTTCGGAAAACACATGCCAGGGCCTCAATGATCCCAGGTACATTTGGCACCACGGCGCGTTTTGGCTTCTCTGTGTTCTGGCTTGTTGCATTTTCCTCGAGTACAGGGCGCTCCGGAACCATTCTTCTCTGCGTGTTTCTCACGAACGAAAGCGGGTAGCCGTTCTTCTTTAGGTCCTTTTCAATTGTTGCCAATTCCTTCTGGAGCACAACGTCATCGGAGCAGGTTCGTCTGGCCCGATTTGTTAATGCCATGACAACTGACCGCTTATGACTGGTAGGGTGTGCTGACTTGAAGTCCAGGTACCTTCCAGAATGGGTCGGTTTCCGGTAAACACAAGGCACCTGGACTTCAAGTCAGCACACCCTACCAGTCATAAGCGGTCAGTTGTTATGGCATTAACAAATCGGGCCAGACGAACCCTGCTCCGATGAAGTTGTGCTCCAGAAGGAATTGGCAACTATTGAAAAAGCACATAAAGAAGAACGGCTACCCGCTTTCGTTCGTGAGAAACACGCACAGAACAATGGTTCTGGAGCGCCCTCTACTCGAGGAAATTGCAAACAAGCCAGAACACAGAAGAAGCCAAAACGCTCCGTGGTGCCATATGTACCTGGGATCAGTGAGGCCCTGGCACGTGTTTTCCGAAAGCACATTTGCAACTGGCGCACCCACAAACAAGCAAGCTGCGCAATGAGCTGGTGAATGTGAAAGACAGGCTTCCGCGCTGCAAATTTCCTGGTGTTGTTTATCGGATCGCTTGCGCCGAATTCCCAGCAGTATACATAGGCGAATCCGGTAATTTTTGCAAAGCATAAAGCAACACCAGTACGGCGTGCGACAGAAAAACGTGGTCTCCAACGCCATTGCGGAACACGTGGGGAATACTCAACATGCGAGAAACTGGGAACATTCCAAGATACTGAAGACGGAACGCAACATATCTGCACGCCTGAATCTGGAGTCCTTGATTATTCAGACAACTCCGCACACAATCAACAGGACGGATGGCTGCATGAATCCTCACTACGCCAAATCTCTTAAAAGATTACTGGAGGCTATATAATTCGGCGTCTTCCAGTGGCGGTTTTCATTGTGAACAAGGGAGCCGTAGCGCTCCCGAAACGTCAATTTGTTTTTGACTTGGTCAGTAACCTGTGGTTTCTTGTTTTGTAGTATGCTACCTAACCAGACGGTATGCCGTCCAACCATCGACTTCACGAGCAGGTGTAGGGAGTGGGCGCCTCAAATGAAAATTTCATTAGGGAGATCCCGGGATTTATGCCGTCAAATCAGTAACATAACCATTGCGATACCCAAAAGGCCAGAGATAAACGCGGTTAGCATCCGCGGAGTAGAATAACAGCTTGAGCCAATTGGATACAAAAATAAAGGCGTTCCACTCAATGTGAAAGTGCCGGAAGTGCAGAGCAGTGATTCCCGTAATTGGGCTCTAGCGCCGTTAGCCGCTCCCTGTTATCACCCCATGCAATTCAAATTTCCCGCCTTCGCAGGGCTCGCACGCACACGGCCCTAAACTGCACCACCGGGAGTTCTGTTCTTTTTTTGCTTGCTTTAATTTCGTATGCTGGAGCTGTGTTGCGACATTTCGAACGCGCAATTTATTTCTTGCGCGTGGAGCCTTTCTGTCTTATTTGGAACGTGCCCTTTCTTTCTGTCGGGGCCGCTTTTTGTAGCGCGAGCTAAACTGACCGAAGTTGAGCAGATTCGCGCGCCTCCTGGAGAGCCGTGCTGCGCATGTGCGAGGAGCAGTGACGTCACACGGGGCACAGAACGTTGCTTCCTGTCCGGCGTGTCTTACACACCCAACGCGCCCAGCGTCTTCGTCGACCTCCATTCCGCAAGTCACGGCCCGGTCCAGTTGATGATCATGCGAGGGGTGGCTGGGTGTGGAACCGATGGATCGGGCGTCGTAGCAACACCGGCGTGCGCCTGTGGAGCCAGTGTAGCTGTGGGGCGATTGGTGACATTGCGCCGGAGCCGCTTGATAAATATACATGTGTCAAATAATGCGTATACAGTATGTGTGTCCTAAAGCAGCAGTAACCATAAGATAAAGCTAATCCTAGAAAACCAGGAAAGCTAAGAATAACCAGCTGAACCTTAGCTCACCCTACGTATATTACGGCCTAGTGAAGCTGAGCCACTGCTAATTGTTTTCGTTTCCTATCATAAAATCTAAACCAAGGAGCGTTTCTTACTAAATGAGCGCGAGCGTTTTGGGTAATTACGTATGTTTTCCCTCAAATGTGCCTATAGTTTTCTTTATGCTAAACACGGAGAGATGTAGGACAAGCGCCAGCGGTTCATGAGTTTCAAACGCTTATTACTATATAAATCAGTCGAACTTCGAAGCCTCGGGGGTACGCCGCGCACGACTGCGTCAACACAGAACGCCCTGTTGCTCTACTTGGGTCCAGCGAGCGAGTTACGCCGACCAGCGAGCGCCTAAAGTGCTCTGCACTTAAAAACACGTTATCTTGGCATGGAGAGCAAAACATTTACAACAAGAAAGCGCACATATGAATTTTCACAAGTCTTAGAGCCATAGGTGTCATTTTAAAACAGACAAATACCAAAACATAACACCGACGTAGGCGCCCATAGCATGAAGAACCACTCCATCTCACCTTCCCTTGGAGCGTCAATACATGACGAAAATGCAAATCCACGTATGGATTGCGAGGTGTGAAATATATAATTAGTGAACGAAAAAACCATAACCTGACGTCTCAAATGAAGCACAAAGGAAACAATTAGAAGACCGGAGCCGGATGAAGCAAAGAAACGAACCATGGAAACAAACTCCAATTGTCCCAATACAACCCTGGATTCCTCGCGTTGTGATACCGGCTTCTATGCCAGTGCGTTGGTACCATGAATTATGGAGTGCGGTTCTCGCTGGGAGCACAGACGCAGAATTCGTGCTACAGACGCCGAGTTTGCACGACAGACGCCGATTTCGCAAAGCTTGTTGCCGCGGGTTCAGCGCATGGTAGGGCGATCTCCCTCGGGAGGGGTATGAAAGCCTGCGGACAAAACGATCCGGGACTGTCAGTCGTGGAAAACGTTCACCGCCAAGATCGGAAATACATGTGACGTGCATCAGCCGGTTCTCCAATGAAGGGATAGGGGCCGCCACCTCTGCTGTGTCACCAGCCTTGCAACACTGCTGTCATCATCATCATCACATGCCTATCTACGCCCTCTGAAGAGCAAAGGTCTCTCCGATTAATCTCCAATTACCCCGGTCCTGTGCTAACTGCGACCAATTTATCACCGCAAACTTCTTGATCTCATCTGCCCATCTAACGTTCGGCCGCCCCTGCAACGCTTGCTTTCTCTAGGGATCCACTCTTTTACCCTGAACGACCAACGGTTATCTTGCCTTCTCATTACATCCCCTGCCCACGTTTATTTCTTCTTAATTTCTACTAATATGTCTTCAACACGCATTCGTTCCCTGACCCACTCCGCTCTCTTCTTGTCCCTTAATGTTACACCTATCATCTTCCGCTCCATTGCCGGTTGAGTCGTCCTAAATTTAGGTTAAAGCCCCTTAGTGAGCCTTAAAGTTTCTGCACCGTAGGTGAGTACCGGTAAGATGCAGCTGCCATACACTTTTTCTTCGGGGACAATGGTAGGCTGCCATTCATTATCTGAGAATGTTTGCCGTATGCACTGCACCTCACTCGTATCCTTCTAATTATCTCTGCCTCATGGTTTGGATACGGAGTCACAACGTGGGCTAAGTAGATATATTCGCTTGCAACTTCCACTGCCTCGCCACCTATCTCAAACCGCTGTGCTGCCCCGAGGTTATTGATCTTTACTTTCGTTTTCTGCATATTAGTTTTCAGGCCCATTGTTCTACTCTGTTTGTGCAGTTCGGAACGCATGTTTTGCAATTCGTCCCCCGAGTTACTCAGCGGGGCAACGTCATTAGCAAATCTTGGGTTACAGAGGTATTCTCTATTAACCCTTACTCCCACCTATTAAGAATCCAATGTCCTGAATACTTCTTGTAAACAAGCTGTGAATAACATTGTAGAGATCGTGTCTCCTTATCTGACGTCCTTCCTTATAGGTATGTACTGCTCTCCCTATGGAGGATGAGGGTAGCTGTGGACCCATTGTAGATATCCTCTAGTATTCTTACATAATCCTCATCTACACCCTGGTTTCGTAATGGCTGAATGAGTGCTGAGGTTTCGACCGAGTCAAATGCTTTCTCATAAACTATGAAGGCTATATAGAGGGGTTCACTATACTCAGCATACTTCTCTATCACATGATTGATCGTGTGAATATAATTCATTGTTGAAAAGCCTTTACGGAATCCTGTTTTTTCTTTAGGTTGACTTAAATCTAAGGTTGCAAAAATTCTGTTAGCAATTACGTTCGTAAGTACCTTGTAGACAACTGACAGGAAGCTGATCGGCATGTAACTTTTCAAGTCGTTCATGTAACATTTCTTATGAATTAGTATGATGTTCGCGTTCTGCCAAGATACCGGTAGACTAGCAGTCATTCGGCATTGCGGGTACAGGTATTCCAGTTTTACTAGTACAATGTGCCCGCCATCCTTCAAGAGGTTGGCCGTTATCTGATCTTCACCAGGTGCTTTGCCCCCTTTCATTTCTTTGAAAGCCTTCTTTACTTCTTCGGTCGTTACTAGTGGGATGTCTGTCTCCTCTGAACTACTTCCTCTTTCGGCATTATCCTGGATGTGCCGGCTACTGTACTAATCTCTATAGAACTCCACAGCTACTCTGACGATTTTATCCCTATTTTTGATGACATGGCTTTGCTTATCTTTAAGTACATACATCTTATTTCTCCCCATAGCCAGACGCCTCTTCACATCTTTCAGGCGCGTCCGTTCTTTACAGAATATTTGATCCTGTTCATATTATACTCACGCATGTCAGCTGTCTTACTCTTATTGAATAACGTCGAAAGCTTTGGTTGTTTCTTCTGTCAGCTGGGGTGGAGATCGTCATGATTTGCCGCTTCCTAATTAGATATTTTGCCTACACTAGTGTTAGCCACCCCAATTTAATTTCCAAAGAAATAGGTGAATAGTATACTCTCTGTTGCTAATGTTCTGCGCAGCGTGAATTGAAGTCCCCTTGGTCACGACGCAGGGCTGCTGCGTCTCAGCAAGGGATGGCGTGGTCAGCGAACACACAGCGGCGCGCGCTAGACGGCCGCTACCTCGGAGAGCGTCGCGGCGGTCGAGCAAGCTGTTGTAAATTGTGTTTGAACCTACCACAGAAATGTTACGTTCTTGGGATGACGCGCGCAACAATGAGGGGAGAGACTGACTTTATTGAAAGAGAAAAAAGCGGCGAGGTATACGGCGATGGATCGCGCAGAGCATGCGGGGATTTTGTAGCGTAAGCTACACTGTCCGAGGTTGAGCAGTTTCGCGTGTATCTTGAACGGCCGTGCTGCGCAGTCGCCGGGAGCATTGGATTGGATTAGATTTGGATTGGAATGGATTCGATTAGATTGTATTGTCTTGTATTGTATTGAATTGAAAATCCAATGCATATGGAGTACGGGTGTGTAGAGAATTGGGTCTGCACATTCGGTGGTCTGCGCATTCCAGAGGAGTAACGTGATAGCCGCGGCAGGTGCACTGGCGCCGGCGCGTGCACAGCTGTGCGCCTCCGTTGCGCAATAACCAATTCTGATGGTGTGCCGGAGCCGCTTGATAGCCGTTTCGCATGGCTGCTTGAGAACGATGCTGCGCAAGCGCAAGAGCAGTGACTGGACTGGACTGGTCTGAACTGGGTTGGATCGGATTGGATTTGAAATCGTTTTAGCAGGAGTAAGCATGATGATCAGCTAATCCTAGACAACCAGGAAACCTAAGAATAACCGGCTGAACCTTAGCTTACTCTACGCACGTCCTGGCATAGCCGAGCTAAGCCACTGCTTATTTTTGTGGCGCCCCCTCAGCAAACCACCGACCCCTTCTAATTTTCGCCACAGTTTCCACGTCAATTTTCCTTGTGTTTTCGGAGTTGTTTTCTGCTCGCTCGGTTACGATGCTGACGAAGCCGCCAAATCGCAGTAGTGGACGTTTAGCTGCAGCGCACCGAAATATACGATGCTAAGAGTACCCTATTTGGACGTGTGTCGCATATGAACTTTAGAAGTTAGTGGTGCTTAATATGTGGACGCTATTGAGACATACCTTCCCGAGATGCTTTAGGTGAACCTGATATTTTAGCTTTGGGATTTGCTATAGCTATAAATGAGAGCCGATCTAGTTGGAATTTGTATATCTTATCAAATAGAGCCCACAAACCGGTACACAGAAGCACATACGGACAAGCGGCTGTCCGTGTTTCATTTCGTGTCCCCGTTTATTGCTATACATATTTATTTATTTATTTATTTTTAATACTGTTACCCCTTGCGGGGTGTTACAGAGGTGGGAGGAAAATAATTTTCCACAAACATGTAACACCAGTTCCGCGATCGACAAGCAACGCATTCAAAGAACACAGAATGACAGCTTACGCTCAATTGATTCAGTCGTGGGTGTGTCAATAAATATATCTGCATCAAGGTTGTTCCACTCAACTATAGGTTTTGCAAGAAAAGAAAATTTGAAGGCATCAACGCGTGGCACATACGGCATCACAGCATGAGAGTGACCTGTTCGTGGCGACACTTGCCCTGCGGGGTACAAGTATAGCCTGGAATCCAAGTTGAATTTATTATTATACAGTTGGTACAAGAATTTCAGCCTAGCTATTTTTCTGCGCGCTGAGAGTGAGGGCAAACCAGCACGAGATAATAGTGCAGATACAGACTGCGTTCTTCGGAACGCACCGAACCTTGCGGCTAGCCTTTGAATCCGTTCCAAATTGTTTATCAAACCCACTTTGTGCGGATCCCACACTATACTAGCGTACTCCAGTGTCGGCCGTATAATTGATTGGTACGCCTTGAGCTTGACCTCAGGTGTAGCATCTTGTAACGTTCGCCTTAACAGGCCGAGTTTTCGTTGAGCAGATCCGCAGATGTTAGCAATAAGCTCGGTCCAGTTCAAATTGTTTGTTATTGTGACCCCGAGATACTTAAGCTTACTGGCATGTTGAAGTGGAATATTATTTATTGTGTAAGTAAAAGGCAACGGGGTTTTCTTGCTGGATACAGTCATGTAAGCCGATTTATTAAAATTAATTTTCATGTCCCATGTAACACACCAGTCGTAAAGTTTTTGAAGGCTTTTGTTTAACAGCAGTTGATCGTGGACATTCTTGACGCGACAATAAATGAGGCAATCATCCGCAAATAGAGGTAGTTCAATCTTAGAATCAATGTCATTAGCAATGTCATTAACATATAAAAGAAACAAAATTGGTCCTAAAACCGACCCTTGCGGCACACCCGACAAAATCGGGAAAAAAGATGATCGTTCACCAGCTATTTGGACATACTGTTTTCTATTGGTAAGGTACGTGTGAATCCATTTCACGATTTGCTTGTTAATTCCACGTTTATATAATTTCTCAATACGTTTAGTGTGACACACCCATTCAAAAGCCATTGAAAAATCAATGGCTATTACATGGATTTTCTCCTTGTTGAAATTGAAAGGCCGAACGCATGGGACACTTCAAAAAGCTGCGTTACTGTCGACAAGCGTCGGCGAAAACCACGCTGTTTTCCGTAGAATAAGTTGTTAGTTTTAATGTATTCAACTAGATGTTTCGATATTATATGTTCTAACATTTTAAACGCTGCGCATGTAATGGAAATTGGTCTATAATTTTCCGGCAATAACTTATTCCGCGCTTTGAAAACAGGTACTATACTAGCAAGGAGCCAGTCTTCGGGTACACCTCCAGTGCGCAATGACACCGCAAAAATTCTCAACACGAAATGGAATATCCATTCGCAGTAGCGCCTCAGGAACTTATTGGTTATTTCATCAGGACCACAAGATTTTTTGGTATCCAGTTTCAGCAACAACGCTACAATGCCATCTCGGGAAATGTCGATATCGTTAGTAGCTCCACATACTGACAAAGCATCAGTCGTATCTGAGGGGCGCCTATTACTGCTAGGTGTAAATACTGAATTAAACATACTGTTAAACGCGCGAGCGATCAAATCTGGCCTACTACAGACGCTTCCGTTTACCTTGATTTCATTAATGTCGCGCTTAGAATCCGATGAGTACGTCCAGAATTTTTGAGGCGAGTTTTGCATATAATCAACAAGCGTTGTCGAAAAAAAGGTCGCCTTTGCACTGTTTAGTTTCTGAGTTGCGTGCGGAGAGTAGCTATTTCTTCACTTCTCCTTGGCATCCTTTTACGCGCACGATTCAGTCGTCGCTTGAAATGAATGATGTCCTTAGTTACCCATGGGCTGAGTATTCCCATGCGTTTGGCCTTCTTAGGCACATATTTTTCTAAGTAGGCGAGTACAACTGACACAAAGTATTTCCAAAGACTATTATATCATCTTCGACAGGGATATTATCAAGTGCGCATTCTAAGTAGTCGGTAACTGACGTGTCGTCAGCACGATTAAAATTATACACATGTACAGAGGGATTTCTTTCTAGTTGTATATTACCCATAGTTAAAGTTGCTACGGATGTTTTATGATCTGATATGCCATCCTGTATGTCGATATTGCAAATGAAGGTTCCGTCGGTGAAGAAAAGCAAATCCAGCGTAGATTTATTTTGCCCCTGTGTCCTGTTTGGTTCTTTGACCACCTGAACGAGGTTATGCTGAAGCATGATCTCTAACATTGTATCAGCGCAGGCTTTTCAACTGATCCCGTAATTCTCGCATTCCAATCGACACCAGGTAAATTAAAGTCCCTTGCTAAAATATTTCTACTTCTGGCATTCCTTATAGTATGTAAGTGCTATACGTATAGCCATTTCTGCGGTAGTTGAATAAGAGGTACTTTGAATGAATTACGTACATGAAGGAACGAGGTTGTCCGAACTTTCTGATCTATGAGTACAGGATTTCCGACATAAAGACATCGACACCCTGTGCAACCAAGCATACTCATTTCAACATGCTTAAAAATTGAGGGGCCTGGTCGCCCTTTTATATTGAATACACTTGTCATTTGGTCGCTTCACCTACAATTAAATTGCAGCCGGTTGTCTTACAAAGATAGTGTCCATGAATACTATAACTCAGAGTTGTAACTTAGATTAGATTGCAATTTACTTCAAATTGTTCGTACACAATAAATTTTTTCTGATAAATGTGTTACAGTTACAGGAAAATACTTCTAAAAATTACATTTTTGAAACAGTACCTGCGTTGTTCTTTTTAAAAAAAAATGCGCTTCCATGTTTAACAATCATAAGCGAACCCAGCTGCACCTATAGCGGGAAAGCACCTGCAAAATCCTGCTTGAAAGAGTTAAAAATGAATTAGCTTTCCTGAAAGTTCCCAAATTGATTGCCCTTCAAGGTTGAGTGTTTTTAGTAGTACTTCGGGGAAGTAAAATAAATCAAATACGAGTGCGAGCGTTGGAAATATATTCATGTCAGTGTCCAATGTTCTTATGCAGATAGGATGAGGCATAATAATTCAAAGCAAGGACAAAGAAAGAGCAATTTTGAAATTTCTTCATGAGAGTTTGAGAGTTGCATAACTGTGCACAATGGTTGAGCTTGGTTCTACTATGAAACCCCTTAACAAAGGACAATCAGTGTGCTTTATGAAGGAGGTTGCCGAAATATTTATGGTCAGAGTGGTTCTTTAACAGTAAGAAAGTAGAAAATGGTATGTATTTGGCTAAGCTACGCCACGTGTGCCAGTGAAGGCGTACTGCGGCCATAAAATATCGGTTTGCATGTATGTTTCGCCAAAACGAGATATCTTTTTCTCCTTCTGTGACTAAAGTGTCAGCAGAACTATAACCTATACTTCTAAGCTTTATACTTGCGTAGATCACATTATTTTGAAGGAAATGAGCCAACAACGATGCGAGCACACTCTCTTAAAAACACGTCTGATGGCATTGCAAATGTTTGTGCGGCTTTCAGGAAAAGAAGTGCACATGTTTAGTTGCGTTCCATGAACGAAGACGTTAGTTTGATATGTCATCAAGCCTCTGTAATATCCCACGTACATATTGTTTTTCTGGTAATAATTCTGAACATCCCACCTCGGCGCATAAGGAGTGGATCGAGTGTTTCAATTTCGCGCCATTGGATTATTTTTGGCCTACTTATTGTCTATTGTGAGCTTTAGGCGAAAGAGTCACCATTTTATATGCTTTTAGTAAGCAATATTCTGATGATGAAAGTGTGTTATTTCTATTTCTGTGCTCTTTGGTACAACAGTCAAAAGGGGTGCCGTATAATATTTATTACCAACTAGGGGGTTTACAACCGCACCCTGTTTTCGGGTAATTACAGCGAACGGGAAAGTGTACCTCAGGAAGTTATGAACACAAGCATGCAATATCGCGCAAAAGCCAAACACTGCGCTATTTTGCCTCCTCGAGTGCATTAGTAGGTTTGCATTCTAACTTTTGATGTAGGCAATGGATTTAAAATGCCTGCGCACTCTAAAATTCTTTTTATGCAAGACATCGATAGGCTAAAATCTAAAAAAATATAATAATTGGTTTTCATATTCATGCAATGGCACCACCGAACTTCAGCTAGGATGTCATTCCGTCAGCATTTGATGTTTCCGCGTACAGAAAGAAGAACTTACCGATTTTTTGAAATCGTTTGTATGAACCTTTCTTACATGGGTTGGAAACAAGAACGACAGCACGTCGCCACTTAAGAAATTAGGGCGCTTACAATGAAATCCCTCTTCAGCAAACTAATACGAAGTGCAAGCGCCACACACGGGAACACACACGCCAAAAACCATCCTTGCCTATTAAAATGCCCATACAATAATATCCCGCTGGTTTTCATTTCAAGTGCTTTGCACAGACAGTATAATGGTTTCCTTTTCATCTTCTCCGAAACCAGGCCGTTCCCGTGAAACGATAATGCCATTCTCTCAAACAAGGACACAAACAAAATATTAGAAATTATATTTCGGTTACAGTATTAGTGTTATTATAATAAATACCGTTTACACCATTTAGAGACAGACGGAACGTCTACCAATTAGAAATGAAGCTACCGCTAAATAGGATTCGACAAAGGTGTTTATTATTCTCACTTTCTCGACCAGTGTGGCTTAAGAAAACGAAATCATCGAGTCATTACACTACTCCAGAGAATAAACATTTTTGAGCACAGACAGCATAGCCTTCGGGCTCATAATGACGAACACCGTGTAACCACTACTTATTACGGCCTCATCCTAAGCCGCGTAAGCGAAACGAGCCCGTGCTCTTGCTGTGCCCCGGTGATTACAAACTTTCATTCATCACTCAACTTCAGTTCTTAGGGCACATAAACTTTAAATGCCGGAACCTCGCCCCAAAATGCTCCGTCGATGACGAAGTAAACGTGCTTGCGTGTTGCATCAGAGGACATGAGCGTCGATGTCACCGGCAAATTTTTCAGGGGAGCGAAATCTTGTCTGCAACAGCCCGAGCTTTGCCGATATATATTTTCGAAGCTGCCGAGGAATAAAAAAAACCGACGGTTGCCGATGTACCGGTAAGAGATTTTAACAGTATTGAAATCCCGTGTTGCTGGCTTCGCTGCTTTTTTTTCATTAGCGGTTTGACCCCCTTCAGCAAAAAGCAGCCGAGAATGTTCTTCGATTGTCTTCAGTATACGCAACGCGTTGCGTCTGAGGCCGTGCTTAGTAAGATTGAAAAACGACTCTCAGATTGCAGCCCACCTGGGTCGTTGCTGCTCACGTAACTAAATGTGTTCCTCCGCTCACACCGGAGCTCCATTGTAATATTTGCTCCCAAGGATAAAATAGACGGCCCACATGGCTTTGATTTTTCATTCGACGTACTGTTCTATGGGGGTTGATTTATCTTCTATCCTGTACTTTTGTTTCTCTTAAGTTCAGAAATCCGTTGCCTCAGGTTCTTTTAAAGTTATTCATAATACAATTTTGAGACTAGTTCTAAACGCTCCTTGGACTGCAGCGGCGCAATTCCCGAGGCCGGTAATATAGCTTCTCGCCAATACGTTATCAGTAGGGATTACATTTTTGTGCGGATCGCTGCGTGCACTTCTCGATGGCCCGCTGACGACTCGGTCGGAACTAGTTTTCAATAGAAGCCAGAGCGAGTAGCAAGCCCAAGCTTTTAACCACCCTGCCGAGCCTACACATTCGAAGGAACTTCACGGAGTGTTTCATCATAGTTGCCACAAGGAGGTTCTAGGAGGAGCATCGTTTTAAACGTACGAAAAAGGGGTGGTTGCTGCGAATAAACGATGGCTCAGAAGTACTCGCCCACGATGCCTTGGCCACGGATACAGTTGGTGTGGTACCGCCACGTCCTTTCAAAAGACGGCCTCCACTACACGTTCCCAGTAAGAAGGTCTCCTGTATTTTTGTACTATGTTGCACCCCTTACTCATTTTGCTGCACACAATTTTTAACAGGGATTGACCAAATCTTTCAACTTTGAAAATTCAGTGTGCGGTGTCTTCGTGTTAGGTTAGGTGAGCTTGCTGAACCGTTATATTTATTAACCCCTCCAAAGTACCTTAACAGTGCATAAAAAGTTATGATATATAGGTAGAAAGCGCTGCACCAACTCTAAGATGGTTTCGATTGTGAACTGCACAGTAACGACTGATTTAAACAAAGTAAAATTACAGTGTGATCGACTAAACACAGCGACACGAGTTTTAGTACTGTCTCGTTAGGCCGAACTAACGATACTTTAAGCGATCAATTCTTATCACGAGTGTTGTTTTAGATAGTGTTCAATTATAGTGAACTGGACGATAAGAATTAAAATCGTGATAGCTGCCTATATTGTAAGAAGAGCTTCAAGTTGGGGAGATCGTATGACATTATGATTCAGTGAAACGCGAACTGGCGAAAAAAAGGTAACAACCCAGAGACTATAAGAGCTGCCGCTTTTTCACGTCGTAATTTTTCTCCTGTGCTGTTGGCTAGCTTGATAAATATACAATCACACGCCGCCGTGGTGGCTCAGTGGCTAAGGCGTTGCGCTGCTGAGCACGAGGTCGCGGGTTCGATTCCCGGCCGCGGCGGCCGCTTTTCTGATGGAGGCGAAAAGCAAAAACGCCCGTGTGTACGAGATTTCGGCGCACGATAAAGATCCCCAGGTGGTCAAAATTATTCCGGAGCCCTCCACTACGGCGCGCCTGATCACCTGCGTTGCGTCCGCGCGTTAAACCCCACAATCAATCAATAAATATACAATCGGGAAATGTATATTGTAGGTCAGTTCAAGAAGAAACTGCTGAAGTTTTAATTATGTTTTAAGTACCACAATAACGTGGCTAAAAGGGAAGAGCAAAATCTCTCAGTTGTCTTATTAAAATTTGTAGCTAAAACCTACGTCGACGTCACCAGAAGGAAAGCCCCATACGGTTACTTCGTAATAAGAGCATTGCAGAGGATCCAGTGTATGTAATGTTTATTGCATCCTGGCCCCGTGTAGCAGATGCGAGCAACACGCACACCCAACCCTCAGAAAAGCACAAATACTTACTGATTCGACCAGGGATATAGGCCACGAGGCGAAGTCAGTCTTCTTTTGATTGGTTTTGTATTTTATGATACTTAGCGGCAGGTGATGGAAGGTATCGCCATTGAGCACCGAAAGCCAGCTAGTTCAAATATTGGCCCAGCGCGCCAATCATACCCGTTATCACTTGGCGCAGCAAAACTCATAAAGAAGAAATAGATTTACTGGTACATTACGTGGCCCTTTTTTGGGGAAGCAAACCGGTCACTACGAGCTTGCGCCTTGTCGGGCGAATGCATTCAAAGGAAACAGAAAAATTTCCCGCTCATTTTTGCATCGACCTGGGAGAAACCACCATTTGCCCAAGCTTGCAGTCAACAATTTTAAGGAGGTTTTTTTTCCTAGTAAGAATAGCTCTTCTACCCGCACGACTACTTCTAGCAGGCTAACATACGGTCCAGCCAACACATTTTTTGACGTTGCTACCTTGTGTGCCCTGCCTATCCACAATGGACTCTTCTACCCTTGAAACGGGTGCCAACATGTTGCACCAATGCACAAGATACGCTGAATGCCACCAGGGCAAGGCTGTCTGATTAAGGTATCGGACTGCCTGAAACTTTCAGCGACAAGCTTCAACGAGGGGACTGTGCCTCGCTGCAGTACGGAAAATGGTTTTTAAAAGGCTGCTACGATAACTAGCTGCTGTACAAAATGGGCTCACGTCATTTTATTCTCTTTATGTCTAATTTGTTGCATTGTGCCTGATGAGTAGGAACATTCTCCGCATAAGCTTGAAATTATCTTGCAGCATTACGTGACCTGCAGCCATACTTCTCGTTCGGTGATTTTATTTCATCTGAAACTGCTGGCAATGAAGGGTTGCCGAGGTGCTGAGACAAAAAACGACTTGTATAACCATCTCCCTAAGCTCTTCGCACCGGTGGCATTTGGAAGTAAGGTAAAAGGGAAATCACTGCAGTGTTCTATGAGGTGTCGTATGCTACTTATGTGCTAGAATGGACTTCTCATGGCAGCGCCACGTATGGGACGTTTTGTTCCTTCACTGGGGATGTGTACATTTGCCTCTCACTACAGGTGTGCTTGTATGTGGCTCCAAGTAAAAAGCTTGCAGTGTAATTCAGTGTATGTAATATGTAATTAAAAAATTACAATTGATGGTGCAGTTGCAATTTTGCAACACATTCCAAGCTTGGTGTCGTGTTGAATGGTAGCAAAAAAGCAGCCGTTGCGACTTCTGTGCATGTAGAGTACACTGCTTTTAATGAAGGCATGTATAATAATGTCAGGCTCAATGTAAGACACGATAAAATGTTACTGTCATATTACCGGTATGAGGAGGTCCTTGAATGCAACTTTGTTTTTATTAAATGCAACTTTGTTTTTATGTGATAACGAATACTGAGTGTCATGTTTCTCGAATGTGCCTAACGTATATAAATAAGCAGCTGAACAGAAGTGTAAGAAGCTGTTTCGACATCTGGGGTGCAAAGCATACTTCAGAGAGAAATGCGAGATATCGAGGTTCTTGGCAGTGCGTTATTGTGATAATGTGGAGGAAACGTTCAACAAAACTACGTACGGGCACATTGAATGTTTTCATACACCTATTTTAGTGCCCTGGTGGTAAATCCTGATGGAAGGCCTGCAGGGAATCACCTGTCGCACTCTGCATTCTGGAGTTCAGTGAAGATTCATGTAAAAACCACACAGCACGTTTTAGCCCACTTTATTTTTGTTGGGGTAGCAGAGGGCGCCTGCTAATGTTTATGGGTTCTAATATTCTTTTCATGATTGTAATTTGGTACCGCAAGCTCGTATCTATGAGTATGTCTGTCAGTGAGACTGTCTACATCATGCCCTTGTTTTGGCACTTGAATTTGCATAGAAGACACTACAACTTCCCATTCATAAACATTTAGGCGCAAAAGGGAATAAAAACAAACGTTGTTTATAAGTGGCGTTTCTGTAGCCACATTATAAGTGTGAATAATTCACTCCCACCTATAAAGAAGAGAATAGCAAACGGTTTTGCTGTTTGGACGGCGATTTCTTTGAGCTTGTCCCAGCAGATGTAAATTGAAGCAATGGGCACAAAAAGGTGAGCTGTAACTATGACGCCAAAAAATTTTCCCTGTACAGGCATTTTCCCCAGTATCGTAAAATGACACTACAAATACTGTGCGTTATGGCGTGTAACAACCTGAAAGAAGTAAAAGAGCCTGCTATAACCTATTGTGGCGTTCTCAAAATCGCAATTGCCGGGGCAGCTGCGAAAGAGCATTTTTCAGGAATGGAGAATTTACCATCCATTAGGAAACATCTGCGTAGACTCGATCAGAATTGGATTGCGTTGAGGCATGAGCAGAACTAAGCTTAAAAGCGCTCTTGCCCAAAAATGTGCAGCACCGTGAAGCACGATTCTTACGCTCAGACACTTCATGGTCGCTTCCTGTACACTGCAGGCTTTCTTGCCAAGATAGCGTCAAAAAACGCGTAACAGCGCGATATTAAGGGCGGTCGTAGAAATGACGGCAGTGCTTAGGCAATGCACATGTAAGCAGCAGTACCCAGGAATAGAAAGTAACAAACCCACGCGTAATCACGAAGCAGAAGCGAGGTTATTTTTTACGCGTGATCTGAAAGGAGCTATTGTGTATTGTTTTTCTTTTTACACACAGCGCGCTACCTATACGCACCTCCGATTGGCGTGGCTTTTGTGCACACATTACTAAACACAAAAGTGTTTGATGCCATTGTTATTACGCATCAGCATAATCTAAAACCCTAAAATTGTTCTTCGCGTCATCGTCGAACGCGCATAATGCTGCATACGTCGCGAAATTATTGCTTCAGCACATAGAGTACTTTACGTACGTATAACTGCATCGATCTTTGTAACATGGTGAGTCTTATACAAATTAAGGACGCACTCGCTGTTTTAGGCGCTATAATAAAACTGATTTGTTCATTTGTATGTCATAATTACAAAATCTCGCGCCGTCGACGAACTGGTGGGGTGAGGCGTGGACAATCGATCTGTTCAAAAATGATAAACGCAAGATAAACAACTGATAGCAATCACCGCCAGCGCACGCACACAATAACCACACCGGACACGAGTCGTTTCCATGACTTTTCTGACTTAGTCTGAGAATACAAAATTGCATTCACGGCAAACAAACTAGGTTGGAAAAAGCAGATGATGTCACGCATTTACTGCGATCCTCTTTCAAAACGCGCGCGCACTGACGTCACGTTCCCTCGCTTCGGCGTATTGATAGACTACATGAGGTGGGGCCGTTCTTAAGTTGTAATCGAGTATAGGAACAAAAGACTCGGAACACGTACTAGTTCCGACTTGCGGATATTCAACTTTGTGCGCGTCATCAATACGAGATTTCAGGTACGATGGTGAAAGAAACGAATTAGGTTGCCGATGCAGGCTGTTATCACACGTAATAAGAAAAATGAACATCTGAAAGAAACTACGGCGAGAATAAAGGAAGTCAGTTACGACGAGATTTTTAAATCTTGAGACTTGCTGTTTTATGGTAATTAAAGTAATTATTAAGCATAAAGCGGGCGGAGTTTTTTGGTGCTGATTCTAGTCTGTTATTTAGGTTAACCGTGGGGGGGGGGGACAAACTGAGGCAGTCTATTATAATCTACTCAGAAGCAAGTTTTATACACTGGTCGTTTTGCGGAGGTTTCAAAGTTGAAAGGTGGCGTAACATACGTTTCTCGTTATTAATAATAATGTTGCTTATATGCGGACCAGGTCATCCAATAAAGTGCAAACCTAATTAGCAGAAGGATGAAACGGAGTCGAGTGATACTTCGAGTAATACTATCCAGTAAGCAGCATAGATGCGTAATTCGTTACAGGTAGAATTGTGAGGGCTCATTAGGCAAAGAATACAACAGATTTAAATAGCATTTATCTCATTTTGTATTATTCTAACATCACTGAAGTCGCTATTGTATAGAAAGATTACACAATCATCACCGAAGAGGCATATATTGAATGACATATCATTAAGCAGAAGTTAAAAGTAGAGCGAGGCGTAGATATTTACCTTTCGGCACACCCGAATGAACAGCACATCCCGGGAAGCTATACGAGATTGAGGGCAAAGCTTGTATGGCCGCAACAAAAAATATTCTCACAATATTAACACATCACCATCAAGGTTGTGTTTGCAAAGTTCCAGGAGCAGCAGAATATGGGAAACGTTTTTAAAGGCTTTTGCAAGAGCTAAGAAAATCGTCTGCTTTGGGCAAAGGGTAAGATGAGATAAAGGCGGTGTGTGAAGGGCCGTCATTGTGTTCCACATGAAATTGTTTTTGAAAACTCTGTTGCGCATCTGTAAAAATAAGTTAGATTCCAGTAACGTGACGTTGATCGTGTAAAGAACCTGTTCTAAAAGTTTAAATGTAATGCTCGTAAGAGATATAGGGCGGTAATGCAGAGGAGACGCTTTGCTACTTGATCTCTGAAAGGCAACCACATGACCGATTGTCCAAAGGCTAGGTTGTGAGCCAGGTGAGTGGAATGTTCAAACAGCTCACAAAGAAGAACTGAAGAATACGAAGCTGCGGCTAGAAAATTTCAGGCCAACACCATGGTCTGAAGACGTCTCAATCGCTTGTGTTTAAAAATTGCGTGATTAGGAATATTTCTTGGAGTTTTATGTGGGTACTATGGCTGTGTGATATGTCAAAATATACTCATAGAAGGCACAAAATTGCTAAAAAAGGCTGTCGGTTATCGTTGAACACGGAGTGTTAGGAATTGATTCGAACTTTTTCCATAGGTGTAATTGAATCAGTTGTGGTTGGAATAACACCGTAAATGTTTCTAGGTTGTTTAAAACCAGGTCAGGTTAGATGCTCCCAAAACGTTTCGATTGGGCATTGCTGATCGGGAATGCAGTGGAGGATGTTAGCACCTCTGTATACCTCCGAGTGAGTGTTCGAGGGCAGCAGTTTTGCTCGAAAGTAAATGTACTTCTTTTGGTTTCAATTTTATTTAAATCAGAATGAGGTGATTTTGCCAGAATGAGGTGATTTCGCAACCAGAGGTGATTTCGCAAATTGAGACCGTGTTCGTTTATTTATGTGTGTACCTTTCGCAAGAGTAGGCTCAATTTAGCTTCGAACGTGCGCTTGCCAAATTTTATAAAAAAAATGTCAAGAAAAGTGCACAGTGCCAAGTATAATGGACTGAATATTTGATTTCTAATTATCCCACGCACGTGGCACTTTAAGTAGTCTAGGTGATGGTATTGGCGACACCGCGACTCCCGAGCCCTCAAATAAGCTGGAACCAACCGTGGCGATGTGTTTCAAGTTTAAGTGTAGAAACCTCTAACAGCGGCCATCGCAGCCAAGGCCAAGCTCCGGCGGTTGAGCTCCCTGTCTGTTTGCCAGGCAGGGAGCTCTGGGACCTCCCTCGTATCAGTGTGGCCAGAGCAAAGGAAGTACCCCCGTCTCCTGATTGTATACTATAGCATATCGTATTTTTAAACCCTCCCCCAAACGTAATCGATGCCTAAAAAGGGGCCGCACCGATGTAGCGTTTCCTGCTTTGCCTTCGATATCGCCCCCAAAGCAAGAAAACTACCCTCGTTTTTTAATCCTTGAATCCGTGGACAAATCGAAGCTGGTCACGTCTCAATCCACATTTCTGGTGCCGAAATTCCTTGAAGGTATCATAGGAAAAACATACGACGCCAAAAAGCTCAGAACTGGTGAATTGCTAGTTGAAGTAAAAACTCACCAGCAATCCAGAGTCCTCCTGAAACAAACCCGCATGGCACATCTGGAGATCAGGGTCATACCCAACCGCAGCCTCAACAGCTCTCATGGTGTGATCTCTGCGGCAGACCTCATTTCCGAAACCGAGGATGACCTTTTGGAAGGCGCAAGGGATCAGGGCGTCCGGCAGTAGACCTCATATCCATACGGCGCGATGACAAACAGATAGCAAATAAACACATTATCCTGACCTTCGATCGATCCACCTTTTCAGAACCTATAAATGCCGGTTATATACATTGTTGTGTCCGCCCGTACATCCCGAACCCACGGCGCTCCTTCAAGTGACAATGGTTTCGGCATGGCACAAACTCTTGCCGTGTCCGACATACCTGCGCTAAGCGCGGCCAGCATGACCATCCTTCAAAAAACTGTGAATCTGAAACATTCACCTGTGCCAACTGCCAGGGACCCCATGCAGCGTACCCGCGAAAATGTGAAAAGTTTAGATCGGAGAAGCAGGTAATAAATGCCCGTGGGGGGCGGAGCGGCGTCTGGTTTCGGCGGCGACCCAGTACCGAGAGTTGGACTTCGTCCCGCCCCCACCCCTCTGGATTGAATCGGGCATCCTAACCCACCTCCGCACCACTCGCTCAGCCAGCAGCGGCTGTGGTGGCAACAGTCACCGTCTGAACCGATGCCATTCTTCCTTACCATCCCTGCTTCCACCGGGGCATGCGGAGGAGATAGACACGGGGGGTCCCGCGTCGTCTCCCACATCTGCCCCACCGCCCGTGCCACCTGTGGTGATCCCGACACCTTCGGCGGAAGCGGCTCAGAAAACTCAAGGCACCTGAACGGGAGCAAAGCCCAAGGGGGGGGGGCCCATCGGGCACCCCTTGAACGTCCGAGGATGAAATGGACGTGGGGCCGTTCCTGTTTGCGTCACAGCGAAAGGAACCTGTACTTGCATCCAATCCTGCGCACATGCAGAGAAAGCCCCCTCCGAGTGTCCAAGCCCCGATAGACGATACATAAAAAACACACTCTAATAGCTTCGAACACTTCGTAATGGGCAGAGAAAACACAATCTAATGGAACTGTGGAGGTCTTCTAGAAAATATTGACGATGTACACCAAATACTGCATGCTAATCAAACAAGTGTAATGTGTACAGGAAACACATTTCAATTCCAAGCACACAAATTTATTGAATAGTTACATGATCTTCAGAAACGATAGGGATGGCTGCACACACTCTTCTGGTGGTGTGGTCATAATCGCCCGAAAATCCTTAGCATGCCACTCTCTCACTTTAAACACTGTCCTTGAAGCTGTAGCAATTAGCACAATGATTTTAATAGTTTAATAACGGTATGTTTCATATACATTCCTCCTGATCTTGCACTTTCGAGCTCTGACTTCGAGGTGCTGGTTGACCAGCTGCCCGAACCATACGTCCTGACAGGCGACCTTAATTCACACAGTTCTCTTTATGGCTCTTGTCGCACAGATGCTCGAGGTCGTGTGATAGAGAAGTTTTTAACATCCTCTGGAGCACTGCCTTTTCAAGAACAGCGTAAATACCATAACACAGGACACAGCACACACTCATTTCTTGATCTGGCTTTTGGCTCCACAGTATTTTATTCCTTGTATCGAGTGGGGTGTGGCCACTAACCCATACGGCAGTGACTACATCCCCACCTCACTAACATATAAAGGTAAATAATTATGCAGTCCATCTTTTCAAAACAGGTTCAAAGAAGCACGAGCTAACTGGAATAAATTTACAGAGACATCGAAACTACATTACACAATCATGAGACACCTGCATGTAGATGAAGCCGATCAAATCCTCACGGCGAACATCCTCGACGCCGCCGGAAAGTCGTTTCCTGCGCCCCTGGTGCCCTGCGCAACCAGAGGCCATGGTGAAATGAGGACGGTGGGCGGACGCGAGAGCCCCAGAACAAGGCGTGGCGTATCCTTCGTCGGTAGCCCACGTCGGGAAACCTCCTGTCGTTCAAAAGGGCCACGGCCATGGGAAAACGTGTGCGTCATGAGGCAAAACTAGAGCTGGCGCTCTTTGTTAACATGCATAAACTCACAGATACATGCAAGGTATTGTCGCGAATACGAAAACTAAAACAACCACAGACACGCAGCCTGGCCCTGGTTAGTACAACAGGGGACACAATGGAAGACCAGGCTAACACACTCGAACAACACTTCCAACACATGTTCGGTTCAGCACACTACACATACACTTTCATCAGGCACAAACCATCGGCCTTAAAGAAGCCTTTACAAGATAACACCTGCACGCCGACACACTTGAAACACTTCTACATTTATATAATAAAATATGGCTTTCGGGGCACATTCCGAAATCTTTGAGGGAGGGCGCATAGTAGTGGCTTTCTTGAAGGAGAGAAAGGACCCGTCCTTCCCCTCAAGTTACCGTCCAATAGCCCTGACGAGCAGCCTGTTCAAGCTCTTCGAAAAGATGATAAATCGCAGGCTCGTGTACTTTCTTGAGTACAACGGTCTTCTAGAGAGGTTCCAGGCAGGCTTCAGGGTGGTGCAATTGACGAACAATCAAATCGTCGCACTTGACTCGTACATCAAGGATGCCTTCGTGCATAAACAGTATTGTGTGACTGCGTTTTTCGACATTGAGAGGGCCTACGACACCGCTTGGCGTTACTGGATGCTTAGTGACCTCAACTCATTCGGTGTTTCGGGTAACATGTTAAACACCCTTGTTAGTTACCTTTCAGAGAGAAGGTTCAAAGTGAAAGTTGGTTGCGCACGCTCAAACTTTCACGTGCAAAGAAAGGGCGTCCTGCAAGGGGGCGTGTTCAGCTCACTCTCTTTCTAATTAAGGTGAACTCTCTTGGAAAGGCATTACCATATACAATCTCTAGCCGTATACAAAGGCATTGCCATATACAAATCGAACAGTTCTAAGCGTCTAGTCGCAATATCACTAAAACTTGGTTCTTAGTAAATCAATTACGAGGTAACTAACGCCTGTCTACGAAAAGCACAAGAGAACGCACCTTTGGTTCCACTACTTCCGACCTGGCCAACAAATTCAATAAATCGTTTTCTTTGGAACAAAACGACCTATTTCAGTGTGCCAGTAACAATATACTACCAAATCTTGTGTCATCGTGCGCATTTATCCCGTTTTTGACAGAGCCTGATGTACTTTGCATAGTCAGTAGTTTAAGCCGCAATAAATTATTAGGCTTCATAACATACACATAGGTGATCTCTGGAGAAATATTGGGCATTTAAAAGGTGTTATTTTGTTTATTATAAACAACATTTTCGAATGTTGCTCTTGGCCAGACAGTCTAAAGGGCGCGCGCGTGGTTCCACTTTATAAAAGTGGCGAAAAAGGACCCTTTATACTGCTGCCTTATTTCAGTTGTATCTTGTTTTTCTCAAATTCTTGAAAAGCGCATATTGGGTGTCATGAATCCTTTGTAACAAAACAAGAGTTACTGAGTGAACATCAATACGGGTTACTTGAAAAGTAGTCGGATACCCTTCATAACAGCATAGATCAGAATGAGGTTTCGTTTGGGTTATTTCTTAATATTAAGAAAGCGTTTAATACTGTCAACCATGGTACACTCTCTACTAAATTATACCGTTATGGTTTTTGTGCACGATTTCTATCTCTGCTATCTCTGCTTCGGGGTCGTTCTCAAGTGGTGTCACTTGGATCGGTGCTGAGTGATAGTATCAGAGTTAAGAGAGATGTCCCGCAAGGTTCTATTTTGTCACCATTTCGGTTTATTTTTTATGGTAATGACATAGTTATGTTATTAAAACTTCTAAAATTTATCAATACATTCATGACACCCTGTTGGTATCTGGCAACTCTAGTTATTCTCTCGCTCTCTCCAATCTTCAACGCGATGCCAGAAGGGTAGCGGATTGGTTCGAAGCAAATTTAATAACAATCAACCCGTTAAAAAGTAGGGTTAAAAATTCAGTTAAAAATCGTCAGAAACAGTGCCGAACGACCGGTTCATTACAATACACTCATGAAATTCTGGAACTTGTTCCTGTGCCCGTATTTTGTGTGTCGACTCTGTTAAATACACAGGTGTACATTTTGATGAAAATCTTTCGTGGAACACACACACGGCTCACACACGTAAAAAGGTTAAAACTACTGCCTGTATGCTGTACAACTTAAAAGTGTTTCTGCCTTTCTCTGTTCGAAAATACTAGCTCAAACTTTGCGTTATAGTAATCTTCGTTATTACATGTGCTGTTTTTTCAACTGCTTCGCTACCTTGAAAAAGAGAGTTAACAGTATTTTAAAAAGCATAGCCAAGAGTGTTCTTTATAAATCACAAGTGCCGGATTCGGACAGTGTATTTAGGGCAAGTTGTTTATCGTTATTCGATACATTGTTTAGGCCAATCGTCGTGCTAAAATATTTCTGGTGTATGGATTACTGAACTCCCAATGATACACCTATAACTCTGCGGCATATACCTCGATATAAGACCCGAAGGGTCCGTACCGATTACGGAAAGGCTGTGCGGCCATATTATGTTCCTGCTATCTTCAACAAATTGCCTGACGAATTGTTCTCTTCAACAACGCGGAAACACTTGCGTTCTGCTATGCTGGCATTAGAATATGCTGAAGTACGTATGTGTATGCGGTGATTGGTAGCAATTTTGTTGTTCTCAAATTGTTTTCTTGTGATGAGGAAGATGCCACTCATGTTGCTGAAACACATGTTGATGTATTGTATCTTTGTTTGTGTGTTTGTCTTCGTCTCTTTGGTTTGTCAGTTGTTGTTTGCTTTCCTTTTTTTCCTCCCTTTAATTTTTCGTCGTCTCTTTTTCTCTCTTTTTTTTCTTCTCCTTTCTCTCTTTTTTGTTTGCTTGTCTTTTTTTCACGTGCCTATTCAGTTACCACTCTCAATGAGTGTTTTTTACAGAAGTGATGGCCGTTGCTGCTGGGCGATGCCGCAAAAACCCACCATTGGCTTTGGCGGCCCCATTTTGCTTCTGTATGTACTAATAAACAATGATTATTCCGTGTATGTAGATGACGTCCAGATATTCAATCTATCACATAAAATGTCAATCTGTGAACATTAAGTCCAGCTTGGCGTCGAGAAACTTGCCCGCTGGCCAGACAAGAATGGCTTTAAACTGAATCCTGCAAAAACCTCTTGCGTTGTGTTTTCCACATAGCATGGTGTCCATCCAGACCCTGACATTACTCTGAACGGCGTGTCGCTTCCTGTGAACAAGGAGCACAGGTTTGTAAGTGCTGCGTTTGACCACAAAGTCACATTCATTCAACACATCAAGGAACTCAAGCAAAAATGTCTGAAAACAATGAATATCCCTAAGGTTGACTCACACCAAAAGTACGGGGCTGACAAAGAACTGCTCCGGCGCTTGTATACTGTTTTGGTTAGGTTTCGTTTGGACTATGGCAGTGTGGTGTATGGGTCGGCGATTGAAAGAGCATTGCGAACGATTGACGCAGTGCTTCACTTGGAGCTTCGGCTTACATAGGGTGCTTTTCACACAAGTCCAGTCCACAGTTGGTATGCCGAGTGTAACAAGTGCAGCCTTGAGAACCAAAGCACGTACACGGACTTGCTTTATGCTTTTAAATTTTCATCACTGAATAGTCATGCTTTTTATCCTATCTTACACAATACATCCAAATTTGTGCTGTTTGTAAATCGCCCAACAGTTTCTCTGCCCTTTTCACTAAGAGTAAGAGAGCGAGCCTCGGATCTCAGCGTTTCGTTTTTAGATGTGTAGAGATAACTCTTTTCAGACATTTTACCTCCTTGGAAAGCTCGCCGTGGGTCCTGCGAACTTTCTTTTATAAAACTTTACAACTATGCTACCACGAGCTGCACTACTGGAGCACTTTGTCTCTGCAGTTTAAATACCCATGTGCAACAGTGTACAGCGTATGGAATTTCTCTCATTGTAGGGCACATTCTTGAAAATCCAATTCCCAATTCCCTTATCTTTATAGATTCCTTGAGTGTTGTGGGTGCACTATCATAGCCCAAGTCCCCCCAAAGCCGCAAAGGCATTCTTGTGTTCAACAGCATTGTGTCTGTGTTTGCGCAAAAGCACGAGTTTCCCCTCTGCTGGGTCTCAGGTCATGCTGGAATCACTGGGAACGAGTTAGCGGACGAGAGGACTGCTGCTGCTGCACTAGCAAACACTGTACACATTACAATGGTACCCTATACAGAGCTCAAGCCACACATAAGACAACACATGGGTTGAATATGGCAAACACACTGGAGTAAACAAACAGACAACAAACTACATGTACTTAAGCCACACTTAGGACGGTACACAGCTGACTCACACAACAGATACACTGAAGTCGCCTTGGCTAGGATACGGATAGGGCACACGCATTTAACGCGCTAGCTTCTGCTCACAGGATATTCTAGACCCCAGTGCAGCAGGTGCGGAGAGCCCCAATCCGCAGTTCACGTACTCATTCAATTCTGGGCACTCGACACCACACGGCCCAAAGATCTTCCTGAACTGTAGAGACAACACATCCCGCTACACCCATCACACTACGTGGTCGACGACCTAATGTTTTCTAACAAGCGTGTTTTCCAGTTTCAATTAGACGTCAACTTTTGCAGCTCCTTTCGTATCATGCATAATCCCAATAGCCCCAGCCATCTTCATGTATTCGCTTCCCGTTTGTTTTTATTCTACAATTTATTATTTAATTGCACATCTGTCCTCACCTGTCACTCTGAACACTTTCCTTGAGGATGTAGCAATTCGTGCAGTAATATTCAATAGGGTGATAACGGCTATAACTTTGTCTTTGGCACTCTTTGCCCTTGTTGGCCTTGCGCCATTAAACTCAAACAATCATCATCAGCTTTTTAATTATCACGACTTTGCTTAGTTTCTTACGCATGTCGGGAGCCGGAATTTAAAATCAAATAAAGGAATAAATAATCAGACAAAGCTGGTAACTATATCACACTTGTGACTGAGTCGGGTCGGTAGGTAAGTAGCAGGTCTGATACCATTACTGTACTGTTTGTTATTCTCGTTGGCTGGGAAACTTGCTGACAAGAGTAAAGGATGAGGAAATGCCTTGAATTCACTCCTTTGCACGGAAATATAATTTATCGAGTTTATCTTAGAAAAATAAAGTCGCATAGCATGAAAACGGGGGAATAACGAAGTCGAGCATATAAGGTATTAGGAACATCATGTAGGAAGGCAGTAGCACGGAGCTTAAGGGGAAATAACAAGCCGCAAAAATAAATACTTGTTGCTGAGCTCTACAGAAGATAGGTAATTTCAATAATAATTTTAACAGGAATGCGGTAACGATTGAGTTCTTTTGAAACAGCAAGTAAAAAACCTCCACCTTGTCGGAAGCTACGCCGAGAGCAGTGTTTAGGGTAGCGGATAGCAATCCGCTTCCTCGCCCCATGGGACCTCGGCTTCGGAATTCAGCAAAAAGGTTACGCTTCGCCAAGGCACACAATTGTGGGTTCATGAACAAGTCGTCCATCCCTCACAGTATCGGATATGCCGATATGGTGGAGAGTTTTGCTGCCTCCACGAAATCAGCCTGGTGAGAAGCACGAAACTGGCCCAGTACAGTTTTGTGAGGTGGCCCGGGCTCACACCAACCATTCCGTCACTAATGCAGATCTCTTTCCCTGTACCGCCGGCATGGACACAGCACACTTTGAAGAACGTGCCCTCCTAAATGCTGCACAGTGGGTGAGAAACACTTTTGGACCTGGCACCGAAGCTTTTTGTCTTCTGTGATTCGGCTGCCGCATACATCTGCACTCGAGTGAGTGCAGCTTGGCCCTCATATCCGGGAATCCTCGGTGACTTGCTCGCAATTTTTTAGGATTTACATTCTCACCCGAGCATAATTGCTATAATTGCTTGGGTGTTGCTGCACACGCGGGCATTTAGGGCAATAAAGTGCGCTCACAGCCAGGTGTGAGCTGCGGCTAGACTACCAACCGGGTTGATTGCATTGCCCATCTGTTATTGGAGCGGGCCCGAAGTCACTCAGAGGAAATAACTCCCACAACGTAGAAAGCGACAGATACGCCGGCGCCTTCGTGAGGAAAGGAAAGAGCGTACATAGCAGCATGATCGCCCTGTGCCCTCAATGCCTGAGGATATCCCGCTGGGTACCGAGGCGTTGGTTCGCCGCTTTTCCGCCAACACCAGGTTGTCTCCGGTGCGATGACCCCCCCAAACACTCTGTCAGCAGTGTCGTGTCCTTGCAATTGGCGCACATTTGGCCTGGGACTGTGACTGATATGCTAGCTTCCGTGATCCCACGATCGAAAGGCTCCCCGAAGACTTTCGCCCGACGGCGTAATTCGACTGGGTGCGACGTTCCACGAGGAACGTCAATATCATTTGTTATGGACCTCTCTTGCCGCGTTTGTCTATGCCGCCGAGGGTCCGTGGTGCGCATTGCGTAACTACCCTAAACACTTCCACCACCCAACCCGCCCTACATGACGACCCTACCACCCTTACAGGCATGACTAATGCAGACAACGAGAGTGCTTTATTTTAGGTTTAAAATAAAGCATGTATTTGTCTCTGCTTCTCGCCCCTTTCTGGAAGCCTACTTATTTGCCTGCAGCAGTGTCAGAGAGAGCTAAGTAAAGACACCTGGGGAGTACAGGTACACCTAATTCCTCGCGAACGAAAATTCTCGGGGATTGCAGGCGTTAAATGTTGGCCATTACACTTCCTAAATGTCGAGCCGTGTTTTGAATTGAAGGTGTTTCTACGCGTGATATATCATCAGTTTGTGTTAGCAAGCAAGGCCCAGCACTCAAAACGACATCAATGGCAAAGCATCGCGAGTAAATAAAGCAAGAATAAACACACAATGAGGAAGACTAGAAAGGAATGGTGTAGTATATGAGTCAATCAATTTGTAAATAAACAAACTGGTATAAAATTAAACCCAACAATTTCAAAAAAAAATTCTTTTTCCAATAAGTATCTTGGGGTAGCGCAATGCTTTCCTAATAGAAAAACATAAGCAGATGTACGCTCCCCTTCATGTCTTTTCGTTATTTGTGGCACAGAGTATTGACCAAGTCGCGAGTAACCTTTGCCCCAATATCAAGCTTGCTGAGTTTTTCTGTGTTTAGAGTTACCTACTACAAGCTATGCGATAATATATTTCCAAACACCGATTTGAAATGACTTGCGATGTTTCGCATTACATAGGCTATGACAATGGGTTTCATTTAACGCGTTCAAAATAAGGTGCACACATTTTCTTTCTGTTTTAATTTCATAGACGGGATGCAGCTGGGTCAGTGCAAACCCATCCGAACGAAAGGCTGGTAACCGGATACCTCAGAACCTACTCGTTAAACCTTACTACAAGGGGTACACCGTTCGTGCGTTTATATTTGCTGGACAGCTAAGGTACGTATTACTGAGCCCTTTCCTCATTACCCAATCGATAAATGAATGAATCAATCAATCAATCAATCAATCAATCAATCAATCAATCAATCAATCAATCAATCAATCAATCAATCAATCAATCAATCAATCAATCAATCAATCAATCAATCAATCAATCAATCCATTAATAAATTAATCAATCAATGAATCAATCAATCAATCAAATTTTTCTTGGAGTACAGAAATGCATCTGCCTTTCTGCCGTTAAGTATGCAGGTGGTACCATAGAATTGAAGAGATGGGTAGTAAGAGGGGTCTCTAAGATATATGAAGTATAAACATTTTTGAACATTTATGAGCAAGAAATTCGTTGTTGCCGAGCGGATGATTGTTACAAAGACTTGTAGCATGCACGCGTAATAATTGCAACAAATGACATACTTTGGGCAGAAAAAAAGTCATTCACCAGTGAACACAAAAAAAAGAGCCGGAGAAAAGGTAAGAGAAAAAAATAACAGCAATGGTACTTTACAGCAACAACGGAAATCAAACAAAATACAAATACAACGTAGGTCATAAGAACCATGCCATGTTCGGCGCCTCAGTCTAAGAACCTAAATGCTTTATCTTTTAGTTTTTGAACAATATGAAACAATGGTGCTGAGGTGACGCTCTGAGGGAGTTCACTACGTAAGCGTTAAAAATTAAAAGAATGAAAAATATTCAATAGTTTCTGTAAGTATCAGGTATTCTTAACCAGGTGTAGAATATGGTTGGTAGACAATGTTTCGCAGGCAGGTGCGTAAATGTAAAAAAGGCGAGTTGCAAGCTTGTCATTGTCCTTATACAGAAACATAACAGCGTAATGTGCAATACAAGTCAAGCTATTATATTGAACTTTTAGATGCAAATTCAACAGATTAATGTTTAGGTTCGAATACTGTGGCGCAAAGGGCTGTGTTCTGGTGAATATCAGTAGGTGGAAGAGTGGTGCGATAGGTTAAACCATAATCACTGACTGCATATATATTTTGGGATGGCCTTTAGTTATGGTATGAAAATAGGTCTAAGGAGTATTACATTACTTAGAAGAGTTTAATTTGTTTTAGTAAATATTACGTGCGATTTATTCAAGAAGATTTCCCCATATAAATTTTCGTTTAATTATGTGCCGAACAAATTTTTGTCTTGCGGGTTTTCGAGGCTACTATTTGTCAAGATCCACGAACGCATTGTTTAACTGAGGGGCGTTCTTGCTAAAAAAGATGTAGTTTTTTTCTTTAACATAATTACAAGCTGGACGTGTTGTAGCTATTAAGACAATTTGGCTAAGACGCCATTAGCTTTTTATACTGGTCTGATTCACTATCTGGCTATGAGGAAAATGTAAGTGTCTTCTGCATACGAAACACATTTTTTTGTAAATACAAAGGCAAATAATAATACAACACTGAAAAAGAAAAGATGCTGTGATTGGGTCCTGTGATATATCATTGCTTGTAAATAAATAGGTGGGTTGAAGCTTAACTGAAGAGTACTTATTGCTCGCGGCTAGCAGAATGTTTTTCGTTTCGACAGCTGTTAACATATTCCAAGGTCTTAGAATTGTCACTTATACTTTGTTCTTTATCACATCGAACGCCTTCTTCAAGTTATGACGACGTGCACAGTAAAAGGGATGGCTTCATTTTTTGTCAACTATGTTAAGTAGATCAGGTTCGGTCGATATTCCTTTCATATAACCGCATGGTTGTTGCACGTATAATGCATTCGAAAAAAAATTTATTTAAATAGGACAGCGCCGCCTTTTCTGCCACTTCTGACTATGGAGATAAGATTGATATTGGTGGCGAGTTTTTCCGTTGCGTATTGTTTCCCATCTCAGGATCAGCTCAATTTGTAATATTTGAAGTCCTGTACAAGCTTCCCCGATATTGAACATGTCGTCTATATGCGCTAAAGGTTCGCTTAGTTGCGTTCCAGAAGTCTTCAACACTGAAACCGAACAGTCATAGTAGCCGACCAACGGAGCCGTTTTCAATTTGAAATATCTATGTTTTTGTGTGCGATGACCATAGAAAGAGAACCTATGCACAGTTTATGCCTTTTTATATGTCAATTATTACTTTCCCTATACCAGTCAGCTTTATTATCGAAGTTACTATAAATGCTTCTGAAACTGGGGTTCTACTCGTAGTCTTTCCAACATGAACCATTAGTGTCCTGATGGCTTTCGACGTGATGACATTCTTAAAACCAGAAATATTAACCTTGCAGGCTGCGCTTGAGTTCCTGTTTGCTTACTGTGTTTTCAAGAAAGAACTATTCTGTTTCGGAAGATTAATTGGGTTATTCAGATTTTTACATTTGGAATCCTAATCGTTTCGCAAAAAAAAACCGCGATGAGGATTACGCTTGAGGTTCTTGTAGATATTATGCTTCTGGTTGACCGATTTTAAAAGTGATGTCGCTAACCAGGGTTTACGCTTTACTGGGCTTTTTTTACCACACTTGATAAGCTTGTCGAAAGAGTTTAGAAAACCATCAGACTTATCGTCAGTGGATACTGCTTCGTACACAGCCTGCCAGCTTAGCGTTGTTAGGAAACTGAAAATTTCGCAAAAATTGCTAACAGGAATAGATGATCTGGAAGGTTGTTCACAATTTAAATTTTTACAAGGACTGAGGCTTGGGCATGTTGGTTCATGACTAAAAGAAGGGGAACAGCGCAAATTTGACAGACACGAGAAGAAGGAGACGACACGCACAGCGCTGACTTACAACAGTTTATTCTTTACCGCTCGGGCACATATATACCACCACGGTTAAAAATACAAGGAAAAGCAAGACTAACACGATAGTGTCTCTTATCACCATTGGTCGTCACACATCCCCATTCGCTCTGCGCCACAAAAACACGTGCTGCACTAACCTGGGGTCAAAAAATATAATTCTTTTTGGGAGAGGGTCAGAGAGGGCATGCTTCCGCATTTATCTTTTAGGCGGGCGATTTCGGCAGCTTCAATTATTTCTCTAGTGGTTTTATGCTTATTTTTTGCTATAACCTTTGTTTCAGAAAAAATAGGGCTGCATCCGCTAACGCTGCAGTCCCTACAGTGGAGGCCCAAGTGGCCACTGATTGTCTTGGTTACTTTGTAGTGGTGCTCTTTCAGCCTTTCATTTAGGCACCTTCCTGTTTGCCCTATATATTGTTTACCACAGGACAGCGGAACTGAATATACTACCCCTTCTATGCAGTCTACAAACCGATTTTCATGCTTTGTTGAGCAACACTGCATTGTTCTTGCTGTTTTGTTGACTCTTGAGCACATCCCTGACAATTTTTTGTGGCGCAGAGCGAATGGGGATGTGTGACGACCAATGGTGATAAGAGACACTATCGTGTTAGTCTTGCTTTTCCTTGTATTTTTAACCGTGGTGGTATATATGTGCCCGAGCGGTAAAGAATAAACTGTTGTAAGTCAGCGCTGTGCGTGTCGTCTCCTTCTTCTCGTGTCTGTCAAATTTGCACTGTTCCCCTTCTTTTAAATTTTTAAATGTTTTGGAGGTCCAAGAGGTCTGAGAGGTAGTAATTGTTCTAAGCCTCGACTGCTTTGGAGGTCTAAAAAATGAAGTCGGTGAAACGTTTTGTGAAATTTCGATATATGTATAGCACGTAATTATTATTTATGCGCTTTTATTAGGCTAACTGCAAAGTACTTTTCTGATTCAGATAAAAAGAGTTATTTTTGTTTGGAGATCCTGTGTATGTTATTTCTAACATTTTGTTTGAAAGGAACTATATCTCTAGTGGTATAGTAAGATGACACCTCGACGAAGAGGGATTCACATCATTCAGAATGTCAGTTATAACAGTATATGTAAGGGAATAACTGATGTATAGGGCTGTGGCCCCCTGTGACAGCTGTATGGGTACTTCATTTTTATGTGGGCGGGACCGACTCAAAACTGCTAGCTGATAGCCAGGTAATTTAGCTGAACATGCATTTTGAAGCGATGAACACGTCTTAGAGGGAGCTATCAATTGAAATGCAGGAATAAGCATGCACAAAATTTATAGAGATAGTAAATGCGCGCTGGAAAGTTCTCGTGTTTATTTGCAAAAGTTGTAGTTGCTAAGCCTCGAGACGTAGAAAGCAGAGAGGTACATAAGGGCGCCTTTTTACACGTAATAATGCGGAGGTCACCTAATGGGCCTATCTCATAAACTTTTCTCGTATGTTCTTCCCAAACTTTGACGAGACCTCGATTGGTCTATAAGAACTGCACGTGGCTTTCTTTAGCTTTAGCTCGTGTGCTCCTGAATACCGTACGATGTTCTTTTGCGTCAAGTGATCGTGCAAAACGTTGGCGCAGCTTCAGTACCGCCGCCATGATCTTTCGACGTCAAACGGTCCTTTATTGTTTGGTTGCGAAAGTTCTTTTTTAGTCTCGTAAGACCAACACGACAATCATGTTGTTGGCTGTTAGCTTGTTGTGAGTAGGGACCCTGTGAACTCTGTGTCTACCAAAGGTAGGTTCGCGCATTTAATTAAATTGAACGTTGGAAATGCCCCCTGGAACGTTCTGCGGTTCAGTATTTGGCACTCCACGTATGTTGACGTGGTTCATAGGACAGTACGGTCACAAATGGGCTAGTTGTTTTCTCAGGCAAATGTTCAAAGGTCCAACTTTCTTCTTAGTAGAATTAGGAACCTTACTTATGGCATTTAGGCTGTTACACCCAGCCTTGATTGTGTCATCATCCTTGCTTGACAGTGTCAAGCTTTTTGTGACGTCTTGCAATTTTGATTGCTTTATGCTAGCTGAAAGCCAATTCAATGTGAAGTTTATGAATTGGTGGTGTAACTTTGGTTTCGAGTGACATCATTTTAACAGCGGAGCTGTTTAGAATAAAGCTTGGTGTGGCGTGGTACGCAAAACGGTGAGGACAAGCGCTAGGCTCTTGGCCCAGTCTTCCAGCTAGGCTCAACTCCACTCGCACCCAGCTAACAGTAGCTTCAAGAGGTAGGCTCGCGCACGGGTTCAATTCCACTTGTGGAAGCGTGGCACAAAGTAAGGCCGACTGGCCCAAGCAGAGTGATAGCGGGGCAAAAAAGAGCGCGTGGCCGTGCGCTCAGAAAGAGGCCTTGTGTGTTTGCTTTTAGCCTCTATCAGAAAAGTAGCCACCTCGCCCGGCATCGGCCTGGGTTCTTGGGCTCAGCAGCCCAATTGCCCAGCATAACCACGGGTAAACTCAGCCGAAACACGAATAAGCAATGTGGTGCCGCGAGGTTTCCTGTTTTTCCAGTCTTTGGGCAACCAGGGCTTTCCCAGTTTTTTACAAAGCTTACTAAACGCGTGCTCGATACTGGTGCACTTACAACTGCTGTAATTCTTACGAAACTGCTCCAATAAAAGTATTTTCTTACAAATAAACATATACTTAGTTTTGTAGTAACCACCGTTCAAATCTTTGTAGACGTTACATGTATGACACAAAACTAGTTTGATATCTGGAATGGTCCGGGAGATAATCAAACATTTTCATAAATACGCAGTTATACGATACAAAACGCTACTATAAAAGCATATCACATGTCTCTACAGTTTACAGCATCTGTAAACCAAGCTACAAATATTATGAATTGCATCGAAACCAACTTATCCACGAATGCTCGGTAACACTCAATCTTGTTTAGCTGTCTTACTGACGATAATGGAACAATTGTTCTCGAAGTTAGGAATATTGTGACGCTTAGCTTCATTTACTTCCCGATGGTCACGCTATATGTGGTCTATATGGCATGGTAATGGGATGATAATTTCGAAGGGGGGAGTTGGAAATAAAAGTAATTCCTGGGTGGTATGAGGTTCTCAATTTTTATTCATTTGATTGCTCCTGAGGCGCCTCCATCTGTTCACTGCTTTTTCTACCCCCCTTCGTCACCTCTATGGACCTGAAGTAGGCTTCTGCTCACCCCAAATTTGACAGGCTTAGCCAACGTCTCTTCGACATCACCACGCAATGATGGTATCTCTTTGAAGGCCCTCAAAATATGGCCGATGGTTTCCCGATCTCTGCCGCAGTAGGCACATGCTTAATCTCCTTCCTCCAGCTTCCCACGTATAAACGACCTCTGTGGCACGCCGCCCATACGTCAAAGAGAAATTCATTGCCTCGCATGTTGCAATAGAAACCTTTCTGATTTCTGTCCTATTAGTCTCCAGGGTACTTTCGCTACCGTTCTCTGTGCCCTATTCATCTTTTCTTCTGACTTCTCCTGCTCTTAAACCCACTTTTTCCTACCGACCCTCCATGCTGCTTGGTGAGCTGTCTGGTACTCCGTCTCCACCGCGTGTCGGTGGTGCTCCTGTAACGTCATTAAACACTCTCGCGACCCATTTTTCGTTCTCCGTGACCCTAAGTCACTGTTGAAATTTTACCTGGATTTCCGCTGTCCTTACCTGAAAGAACCACCACTTCGCTCGCTGCTTTGCTGTCGCCTCCTAGGGTCAGTCTGCATACCACCTTCTCGTTTTCCGGCAGGGCCGCTTCGGCCTCTTGTTTCGTGGACACAGCCAAGTTTCTAAGTCGATCATAATACCATGACTCCTTTCTAGGCTGTCCTTACACCTCGTATTTGTTGTAACTCCAAAGTGCTTTTTGCCCCATTACGGGGGCATTTCGTCTTCCATTTAGGTGTGGAGCACATTTCGACCGCACAATGGCCGCGTGCGTTCATACGCATAGCATTTACAATCGCAATAATCACGCAGGACCGGCAAGATTCAAACCTGCGTCTGGTAGACCAGACCGAGGTAATGTCAGTCGTCTTACCCATTGGGCTACGACCGTGAGTTAGTACCCGAGAGCCAAACGGCTTTCTCCCTTGCCTGTAACGGTGCGGCGTACCTTACGACCTCCCAATGTCCGTCTGCGTCCATCCGTGCGCACACCACCACCAATCGAAAATGAAGCGAAATTCGATTTGAGCCGTGCGAACTCACGCCTCAAATCGAATGACGGCCGGGGCGCAACTTGAATTTCATTTCTATTCCCCATACTCCGTACTCCCACCATTCTCCACGGGGTATAGATGCTGCCGTTCTTGTCTTAAGGTGAGCTTTAAGAGCGCGCTTGTAATCATCGCGTCCTCAAGTCATATTCCTGCATAGTTATATTCTTTTGCCCGTGGTATTTCTACTTGTTGCACTGATGTGGTTTTCTGTAGGTGTTGTCGTTGAAGACCATGTTCCCCAATTTTACTCTGCCAAAGAATACCGCTAGGCGCGGCGCTACTTTACCGCATGCATCTATGAAGCCATGCACATTTATCCAGTTGTAAGCAATCAACACCATCTCGCTTGCATACATTATTCCGGGAGCCCGTTGTTTCACCACCTGTGCGTTCTTCATGTATTATAAGTAAAATCCCAGCGTAAGCCTTCTAGCTTCTTTTCTAACCCCGCCATTGAGATAATGAACAGCAGTGGAGAGACGCATATAGAGACGAGTGTTATGTGTAACAAGTGCACTACGAAGCAATTAAAAATTATTTCTTCTGTGCCTCTCTCGTGCGGCAAGAAATACGTCGGCCAAACTGGCCGATGCCTGAATAATAGGCTGAGGGAACACCACAACAATGTTTCAAAACGTTTAGTGGTCAACTCGCCCAGCATGGTCGTGATTGCGTTAGCAAAAGCCAGCCCCTTTTTGACCAGAGCGTAGTGATAGGTGATCATGGCAGCCAAATTGTGCGAAAAATCTTAGACGCCACAGAAATTAACAAGTTAGGTGATAAATGCATAAGCACCCCATCTATCGCCCTCTCAGAAAGAGAGTGTAGATTCCTAGCGCAGTAAGCCCACCCTTGTAATCTTTGTTTGTTTTCAAACTGATTACAACATGCGCTTGTGTTTTGTGTGTAGCGTAATTCTTGCCTCGTAAATAGATTAACGTGTGAATAAAGGTAAAGTCAGCATGATGCCACGCTCACGCTCTCATATGGTCACGTGTTAGTTTAGTGTTTCCTTCTCTTTTTTTCTTTTTGTTGTTTTTGTCCATGTGTGTATAAAAACCACTGGCCTAAGCAATAAAACTCAGTTGTTAGTCAGCGCCGTGTTTGTGCCCTCTTCTTTCTGTCTGTGTCAGTAGCGCTGTTAATATTAACAAGTACCAACTCGCCCAGTCTTCCGTTTTAGAATCTTATACTGCGAGGTTTTCAAATTTCTTTGCTTGAAGAACAAAACCTCTCGCTGCAAGGCTTAGTCACGGACGTAAGAAAAAAAAATTTAGGCTACTTTTTTTTTCGCAAATAAAAGTGATAGGTTGTGTTTTTATTTTTTACTGCAGTTTCGAGTTATTCGAGGTTGTGGTCAGGCAGCAAGGACATCTTTTTCCTGTTTTACTATATTTCACACCAGCAAAATTCTTTGGGATAGCTTCAAGAGATTTTGTGAGAATACTCTCTCAGGGGAAACAAAAAAGTCATTTCTTGTGAGATGTTAAGAGATGCAGCTTGTTTTAAGGGCACATAAACATTGGCCTGTAGCGAATAGAGCATTACCGCTTCCTTTTGGTTCGGGCAACAACGTTTACGGATTCTGCGATCAAGCGCGGGCGGCTGATGTCCCACGAGCGCCACGACAGATATTTGCACGCTGCAAGATTTTCCGTACGACTGAAGAGAGGCTCCCCGCCGAACATTCGTCCTTTCTGTGTTCGCGAAAAATGCTTCATTTTCCAATAAAAACCACGCTTATTTCCGCTGTCCTCACTCACTTCCGTGAACACAGAGTAGGGCATATTACACATTCACTCAGGAAGCTACCTGCAAGTCGAGCGCAAGGCAAGCTAAAGCCATTGGTGAAAACCATCTTTGACGCGCAAGCCCCGCGCAAGCCCGATCAAGGAAAGGACAAAACAAAACCACCCTTTACTTTAAATGTACATCACAGCTTATTTTCTGAAAAGTGTCTCCAATAGTTACGACATCAAGATCGTTTTCTCGTCTTCAAACAAGCTGAACAACGCAAGTAGTACGACGCACCGTAGGACATAGGCTAGTGGGAGACACTCCAGATAACAAGGGTTAGACGTGAAGCGCAAGTCGCCTTCAGTGCGATGTGCAGGGAGCGTTGTATACATGATCGAGGTAGATTTCAGTTGTTTTTCTCAGGGCCACGCTGGTACGTGTGAATACGATATTGCAGGAGTATCCTAGGTATCTACGTTAGAAGGAAGGCTGACCCTTATGGCAGCATTTTCGTCGTGGGGTTATTTAGCCCTTTTTTATGTTTATTTTCCCGAGACATGGAAGCAGACACACCCGAGAACAGAAGAACCATAATAAATTAGAAGTGAAGCATCCAGTGTGGGAAACATGCCTCCATAAAATAAGGACGAAGCAGTACGCCTTTTTAAGACAGGCGCTGTATAATTCATTTTGATGCTTTGCGTCTGAGCATTGCGGTGCTTGTTTGTACCCTGTTTTCTGGTCTAATATTTTACTTCTTTCTCCCTTGATCCAAGTACCTTTGACATTTTTTCAGCTTTGTAAAAAAATCCGCTTAATCGCCTAAATGTCGTAGAGAGTGAACACGTCATTATGTCGACGCTTAAAAGTTCCTAATTTCTCCAATCAAATACTAGTTGTGTGTTAGCGCCGTGTGGTCGACCCCTTTCTTTGTGCGTATTTCTGTAACTCCGTTATTAGGCGCTCGCTCATGTGGATTTGGGTCACCGTGGACCTCATGGTGTAACCGAGAAAAAAGGACACTCAAGATGGGCAAGATAGAGCGAGAACGAAAGTGGAGGCGGAAAGGACGGCGAAAGTCTTAGGGCGTTCTCGGTATATCGTGGTACGGCGCGACAAGATCCGCGGCTGCGGCGTGCTTCGGTAAAACAAGAAAGTATTGCGTGCAGTCATTGTTCGCTGAGGACGCCATCGCTAGCTGATAGGCAGAAGTTATGCACCGTGGCCGAGAAGACTGCAGTTTATGCTGCGCACAAATTTCGCATTACTGAGAATCGTAATCATCAGAAATATTCAGCGCCTTTTGCTACAACAGAAATGATTACAACTAGGCAAACATTCTCTTACGGTTGCACATGGGTAGTATAGGCTTCATAGTTATGGTGTGAATTATGATCCGAGCGGCCAGCAGAGGTGCTCAAAACTGTAAGACCTCCCTCTAAAGCAAGCAACCACCTTTTCTTTCTACAAGCTGCGCACCCTCAAAAAGTGGCTCTCAAGGCTGGTTTGTACACAAAAGCACTCATACTTGCTCATTACCTACTTATTTTTTATCATTCTCACGTCTACACCAGCTCGTATATCCTCAGTATGCCCGTGCTCATTTGTAATCATGTCATGTGTGGTCTCTTGTACTTGATAAATTTAGAACGCATGTGCTCAAACTGAAAAGCTTCCCGTTTCAACACTAAAGCTTGTGTACTTACTGTGCTCAACACTGGGCTTCTAAGGAAGGTCGGAATCATTCCGGTGAATTTCAATATACGTATAATAAGCAGTGTCAGAGTAGAAATCACACGAAGCAGTTTTTTGATATCATAAGTTGAACATCCGGGAAAGTTCTATCCAGCCTCGTCGACATCCCCAAATCTTTGGAAGGCGATGGTGGTTGGCTAGCCCAGACCCTCTCACATACAAGCTGTGCCGGCTGAAGCCGCGAATCAATCACACCCCGTCGTGAAGTGGCAGGCATGGTCAAGAAGTACTTGCGAGTTGTGTACTCATCAGTAGCACGTCAGAGTTCACGTGCTCGCCAGTACTGTCAATGCGAGCACGGTACTCAAGAGTACTGCACACATGAGTACATGTACTCACTACCGGTCTGGGTCTGCCGTCACTCGTCATCGCAGTGATTGTTTCATCTGGGAATGTGCACACCCCTGGGATAGAATAAAAATGTTTACGAATGAGTACACTCAGGAGTAAGTACGCCCATCCATGGTAGCTAGTATTCGCTACGCGTAAATATAAAGTAGGCCGGCATCCTAGGTAAGTCTTGATATCCTCGAGTGTATCATACCCGTCGTCGGTGAACCACGGTGAATGGGGTTCCTGTATGCAACCTACATTGATAGCCCTTGGTAGCGCCGCAAGCCTCTCTATTTTATTCCCGCCTAAGGGAGCATTATGAACATCATGACACTCTTGCAGGTGATGATGATGATGATGGCATGAGTTTAATGGCGCAAGGCCAACAAGGGCAAAAACGCCAAACACAAAGTTATTTGAAAAGGAGGGAACACGAATAAAATCAGTTAAATATAAGAGCATGCCTGGTGTAAAGCGCCAGGGTGAAGACCAAGAGTCAATAAAAGATAAATAATGTGGCTGGTGTATAGGACCAGAGGTAAAACTATGGGTGGTATGAGATAAATTGTAAGAAGTGAACTTCTGATAGGAGCATCAAGGTGTGCTGAACAGAAAACATGGCATCGTTTCCTAAAACGTATTGCGGATGTAAGGGAAAAATTGCGCCCACCTCTTCGCGAGGGGAACCCTGTGTAGATGCGACACATCGTGGGGTTCACTTGGTGTTTCCGTTGGATTGATTCTGAAAGCGCGGGAAGCGGGTCGGGAACGCGTATGATTTTTATGTTTTATGATTATTAATATGTTTTATTGGTCAATCTTGGCCAATCTCTCTAAGTGGTATGCTTGGGGCTTCGCTGTCGCAACGACCTTTACTCCATCATTGTTGCTGTAAGTGGGAGCTTCTTTTCTTTTATTTTTAATTTTTTATTTTTAATCATTGCCCCATCATGCGTTGTATCAATAGCTTCTTGACGTAGTTTGAATGAGTCGAGGATATAAGGCGCGTTCGTAGAATTTCGTTCTGTCTCGGTGTTGTGGCGCAGTGGGAAGAGCACCATGTACCTCGCGTTCTGCCCACAGGGTCGTGGGATCAAAACCGGGCGCCGCTAACTATTATTTTTTTATAGTGTAGGGGGAGGGGTGTGGACGAGAGAGAGGCATCGGAGAGGAGAGGGGGTGAGCGGCGGAGAGCGCAGCTCGTGCGACGAGGAGAACGGGGAAGGGGCGGACGACAACAACGCCGACGCTGCGTGGACAAGGCGAGTGAATGAGATACAGTCCCATTTAATATGTTGTCTGCAGAGTTCTCTGAAGTGTTTGCGTCGTGTGATGTGTAGTACCTTCCATTGAATGAGGATGTGTATCACGGATCGGCTCTCCCCCCCCCCCTGCCACGCAGGGGTCTAGGAGATCCCTTGAGCAGGTGCGAGTGTGTTAGATATGTATGTCCCATCCGTAACCTAGCTAAGGAAACTTCAATGTGCCTGTTTTGTGAGTCAGTAGTGTATTGTCCAAAGCGTGGTTTTAATACGTGTAGTTTCGTTTCCATGTTTTCGCTTCAGTCTGCTTGCCAAGTTTTACGGAGTTGTCTAATGGGTGGCTTGAGGTCTGTGTATGGTAATTTTGCAATGTCTAAAGTGTTTCGGAGTGCTGCACTGTCGGCCATTTCATCCGCCACTTCATTTTCGACAATGCCAGAATGGCTTGGCACCAAACACACAGTTACCCCAAGGTTTGAACAATAGGCTATCAAAATTGTTTTGAGGACAAGATAAACGACATCGTTTTTCCATGACTTTCCGGATGACAATGCACGGACGACCGTCAGCGAATCTGTATAGATGATGGATTAAGGAATGATATTTTCAACTATATGACTTACAACCAGAAATCTGCCATATGCTTCTTTACATTCATGCTTGTCTTACATTCAAAAATGCTTGTCTTTACATTCATTGTTCTACCTGCTTCAAAATTGGGACCATGCGCACCACAAGACACCGCAGTGAACGTTTTAGATGCTTCACTGAAAAACTCTGCAGCCTGTAATAATTCTGCAGATACATGTATTGCTGCGGAATCCCACTTCTTGATGTCCTGTTCTTATTGTATATTACAAAAGACAAGTCACATGCCACAGGACGAAGATGTCATGGTGCCACAAGATCTGTGTGAGATTATTTGAATGTGTCTAAAAAGGAGATGTCATGAATAGTCATCTCGTACCTCACTCTCTGCGAGAAGGGAATAGAAATAGATTGGCGATTTAAAAAGAGCTGTGATGTGAATGTATCCTTAAAAACCGGTTTAAAAGGACAGTTGTCCATTGATGACATTTTAGAGGCATATAACAAGTCAATAATGGTTCGCACGTGTGATAAGCACTATTTGTAACACTCTGCGTAAAGACTGTACAGGGCTCGCACGGAATGCATCACAACAGAGGCTAAGCCCCAAGTGAAGCACTGGGTAGAGCATTTTAGGTGCTGTTTTCGTGCCTGACCCACACAGGACACTCCCAAAGTACAATCGAGACCCCACTGGGCTTGTAAAAATAAGTAAGAGGAGTTGCTTGTCCGTTACATAGGCCTAGTGCGACTAGATTTTAAGAATGTTGGGAGCCTTTAAACATTTGTGTTTCAATTGTTTATTGTGAGGGGTGAACGTAATTTTTTCATCCTACACGATACCTAAAAACTTTTGTTCGTTCCTCTCAGGAATCAAAACGCAATAATAGTAATGTCTGGGTCTGGATGGACCACACGCTTCCCGTGGAAGACAACACAAGTGCGTTTTGCTGGGTTAAATACAAAACCGTTCTTGTCTGCCCAGCGGGCAATTTTTTGACACAGAGCTGGACTTTACACTCACAGATGGACATAATTCATGATTTAAGAGATGTCTGAACGTTGTTAACATATATTGAATAAGAAATTGTAGGTGGCATCGCCTTCCCAAGGGAGTTCATCTTACTATCAAGAGAGTGCAGCTCAGAACTCCGCCTTGTGGAACGCCCTTTTCTTGCACATGAACCCTTGACAGTCCGCTACCAATTCTAACACGAAATGTTCTTTTGGACGAATAACTAGCAATAGTGTTCATCATGATACCGGAGACATCACATGACTTCTGGGCAGTGAGGATCCCGTAACGCAAAACGGTGTCTTAGGCCTTCTAATGGTCAAATGACAACATTGCGCAAATGCGAATGAAAGCGTCCTTGATGTATGATTCAAGGGCGACAAGTTGGTAATCTGTGGATCGCCCCGACCTGAAGCCTGCCCGGCAGCCCTCGAGAAGACCATTGCACTCAATGAAGTACACAAGTCTCCTGTTTATCATCTTCTCGATTAGCTTGCACAGGCAGCTCGTAAGGGCGATGGGCCGATAGCTTTCGGAAGAGGAAGTGTCCTTTCCTTCCTTGAGAAAAGCCACTACAATGGCCTCCCTCCAAGAGCGAGGAATGTGCCCCGAAAGCCATGTGATTTTGTATTGATGTAGGAGTGTTTCAAGGATGTCTGAGTGTAGGTGTTGAATCATAGTGTATGCGATTTTCTGTGCACCAGTAGCTGAAGTCTTACATGTTGTCAGTGCTGCCTTCAGCTCATGATTTGGGAAAGGAGAATTGTAGGAAGTGTGCGACTTGTCGCTTTCACGAAGGGACTTCTTTTCTACAGATGTTTCGTGTTTAATGAAAGGGTGTGTGTAGTGTGCTGCACTGGACACCAGTTCAAAGTGTTCTGCGAGTGTGGTAGGCAGGTCTTCCAGTGTGTCTCCTGTTGTGCTAACCAGGGGCAGGCTGTGTGTCTGTTGTCCTTTGAGATCACGTATATGTGTCCAGACTTTGTGTGTGTCCGTGTATGAATTATTGGATGCCAAGAAAGTATGCCAACTCTCTCGTTTTGCCTCACGGCACACACATTTTCCTAACGCCTTGGCCCGTTTCAACAAAACGAGGTTACCCAACGTAGGGTATCGACGGAGGATACCCCCCGCATAATTCAAAGCCTCCCGCGCCCGCCTACATGAGTAAATGGAGCTTTCAATAGCTCCCCGGTACCACACGAAGTACAACCGGTTATACCCAATTGAAACAGTACAAAAATAGGGCCAACCGGCAAAGAGAATTTTGTCCACACGAAGTGGAGAGAAATAATTGGGAAAGACTTTCTTGCGACCCACCGCCAGGGGACGTGCCCGGGGGGACCCCTCTTGTCCCCCCTAGGAAAAAGCCGGATAGGGTGGGTTGCTGGGAACGGGAACTTGGACATCGGGTTGGGTTATGGGAAAAAGGGTGGGAATGAGGGAAGCAATTTTGCTCCAATCCTTTTGTCTGACTCTCTTCCAAGACTGATTGCTCAGCGAGGGAATCAGACAGTGCAAACGCCAAATATGCGGTCCCTGCCACGGGTTACCGCTCACTCAAAGGGTCCGATAACTGGGCCCCAACTGTCGGAGACAAGAAGTACCCTATTTAGTTGCGACGGCCAGGTCCCCCCCCCCCCGACCCCCAGCTCTGCAGACGATGCGTACTAACGTCCTCGATCAACTGTCCCGCACAAGGTACTCATGAATCACGAATGAAGCTTTCCACTATACACGGGTACTTGCAACACCTGCTTTTCACGGTCTCCGGACACCGGAAGTTTGTATGCGAACGTGAACTGAAATCCATGTTGGCAAGCCAACCACGTTCGCCAGGCTCCCACGGGAGCGGTTATGAGAGCCATGTACTTATGTCCTCCTCTGTGCCTACTCTTTCGCTCAATGGAACAAGAGTCTTTTGGCATTGCCGTGGTGTAGCGGCTCGGCAGAGGAGATCGGTCCGAGCCTACTAGCCGTTACTAAGCCAGGAGAGTTTCCCCGGTCGGTGTACTAACCTCACCTTTCCTCGTTTTCCCCGTGCGGAAGAGTAGACAGTCGTCATTCTACCACGGTCTCCTCTGGTTGCGCGGGGTACCAAAGGCGTCGGGATGGACTTTTTGGCGGCGTCGAGGATGTGCGCCACGAGGAGTTGGGTAGCTTCTTCAATGCGCAGGTGTGTTATGGTTGTGGAGCGTAGTTTGGATGTCTATGTAACTGTATTCCATTTAGCTCCTGCTTCATTGCACCTGTTCCGGTAAGATGGACTGTATGGGACTTCACCTATATATTGTCACGAAGTCAAAGACGACGCAGTTGTCTTCAAGGAAAACAAGTTTATTGGAGCGAACTTTGCTCTCCTAACAACTCCAAGAATACAAATGCCCCGAAGCGGTAGTGAACAAAGTGACGTGTGCAGGCGAGCTCCGTCGATTCGAATGGCGCGGCGTCTGTTCTGCAGGCTTCTATCTTTCGGCGCAAGTGTTTCTTGAACCGTCGATTCACATACACGACATTGCATATCACAAAATATTATTCGGCGCTAGCGACGTTAGGGCGAAACAGTCTCCTTATCTGAATAAAAAAAATAAAGAATAAAGAATAAAGAAGAAAAATAAAGAATGGAAACCGCGCTTTGCTTGGAACGCCTACAACACAGCCGGGCGTGGCCCGGCCGTAAAAACAAACAATAAATAAACAAACCCCTACGGGGTTCGGGGCATTAGCCCCCGCCCCTCTAAAAGTGCATCGACCAGAGGCTATAATAAAAGACAGCCCGAACAAACAAGAAAAAAAGTCCGTCATCTTGCATAGTCAGGTTTCGAGCGAGCCACGTGGACGACTTCGGGCCGCGTGCGTCGTCGTGATGTCCCGGAATCACCATCTTGGATCACCTCTTAGGTAAGTTGGCCGACACGTCGTAGAATCTAGTAAGGTCCAAAATACTGTTAGGTAAAGTAGGTAGGTAGGTAGAATGTGGTAGTGCCCGGGAACTCTGTGGCCGTTCACGGTTGAAAGCTGCCTCGTCATAAAGGGGTGTAGATTCGGGAGAAATATGCGGCGCGGAGCGAAGCTTCCCCGAACGTGTGCTTCTGGCAGGTCGCTCCCAGAACCTCGTTCTTCCTACCTCTCGCCCGTGGCACTAGCTTCTTTTTCTGTTCACTTCTCTTTTGCACGCGATCACCGCTGACCCCCACACGCACACTTCTTGGCACTTCCTCTCGCCGAATTAGGTCCAGTGAGCAGCACCTTCTCACAAATGGACACCAGCATTATTCCAAGCGTTCACAAACTTCAAAGCTGCCCTCTGCAGGGCCAGGCTGCTCTCGGCATCCCAATCCAGATGCTCCCCAGCCAAATTTAAAAGACGACCATAGCCCCTCCTTTCGCGCTTCTCGTTGTGTGGTCAAAACTGGTGCCTACTGGCATGGTTTTATAAAAACACTCCAGCCCACAGAAGCCCCCGCACTCTTCTAGATAAGTCAATAAAACAACGCTATCTCACCTGGACAGCTTATTAGAAAAAGCCTCCTTTCACCTACGACGTGCTGCGTACTTTCTACAAGTCCTCGAGGCACAGCACTGAACCATCTATACTGTCACAACTTTATCATCTACGCTATTTCTGAACGCTCCGATAATCTGTCACCGGAAGAGCAGAAGATACTGCACTTTAGCGCCCAGTTTCCTAAAGACATAACGCCCATCAGCGGAGATGACGATGTTGCCGCCGATTCTCTCTACCGTGTCTTCGCTTTCGAGCTGGTACCCGTGACGTATGACGCACCCGCACGCGCTCACAAAACAAACGCTTAACTCCAGCACTCCAGCCGAATGGCTGTTATGGTAAGCCTCAAGTTCTTACCCCTGAGACGACTCAGTTTCTACTGCGACCATTCCACAGGACGAGTGGCACCTTAGGCGATTTCATGGTATATTACACAGCTTTTCAGCCCTTTACGCAACATCCGTCCTCCGTACATTCGACTTCTATACGCCTTGTGCTTGATCGGTAATTTCGGCATGCAGTACTGAGAGACTTCCGTACCGTGGAAGCCGTTTCAAGAAATTCGAACGCGCCAGCTCGCTTACCGTCACGATACAGAAGAACGCGGCCTATTTGCCCCAGTCCTTTGGCGGTGTCTTGTCAGGGGTGCGTGATGGGCCGTCGGCATCCGAATGTTTCCTTCCCGAAGTGTGAAAGATGGACACGTGAAATTTCTACACCGTATGCTCCATTGCACCAGGCAGCCAGCGGAGTATTCCGAGTTTCCGAACGAGCACAGCGCAGAGTGGCCTAAACACCCTAAATGCTCTGCCGTCGACACACTGGAGAAATGATGCAGGGCCCTTACTATGGTGAACGCTTTATCACCGGCCGAATAAGTTTCTTGTTCTTTGTATAGACAGTGTCTGGCGTAAGCGATTACTTTCTAATGGCAGTTAGACTTTTGGACAAGGACAGAACTCAAGCGTGCATCCCTTGCACCCATGTGCATTTTTGTCCCTCCGTACTCGTGGAAATATCAAGCACACAATGGCGCTATAGAGTATTAAAAAGCTTGCAGGAAGAATTGTTACTTGTTTTCCCAGGAAACGTAGATGCTGTCTTCTGTTAAGCGTGTCATGGGTTCGGCAATTTTTGCGAATTCTCGACGAAGCGCCGATAGTATGCGCTTCGTTGAAGAGTGTGACAGGGAGGCGAAGAGCGTGAGGGTGGTAGCAAAAAGTAGACAACGGCGTCATAGCCCCTCTGGCGAATCAGTGTTTTGCACTTCCGACAGCTTACGCTTTAAGTGCAACGGCTTTAATTTTTTGTAACGCTGGCCCCTAGCAGTAATACCAAAAGGAAACAACGAAGCGGTGGGGCTTGGAAATACGTTCGACGAGGGCCAGGGGACACGCATCCAGAGGTCGGCGAACGCACTCATGAGTCCACTCACTCAGACTCATTCTGACTCAAACTCACGCGTGAGTTTGAGTTTGAGTGAGCGCGAGGCTAGTGTGGAATGGTAAGTTTGAGCTTGACTGAGTTTGAGCCGAGTGCGCCCGTACTGAGTTTAAGTACGGTTGAGTTTAAACGGGTGTCTGATTTTTTGTTATTTTCTTGTTAAATTTTCTTGACCCTAAGCACTTGCTGTAAACCAAGTTTTTACGGCTGGGCGCATGAGTGATAATTGACTGGTGAGGTCATAAAGAAGGGCTGTCTTAACTTTTCCTCCTGATGGATCCACTAAGAGGGTGGGAAAGGGTGGTGGGAAAGCACACGGTGGCGCTTGCTTGCTGGTTGTTCACCTACTACTCTTAACGGCTTGATATACTAGGGGTCACAAAGGAAGAGGTGAGAGCTGGGGGAAAGGGGGCGGGGGCTGTCCCTTCTGCTCTTTCAGTCGAATTAGCTGAATTGACAGGGCAACGCCCCACCGAAAAATGACCGCATTAGTTTAGGGTGAAAAGTCAAATTGATATTAAATGAAAGGTCCTTATTAACAGAAGCACTTGGGGTAAATAAAAAATACTTCCTGATTGTAGTCATCAGGCAGTCATAATGAGCCATATATTGGCTTAAAATTCAAAATGACGCTGCGAGGGAACGTGGGAAATCAAATTCAAGGTCTCGATGTGGGGAGTCATTCTTGACAAAAATGCGTTATGGTTATATTATGGCGTAGTCATGGTTAGTCATAATAGCAGTTAAAATTCAAGTTCATGACGCTAGGGCATGTGGCCTATCAAATGAAAGGTCTTGATGAGGGTAATCACGTGCTTCCGGAATGTTATCGTGACATAGTCAAGGTGGGTCATACAGTATGTTAAAATTCACAATGACGCCACTGGGTTTTCGGGACATCAAATTGGAAATTCCGATGGGGGAAATCACGTGGGACAAAAATGCGGTAAGGCTATATCATGAGATAGTCATGATTAGTCATGGATTGGTTTAACATTCAGATTGATTCCGCTAGGATGTGATGGATATAAAATAATGGACTTCATGAGCGGATTTACGTGGGAGGATTGCAAAACTGCTTCCTGGTTATAACAATGATATAGTTATGGCGAGTGTTATATTGGGTTAAAATTCGAAGTGACCCCGCTAGGGCGTGTAGGGTATCAAATTTATGGCCTTGACGTGGGGAATCACGTGGTATAAACAAAAAAATGCTTCGTGGTACTAATCACGAGATAGTCATGAGTCATAGATTGGGTTAAAATAAAGATGAGGCCGCTAAAGCATGTGGAGTGTCAAATGGAACGTTTCAGTTAAGGGAATCACGTCAGACATTTAAATATTGCGTCCTTGTTACAGTCATGAGAGTCATGGTTAGTGTGACTGGTATGAATTCCATATGATCCTGCTAGGCTGTGTGGGGTACCAAAATAAAGGTCCCGTCGAGGGGGATCACGTAGAACAAATATAAACATGCTTTCTGGTTATAGTTATGAGGATGTAGCAAAATGTGTTTTTATTTAAGTGCTGGGTCGGGTTTAACCAAAATTCCTTGCCAACCCATAAGGCAGTTGTGCTATATACATGCGAAGGTTTGTCCAGAGGTGTCCATCAATGCAGTATATAGTAATAAAAATATTGGCGTGTAATTGCTGAATCACCGAGGCAGGATGGCAGGCGGTAAAAACAAAAGCCATGCCAGGCTCTCGAACCTAAATCACCAGACTCAAAAACTCTCTGCTAATAACTGCCATTCAAACGTTATTTCCTCCATTTCCCCGTCTCCCAACAAACAAGCAAGTCCTTCGACACATATGGTGTCGTCGAAATTGTAAGCGAGTATAGGTAAGAGGGGCCTCAGAGCTTATCAGAAAGGCGAATTTCCCATTTGTTTATGAATAAGCCTTGCGGCCGCATTTCGTGTTCGTAATTTCCTTCCCACAGTGTACCAACGTGCACTCGAATTGAGAATTGGCCAATTACAGGTGAGACATCAACTCCTTGCTAGATCCATCAAAGCTATCTGGGGGGCTAGTTGGTTTCTTGACATAATTGAAAAAATGCGCTAACAAGACGGGACTGAGGGAAGGAAACTAGGAGGAAACTAGGCAGGAAACTAGGAAGGAGGAAACTAGGAAGGAAACTAGGCACGGCACCATGTTTGTGGACTGCATCGAAGGAGTAGTGTACAAGATTCCTCTTTTTTGTAAAAAAGTATACATCGGCCAAACCGGCAGATGCATTAACGATAGGCTACGAGAACATAGAAATAACGTCCGGAACTCTAATAATGGGCATCTAGCTATTCATTGCCGTGATTGTGGAAATTGCTACCCCTTGTTTAACAAAACCGAGGTGATTGCCAGGAGCCGTGACTCGCTCACGCGGGAGATTATAGAAGCACGAGAAAGAGCGCATGCGGGTGATAATTGCATAAGTGTTGCGTCGATGTCCCTATCGACCAAAGAAATCGCGTTCCTGGACTATTGACCGACATGTGGCTGCTTGTGCGTTTGGTGATGTATGTTTTATCTTTCCTTGTTGATTGCCCACGTGCCGATAAGTGGTAGTATATATGCTGTGGTCAATAAACTCAGTTTGCTAGTCTGCGCTGTTTTGTGTTTCCTTCCCTCAGTCCCGTCTTGTTAGCGCATTTTTTCAATTATGTCCTTGCTAGAGTGTAGGAGACAGAGAGGCAACAGAGCCACCAAGACATAAACAGACGTTGCGACAGAAGGAAAACACTTCAGAAAAATAAGCAAGTGCAATTTGTGTGTGTGCTAGAACAGCTTTTATTATCATAAGAAATCAGCGCAAGATATCAAAACTTGCTCATGAGAACAATGTAAAGGAAAATAATTAACTCGGGCTCTGCAGTTCTCCAATGATTACATGTCAAACACAATGAAAGAAAAGATTACTGGCACAACCGCACACACGCACACACGCACAAACACACGCACACGCACACGCACACGGAAACACACACACGCACGCAAAGGCGTACACACACAAGCACACACACAAAAACACATGAACATGCAGGAGCACCCGCACACACACAAGAAAACGCACACACACACGCAAACGCACACACACACGCACACACACACAGATGCACTCACGCACACACACAAACACACACGCACACACGCAAACGCACACACGCACATGCACACACGCAAACACACACACACGCACATGCAAACACACACTCACACACACTCACACGCACACACACGCACACACACAAAGAAACGCACACTCACACACACGCACACACACACACGCACACGCAAACACACACGAAGACGCACCCACACGCAAACGCTCAAGCCCACACGCACACACGCACACATTCACACACGCACACACCAAAACGCACACACACGCGCACACACGCACACACGCCCTAACACACACACACACACACGCACACACACACTCGCACACGCACACGCACACAAACACACACGCACACGCACACGCAGAAGACACGCACACGCACCCGGACATGCACACACACGCACACACACACGCCCACGCACACGCACACGCACACGCACATGGACACGCCCACGCAAATGCACACACACTGAAACGCACACACACGCACAAACACACGCACACGCAAACGCACACACGCATGCAAACGCGCACACACACACTCACACGCACACACACGCATACACACACGCACACGCACACGCACACGCACACATACGCAAACGCAAACGCACACACGCAAAAGCACACATACGCACACCCCCAAACGCACACACATACACGCATACACGCACACACACGCACACGGAGACGCACGCGCACGCACACGCACAGGCAGACGCACACGCACACACACGGCCCCAAACGCACATACTCACACACAGGCGCGCACACGTGCACACACACACGCAAACGCACACACACACAGGCATACGCAGACGCACATGTACACACACACAAGCAAACCCACACGCACACGCACACACACAAAAACAAATGCACTCACACACGCACACGCACATGCACATGCACATGCACACGCACATGCACACCCACCAGCACACACACACGCACAAAACACACACACACACGCACACACACACACGCACCACGCACACACACGCACACACACACGCACACGCACACGCACACGCACACGCACACGCCCACGCAAATGCACACGCACATGCACACGCCCACGCGAATGCACACACGCACACATACACGCACACGCAAACGCACACACGCATGCAAACGCACACACACACACACACACCACACGCACACACACGCACATACACACGCACACGAAACACATACGCAACGCACACACCACACACGCAAAAGCACACATACGCACACCCGCAAAACCACACACACAACGCACTACACACCACACACACACGCACACGAACCACCACACGCACGCACACCGCACACGCACACGCGCACAGCACACGCACACGCACAACGACAGCACGACGCACACGCACACACGGGCCCCAAACGCACATACTAACACACAGGCGCGCACACCGCACACACACACGCCAACGCACACACCACACGCATACGCAGACGCACATGACACACACACAAGCAAACCCACACGCACACGCACACACACCAAAAGCAAATGCACTCACACACGCACACGCAAAGCACACGCACAGCACACGCACAGCACAGCACACACGCAAACCACACGCACACACCAAGCACACACGCAACACACAAACGCACACACACACGACACACACGCACACACACGCACACAACGCACATCACGCACACGACACGCACACACACGACAACGCAAACGCACACACCACGCAAACGACACGCACACACGCACACACACACAACGCACCACGCACACACACCACACAGCACCATAGCAACGCACACACACGCACACGCACTCGCCACACACACACGCAAACGTACACACACACCACCACACACACACGCACACACGCACACACACGCAAACGCACACACACACGCACACACGCACACACACACACGACACGCACACACACCACACGCACACGCCACGCCACGCAAACACAGCACACACACGCACCATGCACACACGCACAAACACGCACACGCAAACACCACGCATGCAAACGCACACACACACACACACTCACACGCACACAACGCACAACACACGCACACGCACACATACGCAAACGCAAACCCACACACGCAAAAGCACACATACGCACACCCGAAAACGCACACACCTACACGCATACACCCACACACACACGCACACGCAGACGCACGCGCACGCACACGCGCGCACGCGCACGCACACGCACAGGCAGACGCACACGCACACACAGGGCCCCAAACGCACATACTAACACACAGGCGCGCACACGCACACACACACGCCAACGCACACACACGCATACGCAGACGCACATGTACACACACACAAGCAAACCCACACGCACACGCACACACACAAAAGCAAATGCACTCACACACGCACACGCAAATGCACACGCACATGCACACACACACGGAAACACACACACGCACACGCACACGCACGCACACACACACAAGAACACACACGCACACACACGCGAATACGCACACGTACCCGCACACACACATGCAGACGCACACACGCATGCAAACGCACGCACACACGCACACACGCACACACACGCACACACACACGCACACGCACACATGCACACAGGCACACACGCACACGCACTCGCACACACACGCAAACGTACACACACATGCACACACGCACACACGCAAACGCACACACACACATACGCACACACGCTCACACGCACACATGCACACACGCACACACGCAACACACACGCACACGCAGACGCACTCATTGACACGCACGCATACACACACACACGTCCACGCCCACGCACACGCACACGCACACACACACACATGCAAACGCACACACACACACGCAGACGCAGACGCACATGCACACACACAAGCAAACGCACACGCACACGCACACACACAAGCAAACGCACACAGACACTCACACGCACGCGCGCACACACACACACGTAAACGCCCACACACACACACGCACAAGCACGCACACACACACACCCACACACACACACACAGAGACAAACGCAAACGCACACGCGTGCATGCTGGAAGTTAACCGCTGGGTACGATTGTGGTAATTGCTTACAACGATAGCGTAGTGATTTTGCGAGCTACGAGAGCTCATCCCAGCTAGGAAATGCTAATGAAAACTAATACAAGTGCCTCAGCAGACAACGAGGCCTTTTTTGTTTGTCCCACGTGACTGCTCTCCTAGAGACATGAAATTTGATACCCCACATTTTTTAGCGCCACATCTCTCTGAATGTTAACAAAATCTGAGACTATCTATGACTCCCATGTTACATGGTTCGCCATTTTCTTTACTTTTTTCTTTTAGTTTTTTAGCGTTTTGTTTGACCAATTCTCTACATTTACGCTTTTATAATGATTACAGGTTGAACTTCCGTGATATGTGCATTTTTATGTAAATGCAGGGTGCTACACGATCCTGGGGATGGGGGATCGCGAGTGGGGTACTCGGCAAACAATGATACGCATTAAAAAAACAAACTCATATCCATGAACGCTTCGCGCTTCAGAGATTAGCGCGGACAGTTCGCTTTGACACAAGGCGTTTTTTCAGTATTCAGAGCAAGAATGCACGGAACCGTAACCCTAAGCACCTTCGACGTAAATGAACGGAGCAGTGAGCGCACGTCCCCTCGCCCAATTTGCTTGTTTCGACCCAGGGACCCAGCACAACATCGTGTCTGGACCCCCTCTGTCACGAACACGAACACGGAGCCTACATCAGGAGTTTGGTATTCGATATATACGTACAATTACTTGCAACCAGCGCTGGTCATCATGGGCAGCAGACATGCCTGTATTAAATCTACAATGAAATCTGTTTCCAACCTCACAGGAGCTACGGTGTCATGTCGTGCCGAATGCAAGAGTTTGAGCTCACGAATTTGCACCCGTAATATTTTTCCTAGCCTTAATTTGAAAACACTGAATGCTAATGAAATCTCAGTCCATCTGTACCCGAGTAAATTCCTAGCACGAGATAGTTGTGAGGGCATTTGAGTTCTGAAATCATTTTGAGTTCTCAGCCCATTTTTAGTTCTGAGTTCATTTTGAGTTTTGAGTACAGTTTGAGTTTTTAGTGAATTTTGAATTTGAGTACATTTTGTGTTTGAGTACATTTTGACTTTTAAGGATATTTTAGGTGTGAGTACATTTGGAGTTCTGAGTACATTTTGAGTTTTGAGTACCTTATGAGGTTTGAGTCCATTTTTGAGTTTGAGTACATTTTGAGTTCGGAGACTATTTTGAGTTTGAGTACATTTTGAATTTTGAGTACATTTCGAGTTTTGAGTCCAGTTTGAGTAGGAGTACATTTTGACTTTTGAGTACATTTTGAGTTCTGAGTACATTTTAAATTTTGAGTACATCTTGAGTTTTGAATACATTTTGAGTTTGAGTACAGTTTGAGTTTTGTGTCCGAGCGAGTTCTGAGTTTGGCTATCAATGTTAGTTTGAGTGAGCACAGATGTGCTGCTCAGCATTGGGTCTGAGTTTGAGTGAGTGGTTATTCTAAAAAAATATTCTGAGCTAGTTTGAGTGAGCCGCGCCAACTTTGCCGAGGTATGACAGCATCCCTGACTGCTCACATAGGTTCTCGGGTGTTGTGTATGAGTTACTCGTTGCCTGGGAACCTGGGGTTGGAACAATTGCTAGATATTGTCGCGGCGAGATGGGGCTTCAGATACAACCTATGTACCTCGGTCATTGCGTAGAGGCTCTGACCGCGCGGTGCGAAACAAAAATGAGATTACAGTGCAAGCTTCACCAAAGATGTTACTTGGCAGCGAGGTGAGACAATTCGTAGTGTATGGGGAAGTGAAACTGAGATATGCGATCCACATATTTTCAGTACTTCTGTGGGCAGCGAGTGCCAATTCAATGCCAGCAGAGTTGGGAAAGGGACACATCGCTGATATTGGAGTTTAGGCCTTCATAACTGCACATCTTCTTACCAGTATACCAAAAATCTTCCTTGTTCGCCAGTTTTGCACAGTCTAGGCGTGATTCGTCCGCACGAAGAACAAATTTGTCTGGTTATGAAAGCTGGATGTCTGCTCCAGAATGTATATGGCGCACATGACACTGTCCCCACAGGCTGCAGGCCTGCAAGTTGCTCGTCGCCGTTGGTAGCGGTCATGGCAACTAGGGGCTTTCCCAGCCTATGTGCCGTGGTAACAGTTAGCTCTGTTCCCTTTGGAAAAAGGCACACTTTATCATTAAAACTCATATGCAAGAATTCATATGCAATAAATTCATATGGTGTAGCGATGGCGTAGAGGTAGAGCATCCGCCTCGCATGCAGACGGACCTTGGTTCGAATCCCGGTGCCGGACAATTCCCACCGCACTAAAAAAATGCGGGCATTGTTGGAATTGCACAAAGCGGCTTGGGCTGGGGCCTCATCCCAGCGACCATTGCCGGCAATGCGCTCCCTCACCAGAGCAGGATTGGCCACCCTGGTGCACTAACGGCCACAACCTCCCATGAATACGCCAATTAACCCTCGGCCCTCAGTCCCCAGCTGCTGCGAAGCAACTGACCACGGCTGCGGTCAGACCTGTGACGCAGCAGAGTGTGCTAAGAATCCCTGCATCCGGACAGGCCGCCAATGGAATCTGAACCTGGCAACGTTTAACGCGCGATCCTCATCTGGCGAAGCGAGTCTAGAGGTGTTGTTCGAGGAATTAGATGGCATTAAGCTGGATTTAATAGGGCTTAGCGAGGCTAGGAGGGCTGGCGAAGCATTTGCGGTGCTGAAAAATGGACACGTCCTATGTTACCGTGGTCTAGAGGACAGAAGAGAACTGGGAGTGGGCCTTCTAGTCAGGAAAATAATTGCTGGCAACATAGAAGAATACCTATAGCACTAACGAAAGGGCAGCAGTTCTTGCAATTAGGCTCAATAAGAGATACAAGCTCAAGGTGGTGCAGGGCTACGCGCCCACATCCAGCCACGACGACCAAATAGTGAAACGCCTCTATGAAGTTGTGGAATCGGCAATGGCTAAAGTAAAAACACAGTATGCCGTAGTTGGGGGGACCTCAATGCTAAAGTAGGCAAGAATCTGGCTGGAGACAAGGCAGTTGGGAAGTATGGACTGGGCTGTAGAAATACAAGGGGGGACCTACTAGTTGAGCTTGAAGAAAGGAATAACCTACGCATAATGAATACCTTCTTCAGTAAACGGGAGAGTCGGAAGTGGACCTGGAGGAGCCCGAATGGGAGCATAAAAATGAAATAGACCTCATAATATGCGATAACCATGGCGTCATGCAGGACCAAGAAGTGCTCGCAAGGGTAAGGTGTGGTGACCACCGTATGGTAAGATCTCGAATTAGGCTAGATTTCAGGAGGGACAACAAGCTAGTACGAAAGAAGCCGATAAATGAGCTAATAGTAAGACGTAAAGTAGAAGAATTCAAGATCGCGCTGCAGAACCGATATTCAGCTCCTAACGATGAAGCCGAGCTTACGGCACAGGAAGCCAGTGACAACCTTACACTCATTATCACGGAGTGTGTAGTAGAAGTCGGGGGCACGATGGCTAGACAGGATACTGGTAAACTTTCACAGGAGACGAAAGATCTAATTAGGAAACGGCCAACCATGACAATCCCTACCGCTGCTGAGAGAATAGAACTAGCGGAGCTTTCGAAGATAGCAATAAGCGCAAGACAACTGACCTACGGAAGCATAATATGGAGAGGATCGAATACGCTGTACGGAACGGAGGTAGCCTGAAAGCAGTGAAGAGGCGTCTTGGCGCGGGGAAAAATCAGATGTATGCCCCTAAAGATAAGCAAGGCAATGTCTTCAAAAATAGGGATAAAATAGTCACAGCGGCCGAGAAGTTCTATAGGGACCTGTACAGTAGCCGGGACATCCACGATAATGCCGAACGAGACAGTAGTTCAGAGGAGATATACATCCCACCTGTAACGACCGAACAAGTAGGGAAGGCTTTGAAAGAAATGAAAGGTGGCAAAGAACCTGGTGAGGATAAGATAACAGCAGACCTCTTGAAGGATGGCGGAAAAATTATACTTGAAAAACTGGCAAAGCTGTACACGCAATGCCTAATAACCGCAAGTGTACCGGAATCGTGGAAGAACGCAAAAATCATCCTAATCCATAAGAAAGGCGTCATGAAGGACTTGAAAAATTACAGGCCGATCAGCTTACTGTCAGTCGTCCACAAGGTATTTACCAAGGTAATCACTAACCGAATCTCTGCAACCTTAGATTTCAGTCAACCTAAAGAACAAGCAGGGTTCTGTAAAGGTTACTCAACAATGGACCATATTCACATGATGAATCAGGTGATAGAGAAGTGGGCTGAGTATACTGAACGCCTATATATAGCCTTCATAGATTATGAGAAATCATTTGACTCCGTCGAAACCCTAGCAGTCATTCAGGAATCAGATGAGCATTATGTAAGAATACTAGAGGATGTCTACAATGGGTCCACAGCTACCATCATCCTCCACAGGGAGAGCAGTAAAATACCTATAAAGAAGGGTGTCAGACAAGGAGACACAATCTCTCCAATGTTATTCCCAGCATGCTTACAACAAGTATTCAGAACGTTGGATTGGGAACCGGTGGGAGTAAGGGTTAATAGAGAATACCTCAGTAGCCTCAGATTTGCTGATGACGTTGCCTTGCTTAGTAACTCGGGAGACGAATTTCAAAGCATGCTTTCCGCACTGGGCGAACAGAGTAGAACCGTGGGCCTGAAAATAAATATGCAGAAGACTAAAGTAAGGATCAATAACCTCGGGACCGCACAGCGGTTTGAGATAGTTGGCGAGGCAGTGGAAGTGGTAAGCGGTTATATCTACTTAGGCCAAGTTGTGACCCCAGATACCAACCACGAGGCAGAGATAATTAGAAGAATAAGAATGGTATGGGGTGCATATGGCAGACATTATGAGATAATGAATAGCAGCCTACCATTTTCACTGAAGAAGAAAGTGTATGACAGCTGCATCTTACTGGTACTTACCTACGAGGCAGAAACCTGGAGGCTCACTAAGAGGGTTCAACTTAAATTGACAACGACTCAGCCTGAAATGGAGCGGAAAATGATAGGTGTAACATTAAGGGACAAGAAGAGAGTGGAGTGGGTCAGGGAATAAACACGTGTTAAGGACATATTAGTAGACATTAAGAAAAATTTCCCCGCATTTTCCCCAAGTGGAGTATGAGGAAGTGCGAAGCACGGGGTGATGCTATGAGGGGGAGTTTGTTGAAGTTTGGTGGCATTTTGCTCGCCGTAGCTGGCTTCGCCCGCTTGCGTTCGGCATCGCGAGCCTTCATTTCGGGATCGGCAGCCATCGAGACTGCAGAACTAGACGACCGCTCTCGACGAAGACTCGCGCGCGACTAACTGCAGAGCCGAGCCGAGCGAGGAGACTGTAGCGAGAGAGCACGCGCGCGCCGACCCACGGAGGTCTGGCCGTTTATTGCTGCATATATAGGGGAGTGTGCCGCGCCGAGCCAGGTGGCTGAGAGAGAGGAGGCGCGGGCGAGCGCGACGAGCGAAGGGGAGAGGGCAGCGAACGCGCGCAATGGCGGAGCGCCAGCCGAGCGAGGGGAGTGGAGGCGCGAGCGCGTGACGTCACGGCGAGAGCACGCGCCATCACATCGTGTAGTGACGTCACTGCGCCGTTGCTATGGACGCCTTCCCTCCGCTACCGCGCCGTTGCTAAGGAGAGGAGGGCGGATAACACCTGCGGGCGACGGACGGCGGTGGAAGGAGTAGGTCCGACTAAGAAGTGCTTCGCACTTAAAAGAAATGGACGTGGGCGGGGCATGTAATGCGAAGAAAAGATAACCGCTGGTCATTAAGGGTAACAGAGTGGATTCCTAGAGAAGGCAAGCGTTGCAGGGGGTGGCAGAAATTTAGACGGGCAGATGAGATCAAAAAGCTTGCGGGGATAACTTGGTCACAGTTGGCAGAGGACCGAGGTAATTTGAGAATAATGGGAGAGGCATTTGCACTGCCGTGGGCGTAGGTCGCCTGATGATGATGGTGATGATGATGCAAGAAACGTGGGTTTGTTATGGCAGAATCAGAATGCGTTTTGCACCCTCAGAAACCAGCTTGGACCCTGGGGCTTTAGGGATTCTGTAGCTTTAGTGGCGACGCCCTCTGGAGGCTCGGGCTTTCTGTGCCTCAGGTCCTCGTCCAAGGTGGCTTTCGATGCAGTGACGGTACTAAAACACCCGGACACTCGTGTACGCCTCGCGCTAGTATGTGGTGTAAAACGCAGGGCCACTTGCTTACGTCTCGTGCTGCAACGAAAGGCGTACTAAAAGAACAGACCGGGACACGTATTTTTCAACACCTGGAGCAAAAACAATCCGTGCTTACAGCAAGGCTGTATAACCCTTCTCCCCGGTGGTTTCATCTACGCGAGGAAAAACGCCAATGCGCAAGGAAGAACACTCCGAAACTGCATGCTTCGCGACACCCCAGGTTCCACGTTAGCAGAGACGGCCCGAATTTTTTTATTATTTCAAAATCGTCAATATCGCAGTATTGCTGTTCTGAAGCCGTAAATTTTCTAGTGAGATTGATTTTACATTTTTTGTGGTAGGGGTACTTACCCTGACATATGGTGACGCTTTTAGAATGCCTATGTAGCTTTCTCGAGTACGTTCAAAAGAGAAAAACTGCTAAGTGAGTAAGCAGTTGTTGTCTGTTCATAGACCTACTGGCCGCTTTCCGAAATATTTCGAAACTATAACACCCGCGCGTAGCGGACATCCACAACAGGGGCTTTCTTTTTAGTGAAATCATCTGAACTAAATTATTATATGCCCATTTCGATTTGGAAGAGTTCTGAACCACCTTCATGAGTTATACCACAGCTTAGTGGTGCCAGGCTGCGTCCTCATTCCAAAAAATCACGCGGGTGTGTGTTCGCTGAATTGGAGTCGCGCAATTAATTACTGCACCACGGGTGAAACACTCTCAGTCGTTCAACACCGAGGAACTGCCGTTGAATAGCGAATTCGCACGGGAGGATGCACTACGTGCTTTGTTCACGGCACGGCCCCATTCCACCTCCTTTTTCAGTGGTGGCGCCGGATACTATGCGACATCGTTCTCGAAAACTCTAAATCTGTAATTATTTTCTTTATTTATTTCCGCTGGTTTCGTGTTTTGTTGTAAACTGTAATTTGTTTAAAAATTGCTTGCTTCACTTTGCATCACGCGTGGTTGTAATCGCGACGATAATCATAGGTCGCCTGGTGCAGTGCATGGCTGCTAACAATTTGTTGTTTCCTTTAACAGGGGAACATGTTCCCTAGGTGTGCTTTATTTCTACTTTAAACCCTGGGAAGGTCATGTAAAAGTAATCGACGGTGTCGCCAAGACCTACGAACATCAATATGCGGGGAAATATGTCGGTGAGGTAGAGGTCGGTGAAATCTACAACGTCGCCATTGGCACCCACGACCAAAAACAATTTGAAGTAAGTACCATTGAAAGTCATTCACATCCCACGTTCACAATATGCCCTTTACGGGCGTACATTACATTAAAATCTTTTTGTTTCCCGAACAAGGTTGGTCTGCAACCCTGTGACGTCGCTTATTCTTTATTATATTGATGGTTGCCCAAGAAAAAGGACACATCAGAATTGAGAAACAGAAACAGTATTTAAAAGGTCTCTGATCCCTAATGGTTATAATAATTCCTGATGGGAAATATTAGCGCAAGAGTCGGTGAAAAAATAGGAGCCGCGTGGGTATCGTATACTTCAGTATGGCAAATATATATACCCGAGGTAATACAATCATTTTGTTTGAGATTGAAATCTCATAAGCAATAACAGCGTACTCTTCGCCACCAAATGTACAGCAACGAGTCATGATATCGCCCAACTGCTTAATTAGGGTTCTGTGTTTTTATAGGTTATTTTGTCATGCTTTGTAAACTTCGGAAGGTCTTGGCCGTGTTTTAGTTCATTCGTAAAGATACGGAGATACGCTGAGTCGGCGGAAGCTTGCTAATTTTTGTACCAGTAATGTGATACCTAGGTTTACTCAGGTGTTTTAAACAGTAATGCTGCATAGGAGTACTGGCCAGAAAGGTATTGGAGCATATAGTGGCGTTGGAGGCAAAAACATGGCGTTATAGTAAACGAATGAGCCGCAAATGACACGTGCAAATATAATGAACCGCCCAAGAAAGTACAATCGAAGTCCCTTTCTCTAGGTGTCAGGTAATTGTGGTAACCAAAACTGCCGAATATACTGAACTAATATCACCTTTAGTAGCACACCAAAAGGCACCCGCATGGCCCGAATTCAAAATATTTCAACGTGCTGTGGCCATGCTTCAGGGCTAGGTGAGGAGTGCATTATCTGTGTTTCGAAACGCTGCACTGTTGAAAATTGCAGGTATCTCTGTAAGGATGTGATGACTGCCAGAAGACGGAAATGAGCCGGCGGTGAAGAGACGACGACGACGAGTGGGGTCACGCTGAGGGAGATGCACGAGAGGGGACTTTGCCGGCGGAGGCTAGCTACCAGACAGCGCTAGAGGAACGGGCGCAAGAGCTCCTCGGGAGGCGTCTCGAGGGCAAGCCAGTAGCGTGCTTGCGCCGTGCTCCAAGAATCATCCCGGGAGCTGTACCGTGGCTCCTTTGCTGAAACGCGGGGGGAGAGTTTCGCCTGAAAGAAGGCCCTGCACAGAAATGGTGGCAGGCACATCACAACAACTCGTAGGCCTCCAGGGCCAGTAGAAGTCTGCAAGGACTTCTACTGGCCTGTGATGCAAGCTGACACTACACGCTTCGTAAAGTTGTGTCGCATCTGTCAGAGGGCTGCGCCTAAACACCGCGTAGCAACGGGAGATCGTGGCAGAGATCGAGGAATTTCGGCATGTTGCCATCGATCTGGTCGTCCACCACTTACCCAGCCCCGACAACAGAAAACCATTTAAATGGTCACGATGCCACACACCCAAAGCCGACGTTGCGGGTGTGACATTTCCGTTAACTCCTGCACTATTACCGACTGCTCGTGCCGATTAACCTGTACATTTTCCAGCCACTGACAGAGTAGGCACAGAAGAGGGCACCTATGTCCTATTTTTTTGATTAGGCTGTTTATTCTATAGAGTGAATTTAAAAGAGTGGCAAACGCTGTTTCTTTTGTTAGTTTCCCTTCCATTGGGCTAGAGACTGTTTTGGACCGTTTCGGACAGTACTCTTGCGGTGGTGCTAGTGGTGCTGGAAGGTCTTACACGACAAAACGTGCTTCAGTGCCATATGTGTCGTCGCGGCCGTGCTAACATTCGGTGCCGAGTTTTGTTTGCCCCAAACAAACCTCTCGGGCTGGGGGGTGAATGTGATGACTGGAAGCCCCCGGCCGCGACAACGCGCAAGCAGACGACGGAAATGAGCCCGCGGTGATGAGACGACGACGACGAGTGGGGCCACGCTGAGGGAGACGCACGAGAGGGGAGTTTGCCGGCGGAGCCTAGCTACCAGACAGCGCTAGAGGAACGGGCGCAAGGACTCCTGGGGAGGCGGTTCGAGGGCAAGCCAGTCTCGTGCTTGCGCCGTGCTCCGAGAATCATCCCGGGAGCTGTTCCGGGGCTCCTCTGCTGAAACGCGGGGGGGCGTTTTCGCCCAAAAAAATTCCCCGCATTTCCCCGAGGGGAAGAATGTGAAAGTGCGAATGCACGAGTTGAATTTGCGCGGTTCGGTAATGTTCGCGAAAGAGAGATCACACACACACACACACCACTACAAAGAAAGAAAGATGCATTTATTCACAGACACCTATTTGTGTTGTCGTTGTACTTGATTGCTAGAGCGGATCTCAGCTTTGAAATTTTGTGTCAGTATTCCTTAAGCGGGTGCATTAGCCCTTCTCACTCCCGATTCCTGGCCAATCCCCCACGTGGGTATGTGACATGTCAGCGGGCCAGGCAGCGCACGCCCATCTCCCCCCGTTGCCAAGGAAGCGAGGAGATCCCGGCAATCCCCACGTGGGTATGCTATGCGGACATCGCCGGTGGACGCAGGTTCAGGGTCGCTTAAGAAGTGCATCGCACTTAAAAAAGGCCCTGCATGGAAATGGCGGCAGGAACATCACAACAACTCGTAGGCCTCCAAGGCGCGCTCCACACCGGCTTCGTCGGACGCTGAGCGGATGGAGGCCTTCCTTGGAGCGGCCGACGTCTGCTCCGTCGTCTGCTTGCGCGTTGTCGCGGCCGGGGGATGCCAGTCATCACATTCACCCCCCTGCCCGAGAGGTTTGTTTGGGGCAAACAAAACTCGGCACAGAATGTTAGCACGGCCGCGACGAGACATATGGCACTGAAGCACGTTCGGTCGTGTCAATCTTTCTAGCAGCACTAGCAACACGACGAGAGTACTGTCCGAAACAGTCCAAAACAGTCTCTAGCCCAATGAAAGGAAACCAACAAAAGAAAAAGCGTTTGCCACTCTTTTAAATCCACTCTAAAGAATAAACTGCCTACTTTAAAAAAATCGGACAAAGATGCCCTCTTCTGTGCCTACTCTGTCAGTGGCGGGGTAAGGAAGAGGTTAATCGGCACGAGCAGTCGGTAATAGCGCAGGAATTAAAGGAAATGTCACACCCGCGACTTCGTCGTGGGGTGTGTGGAATGTTACCCATTTGGATGGTTTTCTGTTCTCGGCGCTGGGTTAAGGTGGACGACCAGATCGATGGCAGCATGCCGAAATGCCTATATCTCCGCCACGATCTCCCGTTCCTACTCGGTGATTAGGCGCAGCCCTCTGACAGATGCGACACAACTTTACGAAGCGTGCAGTGGCAGCTTGCATCCCAGGCCAGTAGAAGTCTTTGCGGACGCGCTCCATGGTTTGCCTGATACCCCTGCGACTGCCGAGGGTTCCTTGATGGGCCTTGTCCAAGACGATGCCTCGTAGTTCCTGGGGGACGACGAGTTGCTTTCTTCTTTTTCCGGAGGGCAACTGATGCCGTGGAAAAAGAATCCAGCAGTCTTGATGAACTCGATCACCGCTACGTTGAATGTCACCTTTCTGCCGACCTCGCCAAAAAAACTTTCGGAGAGAAGGTACTTGCTGCTGTAGTGCACATAAGTAAGCAGAGGTGATAGTGCAGGGGCTGTCAGCAACGGCACGTACCTGCGGCATTGTTCTCGGAGCCTCCCTTTTTGCTGCGTTGGCGCGCATGTGGGTCTTCAACGCTGCTGCAGTTGGCGAAGAGAACGGCAGGTTCCGACCGCGAATGTCTTCTGGGACGCGGACGCTGCCTTCTCCCAGAAGCAGTGCTTGCTATTACCGGGTTCCCTTCGTGAGACACCTTGCGTCTGTTTCCACAGTTATACTCTTGCGGTGACTGGCGTCGCAGAAACTTGGTCGGTACTTCCATCTTAAAGGAATTGGGTCCAGGCAATGAACTTGCTGCTTGACCCTTGTTCTCGGGCAGGTTTGCGCCAGCTTCAGCCGGGTGTCCGAGGTTGCGGCCCATCAAGCAGAAGGCAATCTTCTTGCTGGGCTGGCTGGAACCCGGAGACGTCGACTTCGTCCAAAAGTCTGCTGGCCGTTAGCCCTGCTTATTACATAACAAGCAGTAAGGCCTCGCCTTAGGATACACCTGGTCAGAAGGCCTATCGACTTCAGGCTGCCGGCCCCTCTCGTCTTCTCGGCTTCTTGCCAAGTTGGTGAGACTTTGCGCTTAAAGGTAGTGGTCGGTGGTTTCACTAGCTGGTGCAGGTTTTTGTAGCCCCTCTCCATGAGAAAAATGGCTAGGTTCTCGAGACAGCTGTTCAGAAATTGGTCGGCAACCATTTTGTCTCGGAGCGCTACGTACGTCTTCTCGGTTTTGGCCAGCACCTGCCAATTTGTAAAGTAGCCGAGCAGGTGGCCCGCAAACTGGCGGCCTTTCTCCGAGTTATGTGGCTTGGACTCCCTAAACATGCATCTGTAGCCCTCCTCGGTGTACCTGAACTCCTGTAACAGGGTCTGCTTTAGTTTAGGGTAATCCATGGCATCATCGGAAGACATACGACCAACGGCACTGAGTGCTTCACCAGTCAAACCCAAGTGTAGGGACAGCGCACACTTGTCTGAGGGCCACCCTCTCAAAACGCTGGATGTATGCGTCAAGCTCATCCCGATCCTCGTTGAAGGCAGGAATGAACTTGTGAGGGCTGTGGGACCTTGTGCTGCATTAGGCGCGGGGCCGCCTTCCGCATCGCTAGAACTCTGCGGCCCTTCCTGTAGCCGCAGCTTATGTTCTACCAGGGCACGTTCAACCTCAATGGCGCTCTTGTGTCAGACTGGTTCTGGGCCAGTATTCTGGGCTCTGGTTCTGGGCTAGTATTGCCGCTTTTTAGCCGCCTCGCGTTCTGTTGCGCGCCGGTCCCTTTCTTTCGTGCGCTCCTCATCCATTCATTCTTTTAGAGCTGGACCGGACACTCCTAGGTCCTTCCCGATGGAAATCAACTTTTCTATATCTATCCTCGCTTGCTGCACCCACTTGCCTGTATAGTCCCAAGATGGAATTAGAGCACGCAATCCTGTCGTAGACGCCAGAAATTGCGAGGCCTAGAGTGGCCAAGCACATGCGCGAGCATCGACATTCTTTACCTACAACCACTGCGTCTCAACAGGCGACGTTCCACCGACGTTCCACCGACGTTTCACACGTGCCATCAACGTCATCCCCCCGAGCGTCGAATAGACTGGAACGTGAGCGTGTCCCTTCGTTTTCCCTTCCGCGTGAACTTTGGTTCGGAATTGTGTATTAGATTTTCCTCCACGTCGCGCGTGTGCGGGCATTTTCTTATCGTTCAAGTTCTTAGTGCATTTCTCTAGTGTCTGTGTGTCCGCCAAAGAATATATGTTTTCTTTGTTGTGCTGAACCCATGGCATCACTTGTCGCTGATCCTCCTCCGCGAGCCACACGCCCGCCTGCTTAACACGCGGCCTCACAAAGGAAAAAGTTCAAAGTGTGCAAACATGAGGATTCAAAAAGTTCGTGGGACGAGCCCTACTCCTGCCGTCTTTCTAGTTCGTGTTTCTTTTCGCGCGCGTGCGTATTAGGAACTTACTATCCAACAAGCCCTGCAGTACACTTTTATCACAAAATTCCGCATTTCGCTGATGGCGGTGCCGCATACAAAAACGCTCGACATGAAACACAAGTTTACAAAATAACGAAGAACTTGATAACGAATAACGAAGAACTCTGACGCTGGTGGTAACATAAAAAACGACGCGTCCCGCGATCTAAACCGAAACCTAGGTTCCTCGCGTTATGAAGCCGGCACGTATCAGATTCCATCATTTATTTTTCTAAGCAAAGCGTTTTACCTCTACCCCCCAAGGGTTTTTTCGCGACCGTGGTGTAAACAGAAAACTCCCCAAAACGAATAAAGAACTTACTGCCACCGCCCGAAATCGAACCTAAAGCTTATAGGGTAACAAAGCCACAGCCCATTGTCTTACCAATTAAGCTACGAGGCCGCACGGACACGGGGAAGGAAAGCAGTTCACTCAACAAACACATCTACGGGTTTAACCCATGCATTTCTCGCTGATTGCCATGCGATATAGATTAAAGGAAGCTCCCACCAACACATGTCATCTCACTTCGTGTACGCCAGTATGCTCAAGCCTGTTGCTCATAGTGTTTACGTAAAAACTTTTAGCTCCTTGTCGTCCGCCTTCACGCCAAACGACACGTCAAGGAACCCATTGAAATGCTCTTTGATGGCCAGAGCATCACTCGAAGCCCCAGCATCAAGATCCTGGGCCTTCATTTTCAGAAAAACACCAAGGATGAAGTATCCTTGCAGCGCCTTAAAACACAGCATCAATAAAATGGTATACATGATTATGCGAGTGGCCACCAAGACGCGACCCCTCAAGAAATACGATACCTTTAGATTATTTCAAGCTTTTGTCCTCTCGAGAATCACTCACGTTAATCCCCTGTCTTCTCCTCGGCAAGGAAGACATAAACATTTCTTGAAAAGCGGTTGAGAAAGATGTGAAAAGCGGGTAGATTAGAAAGGCGATTAGAAAGGCGGTTGAGCAAGCTATTGGTCTTCACATGAGTGCGTCCACAGAGAGGCTGCTTAGTACAGGGCTTTAGAACACGATCGAACAGCTTATAGAGAGCCATCTTTGTACCCAGACTCTCCGAATGAGCAGAACGGCGGCGGGTCACCCCATCATTCACCAGATTGGCTAGGCCGCACAGAATGTCACTCCGCTTTATGTACTCCTAAATTGTTCCCGACAAGAACTAAAGATGCTCCCTGTTCTTATAAATATGAACCCCTTCACACGGCGAGGGTCGCCGACAAGCATGGGCTGAGCGCTCAACACCATCCTCGGTGGCGATCATGCAGTTATGTAACACAGAGGCCTCCCAACATTTAGGGAAGCCGTACGCCATCATCGTGGCTACCTCCAGAACCATTCTCCTCGCTTGTGCCTCACTCAAGAACGAAGGCAAGGCGGCAGCAGAAGAGGCAGCCATCGCCTTGGCTCTCGCTCAACGAGGAATTCGTAAGGTAGTCACCGATTCCCAAGAAGCCTACCGGAATTACCAGTCGGGCTTGGTGTCCCGACCTGCACTTCGTGTGCTAAAAAACCACTCCCCAAATGATTACATTCAGCTCATTTGGACACCCGATCACGCTTCCATCGAGAGAAACGAATACGCCCACCAAGCCTGCACTTTTACCCCCTTTGATATTGAGACTGCACGAGGACAGTCACCCGCTTGTCTCATTCAGGGACATAACCCCGCATTATCACCGTCTGAGTCAGACCCTACCTTCGCCTTACCCTGACCTTTTTATAGAACAACAAGCTACCCTACGGCTCATACCATCCGGCTCCTTCCCACACCCGACGCGTCTTCACTTAATGCACCCGAATCGCTACGAAGCTGACTGTAACTTTTGCTCAGAAGTTGGAACACTGCGCCACATAATGGGAGTGTGCGACTTTAGCCCTCACCACCCTCCTCTCTTTCAGTCAACTACCGGACTACCGGAGATGCTGCTGTATAGCCCCTCTCTGCCTATCCAGCTTCAGCTGTTGGGCAGTGCACAGGCTGCACGGACTGCATGTGCTCTGCATTGAAGAAGGAACCACTTCCATGGTCCGCACTCTGTGCCGTTCATCAACCTGAATAGAAGTGTTTCCTTCTCCTCCATCTCCTCCTGCTCCTTCTCCGTTTCAACCACCGATCTCGTTGCCTCCGTCCGCGACGGCCGAGACGGAGAAGTGGGATCATCTAACACCGGGTTTGAGCTTTAGTTTTATAAAAAGGGGTTACACTCATGTGCTACACAAATACAACTCAACCAGCCACCGTTCATACATCCTGCATAAATTTAACCTTAAGAAGAATATCTCTTTTGAAGTATTAGAGGGTGTGGTTAAGTGCATTAAACTTCTCTCTGATTTCACTATTTGTAGAGCGACAGGAATGAATTTAGGTGACGTCGCAGACGTAATAGTTGTGGGTGCGGCTTACAGCTTTGCTTCCAGCCACATTCACCGGGTGGATTGGCGCTAAATGTTTAACTTTTTCCCGTGTTTGTACATTAACAAAAGGGCACGGACAAGGGCATGCGCCTTTGGAACATTGACATTGTCGATGTTAGGGGGGGGGGTTGGTATGTTCGCTCAGCGTTATCATGAGGCATCGGTTTGTCTGAGTCGCAGGCTCTTGTCACTTCGATCGTTAACGCTTGGACTTTCGGTCTCAGATGGTTTGCAGTCCGAGCGATATAGGCATCGGACACTGCAGTTTGGGCGCGACTCCAGCGCCGCCTCTCGCCGCCGCTTAGCAACTCTGGGTCGTTGGATGTCGCGACCGGCCGTTCAGCGCACGTCAAAACACGCGCTGTGTGTGGTTCGACGTTGTGTGGCGGAAGTTTTTTAAGAAACATAGTTATAATGTCCAGTTTCAGGGTTCCGAAAGGATCAAAAGGCTGCAGTAAAGAATAAGTGGCAGCGCCGCTACTGCTGCGCGAAGGACAGCCACCATCGCGAAAGGCAGCCTGCCATCGTTCTGTACAGGTTTCTCGCTCGGGCAGCCGTGGGAGAATAAGCGTCGCGAAAAATGATTTTAGCAGTAAGAAAAGACAAGGAAGTAAGAAAGTCATGACATTTTTTGTCAGAGAAAGGAGTAAACTTATGAGTACGATTACCGTTTATGCGCAGCGCAGACACTAAGGGCCGTAAAACTAAAACGTTTGCTTTCAGTGTTCATACACATCACGCCAGCGATTAATCGCATGCCGTCGTAGTGGTTGCATAACACAAGGTATTATGGCTTCCGCAACTATTGTTTTATCAGCAGTAACCTTTTTTTAGCGACATTCATGGCACCGAGTGAATACCAAAAGGCGGTACAAGAATATGCGTTCACAGCACTTCGCGGGTGATGCAAAAAGCAATGTCAAGACGGTCAATACGCATCCCGCGTACTGCCCTACCTTGTTCCCCGTAGTGTACATAGTTCGACCACGCATTCCAAGCGAGAGCGCGGAAAGCTATCAAAGGCAAGGTCGCATTCACTCGCGCTGACTTCTTTATTGCGTTTTGCGTACCCTGAAAGTTGAGGCTATTATTGTTTAAGTAGATGAAGCCGACGAGGAGGAAAGACTTTTTTTTGGAGAGTTCCCAACGCCCTGAACAAACTGTATCACAGTTAGCGGCTAAGACGACTCTAACATTACTCACAAGATAGAAGCCGAAACTGAACGGAATCTTCGTAAAGACAACTGCCACTCCGCAGCAGATTTCGAACTGTGTAGAACTGCGTTTACTTTGTCAACAGCTAATAACGTTTGCAATACGTTGTTAATTAGTGACAACAACAACCGAGCTGAAGAAGGGCAACCGAAAAAGTAACTGTAGTGTGGTTGCGCGAACAGCGGAAAGAATAACACAAACACGCTTCTCTCGTGGAACGCCGTTGTATACTCTGGCTACTGATCTGAATTGGCGCTGTAAATAACCTTCCCTTGCTGAGAATGGGACTTCGAAACGATGTCTGTCGCGTAAATGTTTTTCACGGCGAACACGCGCGCGGGAACGTACAATCTCTCTAACCTCGCGCACGCGAGGCTGACAGTAGTTGTTCAGCTCCGTAATTGTCCGGAAACCACACAGAAGCACTTGAGACATGGGAAAACTATTTGCCAGAACAGCCTTCAAGGTCGAGACACCTTTCAAAAACAATTGCAGTATCGCAAAAACAAACCGAGATGTGCCGATTATATGAACCCGTGGCCGCCGTCTGCCTCTCACCGACCCAAAGTAAGCTAAAGCTTCCGCGGGGCGGCGCTGGGTGTACTTATTCGTTGTGCCATCTGAGCAGTGACCGGTGCCTATAGTTTAAATTTGGCTTGGAGCCGCTTTGGCTCTGCACATGGACTTTAGATTATCGCACGCAAGAAAGCTTCGCTTTTTAACAAACTGCGTCACTAGACAGACAATATTTGACTTGCTGCAGTGCCGATCTTGTAATAGTATTTTGAGCATAAGCACACTGCTACAACGAGGTTAGCGAATCGCGACTTAACGGATTTCCAGATTCAACTGCTGCTAACGTAGTTGCGAGTGCATATAAGCGGAGCCAAACTGATAACAACACACCGCGCGCAATGTAATTCTCCAGAAAGTTTGAATGCTGGAACGTATTTTCACAAGTTTCCTCAAGATATGACGGTCTCCTCACAAGGGGCTACTTTAGCCAATTATTCCCCTCCTGGAAATATTTCTTCTGCAACGCAGTATAGCAACTCCCGTTTTTTATAGTTAATTTCGTAGACCAATTAAAACCTCTTTTTTCTCAGTCAGTATTGCTTGCCTCTAAGTTCTTTAAAGTCATTAGCCGCAAATCATCCCAGGTCAAATATTACTCAGAACATTCAAGCACAGGTCGAAGTGAAGAGTTATCAGCAAGCTACAAACTTTTCGAAACAAAGCTTCATCGTATATCTTAATTTCAGGGTGAAACCCCACCGCAGGCTCAACAGCTTCCGGCGTGTCACCTCTCACCGGCACCTGATCACCCTAACGGATTTCGATCTTTTAAAAGGTCTATACAATCCGGGTGTCAGGGCTGTTAGACGCACCACTATACTCCTGGATATTAAGGAAGTGCCCAATAGGCACATCATCTTGGCCTTCCACCGGTCGACAAAGACTAAACACATAATGATGCCGTTATTTATTGGTCCTTCTGACCGTACAATCATGCGCAGAACTTTAAGTGCCAGAGGTTCAAGCACGGTGCACACCGCTGTAGCGAAAGAACAACGTGCGCCGAATGGGCTCAACAAGATCACCCAAGCGAAACCAACTGCTGAAACCAACTGCCAGGGTCCCCTTCCGACATAATTTATAACCTGCAAAAAGGTTGTTAGGAAAGAACACAATAATTATCACGGTAGCCAAAAAACCTCTTTGCACAGAAGAGCTGACAATATCTCCTCCCCTGCAGCAGCCAAGCTGAGACCAGAACAAGGCGATGTCCCCCGCCCCGTGTCCACACCCTGACAGACCGGAATAAAGGCCAGCCGAGACGAGCCATGTCCAGACAAGCCGAATATGATGTGTTTTCCTGCCCTTCCGTCTGACGTGGCTCCAGCACGTTCGGCACTTCATCGCGAGTTACGCGATCGTTGTAGCGCGGCCAGCCATCATCAACGTTATCGTCGCAATCCGTAACGGGAAGCGATTCATCACGGCCTTTTCATCGCCGCACTCATCCGCATCCAATCGTAAGCTTGCCTCGGCCTCTACCGGCACGGTTGTCCGCGACCGGCAGGCGATGCTACGGGATATGGTGGACATGCCGATGCTACCGATGCGGCTTGGTTAGACACATCTCGCAGTATTTTGTCGTCGTCACCGCCAGTCGTCACGAACCGAAGGACGGCCATACGTTTTTGCGCGCAACACATATCCGTGACCTCCGCATTGACAGTTCTTTGCCACCAGAAGTTGCGCCTGTGCAGGACGCATTCCAGCAAGCGCGGGACGCATTCCAAGCCCCTTGTGCGCGCCACAACGCTCCGGCCTGTGATAGAAGTCTTACGGCCCCGAAATACCGCAACCGCCGTTCTCCGTCTCCACCACGCCGCTCCGCCCCCCTCCCCACCGGGAAACTAGCCGCCGCGGCCGATGGGCGTTAGGTCGCGGGACGGCTTTTTAGGGCGAAGCTCCTCTTGCTCGGGCCATGTCCCGGCCGTACGCGGCCCATAATTGATGATTGCAGCAGGATCCCCCTAGGAATTGGCCAACCAAACATTGGCCCAAGAGGTCAACACGTTCAACGCGTTCGTTGCTACCCAACACGGAGGAGAGGAAGACGTTGTCGTTCGTCGCCTGCGAGCTCAGGACTCTTGCTCGGGCCCTGTCCCGTCCCTCTTTGCTACCATACACGGCGGAATGATGATGATTCTGGCAGGATCCGAATTGGGATTAGCCAACCGAAGATTGGCTGAAGAGGTCAAACGTTCAACGCGTTCGTTGCTACCGAACAAGGAGGAGAGGAAGAAGAAGAGGTTGTCGTTCGTCGCCTGCGAGCTGAAGACACGTACCAGGGGTACGTGACAGAAGACGCTCTGCAGAAAAGCCGGCCAAGGTGGCTAAAATGTCACACACCGAATTCGCCAGTTTACCCATGGAGATTCTCATCGTCCCAAACAAGTCCTACATAATTACCACAAACATCGACGTCGTTGCCGGGCTTGTTAACGGAACGGTGCCTGATGTGTCGAGTCTTTATATGATGTGTGGGCGAATGTATCACGGTTTTATCGATAAGCATTTAAGCTTCGCCCCTGTCATCATCATTCACTTCGTGGAGATGGCGGAATTTTCCGAACACACCTCGCCCCGTATAAACGTCAAAAACAACTTAAATGTCTTAACTGATAAAGTACGCACGAGCGCTTGAGAGGACACTGTATCTTCTGTTTCTGTTAAGAGAACGCGATTTAAGCAAGGCTTGCGCCGAAACGTGGAGTTTAATTGGGATCAACCGGCTACGTTTCGTGAAGTTGGAGGTGAAGCATTACAACCGGTATAGGAACCTGCTCAGTAGGTGTGCACCTCGAAGGGAAAGTCTTCAGGACCGAGTTCACCATGCTTCCCCTCTCCACGCACAATGTCATGTTGGGCATAGATTTTAACAAGTGTGGGGTACTTCTCAGTGCGCAAATGAATACATTTATTTGTTTGAGGCTCCTCTGGGACCTCTACCTGATTACTCATCAACGTATGTCTCCGCGCTGTACCTTCACTCTGAGCAAACTTTATGGTGCTTGCTTCGACTGATTCACTCGCAAGCGTTTCACGCCTTAGCCGAACCTGCCCTGCATAGCTATGTAAATATCTTCCTTGCAGCAGTATTGTACCAGTGGATGGTGGCGCGCCAAGCTTAGGCGGGTAAACACTTCGAAAGAAGCCAGTCCTTTTCCCCAAGCCTCAAAAATCGCCTCGTTTGACGAATATGCCTCAACCACAATTGCTGCCCAAATAGACGCCCCGGTTATTCCTCCTGCGTCGCCTCCGTACGAAGCATGGTTCCTTGAGATGATAGGTAAATGCCTTCGCTCTGATAACTGCCGCACTTTCGCCCACCTGCTTTTTCGCTACTGCGCCGTCTTCGACTTCTCTAGGTACCAGATCATGCTGTCGATTACAGCACCTCGGACGCACCACGTCATTTATAATGACTCTGCAGCCCCGACTTGGCCAAAACCGTATCGAGTATCTCGTCATAGCGGTTAGTAATTACCCAGTAAATCGGGAAACGTTGAAGCGACACATGATTCAGGAGTCGTCTCGCCGTAAGCAGCCCTCTACATCGCATGAAAAAAGACAAATTCCTGGCGATTTTGCGTCGACTATCGCCTGGTGAATGCCGTCACCAAGGAGAATGTATATCCTCGGCCACGCATTGATGACGCCATTGATGGCCTCTGTCGGCTTCCTACTTTCTGAGAATTGATGTGTGGGTACTGGCAGATACATATGCATCCCCAAGACAAAGAAAATACCGCTTTTCTCACCCCAGATGAACTACACGAATTTATTGTTATGCCCTCCAACTTGTGTAGTGCGCCTGCCACCTCCGAACAGTTTATTGACACGGTTTTGAGGGGACTGAAGTGGGACGGGTGGGTGTGTTATTCGGACGAAGTTGTTATTTCGGCCGCACATTCGCTGAGCAGAATGCCCGCCTAGCTGTTGGGCTTGACTGTATCCAGTACATGGGCCTTGTATTGAATTCAAGAAAATGTATTGGCGAGCGCCAAACTATTGCACTAGATCTTTTGGTTGGCAAGGATGACATCCGACCTGACTCTAACAAGTCTAGAGCAGCAGCCTCTTTGTCGCAACTCAAGTCTGTAAAGAAATTGGGAAGGTTTCTTGGCCTGTGTTCGTATTTTCGACGCTTTGTGCCATGATTTGCTGATGTCGCGCCACCTTTAACGCGCCTGCTATGAAATTCGACGAAGCGTGTAGGCAACCCACGTTTCGGTGTACTTCGGGCTCCGACTGTGGCAGCACAGTAGGAATTAGGGCCGTGCTTGTTCAGCTTCCTGATGGCCGCCAATATGTAAATTCTTATGCCACTCGTTTGCTGAGTACCGCTGAACGCAACTACACCGTCACAAAACTAGAGTGCCCAGATTTAATTGTCGCCACGCAACACTTCAGATCTTAACTTTACGGCCACAGTTTCACCAACCCCGTTACGGCCTCCACTCTCTGTGCTGGCTTGTGAACCTTCGCGATCCTTCTGGCCAGCCTCCAAGGTGGGCCTCCCGGTCTCAAGAGTGCCATTTTAGGGTCACCTACAAAAGTGGCCGCAAGCATTTAGACGCACACTGTTTTCCGCGACTACCAATGCAGACAACGGATGACGAATCTGACAACCTTTACGACTACCTTGCTGCCGTATCGATGGATTTACCCGACCTCAATAGGTGCAAGACCGAACAACGACAGGACGACAACCTTCAACCGTTGTTCAATTCTGCGCGTGGCTTTTGGCATAGAGCCACCTATGCATTAGCGATGGCTCGCTCTACAAGAACTACTCGCCCACCGGCTCGCACCTGCTCCCCGAAGTTCGCGCTCTTAGTTCTCCACGCCATGCGCAATGCGGCCACTGTAAATCATATGGGATTTGCTCGGATAGTTCTTCGCCCGCGCCAACGCTTCTACTGGCTGAAGGTGCATCAGGTGATGGAGCTCTACGTTGCGAGTTGCCCCCAGTGTCAGCGGTACCAGCGGCCTACGTCCGGTCAACCTGCGCAACTTCAACCGATCAATACTCGGCACTCTTCATTTGAGAAAGTCGGTATCTACATCCTCGGCCTGCTTCCACGATGCCTGAATGGCAACCGATGGGTTGTCACCGTGGACTGCACGGAGACAGTTGCGATCGCTTCCGCCACTGCCAATCTGGTCTACAACGTTTTACTGAACCACGTTGTGCTTCGCAGTGGTCCACCTCGCTTTATCATTAGCGACAGCGGGTGTCAATTCACCGTCGATGTTGTTGAGCAGCAACTTCGCATTACTGTTTCGTAATTGCGACATCCTACATCGTACCACACACACAAGAATGGTCTCTCAGAGCGCACAAACTGGATTCATAATACAGGTTTCCCATGTGTGTGGATTCCGACCACAGAAACTGGGAGGCCGTCTTGCCTTTTCTTGCCTGTGCATACAAGGCGGCCGAGCACAAGACCAGGGGATACACCCCTTTCTCCCTTTTTATCCCCGTCCATCACCAATCTCTATCGACACAATCTTTGCTTTCTGTAATCACAACGACCGCAGCATCGCCGAGACACTTTGCCGGGCCATGGACGCCCGCCGCTTCGCTCGGCTGCGTACACTGGCCTAAGAAGGCGTTTCCAAGCTGCGCTACGACAGGTTCTATCGGGACACTGCGTATAAAAAAGATATTTTACTGTTGCTTTGGACCACTTTGCGACTGCGGGGACGGTGCGAGAACCTGCTAGCGCATTACATCGGACCATGTTTAGTCCTGAACCGCGTGACCGACCTCAACTACGTCATCTCCCGGCTTCTCCCTGGCGACAGGCGCAGTCAAAAGACCCAAGTGGCTCGTACTCTTGCGACATACCCTGACGATCCCGGAGCGCTACGTTTGCACCGGGGGAGATGTTAGGCTATCCGTGTTCTCTGAGCACGATGGAATGAACCGGGGAACAGAAGGAGACTAAGTACGCTGGGGTTTTCGACGAGATAGCTTGGTGAAGTAGCGAAGAACAAGGGCTTTGTCGGGAGGCAGTGAGCCATCTTGAGCGACCACCTATCCACAATGAAAAAAACCTTTGCTACCTACATGTTTATATATGAAGCCATTGGGCTTCACCTGAGCATGAGTAGGGTTAATACAAACCTCTGATACATACAACATTAGCTTCTCTGGCACTCCTTAGGTGGTCGTTGTAAACATTGGTACAATCCGCAATAATCCACATTCTTAATATTTTACATTTTTTTATTGAGGTACATGTGCCATGAAGTACACGAAGCGGAAATGTTGTTAAAATCATTATAGAGAATTGTACTGTAGGGTAAAAGAAATTACCCGGGAGACAGCGCAGTCATCGGTAAACAGTTAGCTGATTAATAAGAAGATTAGGCTTCATTTATGGACATCAGGTATAGAGGAGGCACAGGGCGGATCCCAGCGGCACACCCTAGTTAACCCGAGAAAGGAAAAAGTTGCATTTGTTTCCGTAGAGAGTTTGTTGCGGTTACAAAGGGAACTGTTGTTTATGTAAGTATCGAATGATTGGCGGTAGTTTGCCTTCTTTGTAATATAAAGTTTGAAAGACAATATGCTCCAGGGAAATCTAGGTACTTAAAATGTGCTATTCTTCTCTATATAATGCAGGAAAAAGGTCATGCCAAATAAATCAGTTCCGTTTCACACAAATAACACTTGCGACAACCGTGCTGAAACAAGGAAAAATATTTTTCTTTAAATAAACGTTTTATATCCTAACCTAGAATTAGCTACAGTTTCAAGGATGTTTCCGGACACGCCAGTTAGTGGTATTGGCCTAAAGCTGATAGGTGATTGTTTATTACCTGACCTATACAACGCTGCTGCTTTGCAACTTTCCAGCTGGTTTACATGCAACCAGACTTAATGAACTAGGAATACAATTGCTCGCATACATAACTTAAAGACACATCGGTGTTCTTTCAAAATTTTATGTAATATACTCAAATGCAGAGTACGGCGCAAACGTTACCCAAAATAATCGAAGCCACAATTTATAAGCGGGTTGCTTCATGTTAAAAAAATCTAAATAATAACAAAAGCCGTACGGCTTCTAAATGCATAGGTCGACTAAGCAAGGTTTCGTACAAATAAAAAAAAAAACAAATTGCAAATATAAAACCGAAAATATACTCTGGGGCTTCTATTCAAAAGGCATTTGACCAATTGCAGGTTGAATGGGTGTTGAAATTTTCTAGCTACGGTATACGACAGATTACGGGGCGCATTTTCGAATGCTATATTTTGTTCTTTGATCAATTGTTTGATCAATAACATATCTGGGCATGGGCATGTTTGGAATGAAAGCAAACAGCGAGCAATGCTCTTACCGGGGTTCCTCGTTTGTTCCCAGATTATCAGTGGCTGCACTGACAGCTCCCAGGCCTGTGGAATAGGTGCCGGTAGCAGCGTGAGTGTCTGACTTGGCAGCTATGAGCAACGTGTTTAGTCGTCGGCGGTAATTGTGCGACTCTATCGCATCCTTCGACAAAACTACCGATGCCGCCAGAGCCTATCATCCTGCCGCATTTGCAACTCAAGCACGCATCGCTGCAACCTATCCACCTGGATCGACATCGAGAAATTGATCAGTTGCTACGCCGCGCCGTAGAAATCTGGGAGGCACGCTACTCTTCGGCAGTGGGCTTGCACGCGCCAAACGAGCAATGCTCTTACTCTGGTGCTCCTCCTTTTTTCGCAAGTTAGTTAGTGCCTTATCCTTGTATGTGTGACTATGTGGAGCGAAACTCAGGGTTTGGCGTTAATTCGATGGCAGAAATAACCCAAATGCTAACGGGCGTGAAAGAACGGCCCCTAAAATTTACGCAACCAAACTGCTATGTGCAATGCCATATCAGAACCTAAGTACAACCGACAGCCGCTACAAGCCAGATCGCTGACATCGGCGGGCGACTGACTTCTGTTGAAAGCAAATTAACTTACTTTGACAGCTTGAAGGATGACCTCCATGTGTCACCAGCGGTAGTAAAATGCGTCGAAACTGAAACAAACTCGCTCCGACACCTTTTAAATGCAGAGCATTTTAGTAACTCACGATGTCACCCGCGTTGACGTCCGTAGTCCGCACCGTCGTTGTCCCTACTATATAAAAAAAATACTATCCGGCAGCCGGTTTCGATCCCTCGACCCTGCGGGCGGAACGCAATGTACATGGTGCTCTACCCACTGCGCCACAAAGCCGACACAGAACGGGACGCTACGAACGCGCCTTTTATCGTTGACTCATTCAAAATACTGCTGACGAGCGCTCCCTCGTCAGCAGTTGTCACAATTGCAACGACATTAACGTAACGCAAACTACTTAACGTCGTGCGCCCCGGAAATGCCATGCATTTGATCGTGCCCCTCCCGAGGGGGATGTTTCACTGCGTCTTCTCTCGGTCGCAGGACCCGTGGCGCCATCTGGCGGAGGCGCGGCACAACTCGTAGCACTTTGAAAAGATGAGGCGACGGCCAGCTGTGTGTGTTTTTATTGACAGCAAGGACCGTTCGCGCAGGAACAGCATTTTTTTCTTTAGTACTGAGGATGACGGCCATGATACCGTAAACATATAATGAAGACAACATTCGCGCAGTGGTTTGTAGTAATCCTCAGCTGATTATATCATCCTATCGCATAGATCGTGTACTCAGAGTTGGCCAATTCATCATGGGTCAGCACTGTGCTGTTGCAGTAAATCGTGTCGACTACAAAACAAATGAAACAGTATTTGATAATCGGTTCCTAATAAAAGAGAGCAAAACAGAGCAATAAGTGAGGTATTTCTCGCAACTACGTGGGGTGCCGGGAAGGTTTGTACGAATACGGCAGAGGATTACAAGTTCCGGTTATTCTTAGTCACAGGAAACTTTCCGCAAACAAAAAATCGTAAGGGCATGATAAAACCACTTGTTGCAAATTTAGAGCGATTAGAAAAATAATTAGTGCCCTTCCACTCTGTGAAGAAGGGTGACCTGCAAACATGGACGCAGTCCACGGAGGGCATTAAACAAAACACGTTTATCGTTGTTTGCGATGGAGCATTTTTCCTGACTAATCAGCTGAATGAGTGTTGACGGATCCAAGCTTTGTTCTTGCCGATAAACACGGAACTGCCTCCATCCTTCCCGCGTCGTAGGCATGTCACTGTTTGTGTAGGGGAGGGTTCAGACTGTTGCCGCAACTGTAGTCATAACTCTGAAGAATGAGGCCATTTCACGTCTCAACCAACCGCACTGCGTGATATGCAATTTTTTACGTCCATAGAACACGATACGGGTTTTACGTCGGTAATCTGAACGTAGCCTAACACACAAACCCAATACGCTATACAACCAAGGGCTCCGGACAGGTCCCATTGGGCCGTTTATTGTCAGCGTTTAAATCTCGCACCAGCACAACGGACATGCCCTCCATGAGTACGGGGACGAAACCTATAGCTGCGCGTGCGCGCGTCCCCTACTTCCTATTCTTCTCTACCAACCTGCGCACGCATGAATCGGCAACCGGTCATGTGCGTCTGTTCAGAAGTGACAGATGCCATTGAAAATTTTCCCTGAAATCCCCCTAAAGAAGTAATATTGGCTTACGCCTGCTTTTCAAGAGGGCCATTAGCTGTTCATCCGGGAGAGATTCGCCGTTACTCCATGAGCTTAAAGGGACACTGAAGTGATTTGTAAACAATGCGGGATTACGAGCGCAAACTGTAGTCCGGAGTCCCTGGGCCCTGTTTCGACCACTCTGTGCGCGTTTACGCGAATTTATTTAGTAGAAAAATTAATTCAAAAATGCTGTCCTCCTCTCTTTACGCTCGCCCATTTTCTGTGGCGTTTTCGTGTGACGTCAGCAGGAGATGAGCTGACAATTGGCTGCGCTACTGCACGGCTCGCCGACCAATCCTCCCTGTTCTGTGGCCGACCTTCCGCGACCGAGTCAGTCGGCCCACCGTTTAGTCCGCCGGCCGCCAACGGGTCGTCGCAATTCGCTCGATCAGTTGAAACTAAGCCACAACACGTTTGGGAAGGAAAGAATGCGCCTTTATTTACTTCGTTAGTTGGTACACTGTATCTAGCTCCAAGTCAAGGTCGCTTCACACAAGCGCTGCACAAGCGCACATGCGACGCTTCGCTGACTGGTACGCCAGTAGAAAAATATAAGGCCTCTTGAAGGGGGCGAAAAGTGAGCGAAGTCAATACAGGTACTAAGGAAATAAAATCAACTGATATTTTTACCTACAGCGTAAAACTAGAGTGCGGGAAGCACTTTTTTTGCGCTGGGCGAACACGCAGAGCGGTCAGCAGCACGACTACGCATCTGCGAACGCTTTCCCGTCTACGAAATGCAATTGCTAGACGTGAGCTATTGTGGAAACTCGGGGGACGCCTACTGCACGAGCGCAATACAACAAATAGTCATCTAAGCTGCTTGAAATACTAAAACTAAATAAAAGTGTAAACTGGTTACACATTATACACCTTATCTTTTCCATCGCCGGCAGCGGCCCCCTGTGGCCTAGTCGTCTGGGGTGCTAGGTATGTCGTCGCAAGTGTTTTGCCAGTCACAAGTTCGAATCGCCGCGGGTACATGCTTTTTTTTTATGAGTTAACTTTTTTGTTTTTCGTCGATGTTTTCTATACTGAGTTCACCTTTTTTTGGGCCGCAACGTTCATTGCTCCACGAACTAGTCCACAGAACTCGCGCAGGCTGGCACTGCCGCGCTAGCGAGTTCTCTTGGGCGTGCTGTTGCCATAAGCACCGACTGCTTGCGGGCAGTGGGCACAGGCCAGAATCAACAGACCCTTTGCCTGGTGCGAACACGCTTTTTACGATACAGGCATGAGCGAGGCAAGCTCCAAATATGGGGGAAAAGTGAATGCATTTGAGCGTCTGCGGGGAGGCGGAGGGCGTTCTTGCACTGCGTAGGCCTCAGATAGTGAATGCTACGATTCTAAGCCGTCCTGGGAGGCTTATCTTATGCATTTTACAGCCGAAAACATGCAGAAGCGCGGTACTACGATAACTGGGATATTGAGAATGCCCATCCAACGACGCCATCGAATGTCAAACATGTTGTTTTACAGACCGAAACCGAAACCGAAACTTGTTTGATTGCTAACCATGGGCATCGTCCAATCACGGCGCCCCCTCCTCCCAACGTCACAGCTTAGTTTGTGCGGCCGCCGCAAGCCGCGCATGGTAGTTTTTCTTCTTTCGCGCTTTGCAAAATAATTACCGATTTGTCAACCGGATAAACGATGAAAAGTGTGCTAATTTGAGCCAGTCTACACAGTGCAAGCAAAAACGGGAGCTTGACAAATTCACTTCAGTGTCCCTTTAACTTGTTGCGTTATTGGCGGTGCTAACAGCTTTCCCTGGTTTCTGCACGCATTCGCGCTTCTGTTCGGACAAGTGCTTCGATTGTTGCTCTTCTTCCTCCAAACTAATGTAATGTATCAGTCCCCATCACGATTTAGCACCTGGAAGCCCTTGAGCTCTATTCTGGCGTACAAAAATATGGCTGTCCCTTTTATTTTGCCCTTGTATGCCCCTTACTGCGTCTCTAAGAAATCGGTGTAACCCATCAACCCACACCCGAACCACTCGATTGAACATGACAGCCGACTAATCGCAATTAGCCATGTAATTTCGGCATGTAAATACCACCACAACCGGAATTTCATCGGTAGCGGAATGAAGCCTAGCTGTGCAAGCACCCCCCCCCCTTTGATACCCGCAAACCGTGCACGCACAAACCGGCAACATCGGAGATCGCGCATACTTAGGCGGGAAAGACACCGGCGAAATTGTAACTCGAAAGGCATTCCAAGCTGAAAACTAAATACGGCTTCAAGCCGGCGTCCAACTGGGGATGTTTCTCTTCTACTGGGAGGGATGCGCAGCTACTTCACGAAGTCATTTCCAGGGGAAAAGGCGATGGCGGGTTTCGGTCGTTTTACGGGGAAGCCCTTTGGCAGCCGTTGTCTGGTCTTCGGGGCAGCGGCATGAGTATTTTTCCGCGTAACCGAGTGAGCGAACGCAGCGTCGATGAAAGAAAGAAAAGCGGAGAGGAGCATCTAGCCAAGGGTGAAGAGGAGTACTACATGTGCAGCCACGGCGTCACCACTCTCACTGCTTTGCCCGCACACGTGCTTCATGTGTCGCGACCACGGAGCGCCCTTTCCAGACACTTCACCCTGACGCTGTTCCATTCACCGCTAATCGGAGCCCCGTGAGATTTGCGCGGGAGGTTCAAACACCATCGCAACAACCTGGCCGGCGGCGGCGGTGCACTGCGAGGTATCAGCTGAGAAGCGCACGCAGCTGTACGTTCTCTGATCACACGAACACTTCCTGAGACAACTGCGCCATGACCGAGGAGACTGCAGCTCACGCTGCGCACAAATTTATATCATGGAGTGAAGTAATCATCAGTGCATTGTTTACGCTCATCCATGCTTCTGTTTATTTGTCGCAATCATCTGATAACCACACTACCGCTGTTAACTGCCGACTACGCAACTTGTCAAAGGGGCATCGGTGGAGGCGAGGGGGAAAATAGTTGCGAAAGATGTGTCAGCAGTGGTGAGGAGGAGCCTCGGAGCGGCGCCGAGTAAATCGATGGCACCGGAATGAAAACTGTGGGGGTTAGAAATATACTACTAAAAAGACGACTACGACGCTTGTAGGGACAGATCAGACGGGTTTTACGGTAGGGATCATGCTATCATCATTGGTGTTTTCTAAACGTTTCTTGCCGCTGACAATAAAGTGGCGCTCTCTTTGCGTCGTCTGCTTCTCTGTTTTCAACACCTTCGTGCCATCACCAGGATATGGAATCCCACCCATGAAGGCACCACCGAACAGGAGGCCTCCTGAATAGAACCAAGGCCAGCCCAGACCAGCGGTTCATGACCGTCGAACCCGTTCACAGCAACGCCCAACATTCGTTACTCGCAATGGAAAGACATATCAACGAACTTAACACCCTCATGAACATCACGCCCATCTCCCCCGGTGAGGTCAACTTGGACTCTTAAAGCTCAAAGAAGAGACACTCGCCGCGTTACACATAGGGACAGAACAGCTTGTTGAGGATGGCGATTTAAAAGAAGAATTGACCTCAGTAACCGGCCATCACGAGTTCTTTGCCGTCACTAATCTTCGTGCTGAGCGTTTTCTTTCGATTGTTGCGCCCACAACGCAAGCCAAGCGTCAGGTGCTCCTTACGTGACTGATGCAATGGCACCCGGACGAGCTCAAGTTAGGCTTCCCGAACTCGAGCTCACCAAATTGTAAGAAGACATTGCAGACTGGCAGCCCTTTTGGGACCAATTTCGATCTAGAATTCACAGAAACGACCCGCTTGTAAACCTAAGTAAATTGACATACTTTGCAGACCTACACCAAAGAAAACGCTGAAAAGGTCATCTGCGAGCTATCTACCACAGACGAAAACTATGGGAGCGCGATTGACCTGCTAAACCAACGATTCGGCCCGATAGTGCTTATAATTACGACCACCGGAGCAAGCTCCTTGATGTCAAAAACGGTGAGTGCTGGGATCAAGTAGAAGTCCCCCAGACATTGCATGAATGTTTCCAAGCTCGTCTACATTTTTTAAGAACCTTGTATTTGACATGGACGTCCATGGTTGTGACATGGACGTCCACCACCATGGACGTCACCACCATGGTCGTCCATGGTGGTGACATGGACGTCTCTGCGCCTGGCCACTCCGAGTCCTACTCTGTCCTCCGTGTCCTACATGGTGTCCTACTTAGCACAACTCCGCGATTAGAGCTTGTACTAAAGTACGAACAACACCAGCTCAAAGAAGAAGTATTAACTCAAGGATAAGGAGCCCAAGAATGATTTCTCTTCTCTCTTCAACATCTTGAATATTGATGTACGGAGCAGTCGATATGTAGAGATGATGACTTCAAGTAACAGGCGCCCTTCGCATAAGTCAACACAGTGAAGAGAAAAAGAGATACTTTTCAAGTTTCGGCGTCTAGACTGGAGGTACATAAAAATTAGAATCTAGAGTCTGGTTAATAAGGAGGGTGGTCCAAGTTCATAATTCCGTTGCAAGCCATACCCCCTCATCTATCGCCCTATCCCACTTGCAAATGTGTCATGCAATCTTGATAACTTTGGAACGCACCTTATCAAGTTTCTTCAAGAAAATGATTTTCTTACACCTGCTCAACCAGGTATCTGAAAACAGTTTTGCGGTTAAACCCACCTTCTTCTTTTTAGCAATGACTTGCACATATCCCTCGACTACTAAACAATAATTGACTGCGTCTTTCTTCACTTCAGCGAAGCCTTTCATAAATTAGCGCCGTATTTCCTCTTACACACACTCAGCCCACTAATAATTGACACTTTTGCGCTTGCTTAGATTAGTAGCTCCCTTACCGTTCGCAATATGCACGGGGCAATAATTTTGATTCCTCTACGACACCAGTACGTTCAGGTGTTCCAGAACGGTCTCTCCATGGGCCTTTACTGTTCTTATTTTATTTTAAAGACCTGCCCTACAATATTACATCAGAAATGTTCCTATTCGCAGATCTTTGTCTAATTTATCGGCAAACATTCAGTGTTAATAATATCGGTGTTCTCCAATAAGGTCTAACGAGCGTATTTAGCTGATGTATATAATGTCAAATGAAAATAAGTGCGAACCAAAATTTAGCAAACGTGAAACCTGGCACCTACTTTGATCCTTTAAGGGTACCCTAGAGAAGAAGACCACCACCACATCCGCAGACTCATGCGTGCCTTCCGTGGAGATGAACAAATCCTCCTCAACACCTTACCTCAAAAGTACACACTTTCTGCCCAGCCTCCTCTGCCTTTTTATTCAAACTATACTGGTAACCTAAACGCAACCCTGGACACGCCTTTTACACAAGAGACACCTCCTCAGCTTGGAAACACGCGCACATCTCACTGATCCCCACACCTGGCAAACTAATCGAGATACCCAACCTGTGTCCTATCTCATTGAATTCATTCCGGAGGAAGCTGCTTGAACACTTGGTTCAGAATCGCCTTACGGTGTACATAGAAGATAACAACCTCTTCCCAACGACGAGGTACGACTTCCGACCTACACTGTCTACCGAAGACGCCCTTCTGTAGCTCAAAGAAGACGTCACTAACCTTCCGAAGCATCACAAGCAGTGTATCCTCACTCTCGGCATCAAGAGCGCATTCGATAACGTTTCCCCCGAGGTCTTACTAAACACTCTGCGCACTCTCAAATTTGGGACACGAATATACAACTATGGGAGAGCTTTCTTTGCCAGCCGCACAGCTACAGTGGGGATCGTCCACTTACACAAACCCTCCTTCTCAGGGCTCCCCTGAGGAGCACCACATGGTTCCATCATTTCTCTGTTACTATTTTACTATTACTATGTTACTATTACAATGTTACTATGTAACATAGCTTTCAAAGATCTGCCTCCGCTAGCGGACACTTTCCCAACTCTTCACCATCCAGTATATGCATACGATCTCAACATAAAGGTCAACTCAGGTTCCATGGGCAAAGAACAAAAATCGCTTGAACGAGCCATCAACATAACTAGCACGTATCTCTCTAAATGTGGGGTGACCTGCTTTGGGCAAAAATCCCCACTGCTAAGCCTTCAGCAGAGCACTCGGGGAAACCACCAGGCGCCGAGCTCGAACCCGGTTCTTAATACAGACTGGCCCCGTTCCTGTAGTAACCCATCTCAGGTACTCGGAATAACAATCACACCAGACGGCTCAGGCTCGCACACATTCCCGGGACTTCAACACAGAGTTACTCTATTGGCAAAAGTAGATAAGCGCATCCTACACAACGTACTCGTCTAAAAGAAGCTGGAACTACCCGTCTGGTTCACGCATTCCTTAGCAGTAACCATACGGTACTCCTTTTTGTCCCTCAAACCATCACAACATAAGGACCTGGACATTTTAATTAGTAAAGCATACAAAACTGTACTCGGCCTCCCCACTCTCCCCTCTACTGAATTGCTGTTGCACATAGTAATACACAACACGTGGACAGAGCTGTGCTAATCTCAAAAAACTCACCCCACTGGCTGGAGCACGTTAGCTCGCCTAGGCTATCCGACCCCGACTCAGCCTTACCACCTGGCACGCCTCCCTCCGCTACTGCGCGCTCGCATGAAAGACAGCCCACACCCCGAAACATACACACGGGACTTCATGGCGGTCGATGCACAGCCCGAACCCGCTACATCCGCACCTACTACCAGAATCTTCCGGACACGTGTGAAGTAGATGCAACCGCATACCCCAGCCGTTCTACTTACGCTTTCGCGACTATCGATAGCCAATAACTTACCGTCGCCAGTTTCTTCACGTAGCTTCAACACAAACTGAACGTTGACAAGATAGTCATTGCACTCTCCCTTACCTTTAATTGTCGCGACTACGTGACAGTAATAACGAACTCGCAGAAAGCCAGTCGACATCTTCATAAAGGTCAACTTTCTCGCACTGCCGTACGCATCATTGAACACTCTACTTACGTCCATGTGGAATAGCACATTCTTTGGACTCCTTGACATTGTGGGTTGCTCGGCAATGAAGCAGCGCACGACGCGTCAGAAGAAGTGGTACAGCGGTCCATTGCTCCCGAGCACTCTTCTCAAACTCTGGGTGCCCCCCTACTCACCTATTTAATGCAATCTCTACATTAGGTCTCCTCGTCGCACCTTCCCTCTACCTCACCTGTCTCTAACAAAAGCTGTTGAAATACCTCTCCGTCACCTGAAAACATGGACTTTTCCATACAATACAATTTCATATTCGATCTTCCCCACCTCTCACTCTCCAAAGTGCAAGTTTTACCCAGAAAGGAGTACTCTTTATCGCATAGTATGGGAATGCTCCCACACGCCCGACCTCCCCCCAATCTAACACCCCCCCCCCCTCACAGTGGGCGGCACAGCTGTTCAGCTCTCAACCCGTCTCCCAGCTTTTGCTGGTGAGACAGGCCCCGACTACCAGCCACAGCCTGGGACTCCTGGGCTGAGGAGTATCTCCACTGGTATACCTCCACACATGGCGATGCATTGCGTTTCAATAAAAATATTTCTCTCCCTGCCTCTCTCTCTTGCCTAACACTTCTAGAAAAGGAATCACCTTTAAAATCACTTTCGTCCTTCAGCTATCCCCGCAAGGTGAAAACATTGCTTGATAACTGAATTTTGCGTTGACTGAGTAATAGACTGTTTTATTATACAATCGATTGTATAATAGCTTTCATTCCGGTGTCATCAATTTACTCGGCGCCTCTCCGGAGCTCCTCCTTACCACCGCTGAACCCTCTTTCACAGCTACTTGCCCCCTCGCCCCCACCGATGCCCCTTTGGCAAGTTGCGCGGTTGGGAGATAACGGCGGTAGTGTGGATATCAGATGCCGAGAAATATTCGGAAGCTTGGAAGGGCGTAAAAAAATTCACTGACAATTACTGCACTTTTGCGCTTTGCGAGCTGCAGTCTTCCCAGTTACGGCGCATTTCTGCTGCGTCTAAGGAAGTGTTCGCTCGATCAGCGAACGTACGGCGGTGAGCGCTACACTGCTGCTACCACCAGTGCGCCACCGCCGGCTGCCAGCATGTTGCAAATTGTGTTCGAACATCCCCCGCAAATGTCACGTGCCGTATTAGCCCCGCACGAGGGAGCAGCGAGCATGTTGTTGCATATTGTGTTTGAACCTCCCGCGCAAACGTCGCGTGGTTCGGAGTAATGAGGAATTGAACAGGGTCTGGAGGCAGTGTCCGAGGGAGGGTGTTGGCGTCACATGAAAGATGCGTGCGGGGAAGGCAGTGAGAGAGATGACGCCATAGCCACACGTATCGTACACCACTTCACCCTTCGCTAGACGCTCCTCTCCCATTTCTAAGGTCGCTGCTCCGTTCGCTCACTCGATTACGCGGACGTAATAAGACATCACTCCCGCGAAGCCCAGGTAACGGTACGCGAAGGGCTGCCTTTTAAAACACCCAAAACCCGCCATCGCCGTTTCCACTCAAATCCTTCCCGGTAGAAGAGAAACTTCCGCAGGTGGAACGCCGGCATCAGCCCAAATTTCGTTTTCAGCTTGGAAGGCCTTCCGTGCGACACTTTCGCCGGTGTCTTTTTGCCGGTTACATTTTCGCCATTGACACTTTCCCCGGTGAATGCGCCATCACCTATCGCCCGTATATGCGTTCACGGTTTGCTGGTCGAAAAATGAGGCATGTACGCACAGTCACCCCTCATGCTGCTACCGATGAAATGCCGGTTGGGCTGGCATTTAGATGCAGAAATTACATGGCTCAATGCGGTTAGCAGCTGTTCCCCTCACTCGACTGGTTCAGGTATGGGTTGATGTGTTACACAGACATCTTACACACACAGTAAGACGCATACGAGGTGGAAGAAAATTGTGCTGCCACATGTTTGTACTCGAGAATAGATCTCAAGGGCTTCCAGGTTTTAAATCACTATGGGACGGATGCATGCCCTTCATTTGGAGGAAGCAGAGCAAGAATCAAAGCGTTGGCCCGAACACAAGACTGAATGGGTCCAAAAACCACGGAAAGCTGTGGGAACCGCCGTTACCGCGTTTAGTTCAGCTCGTGGAATAGCGGGAGTCTCCAGCGGAGAACAGAAAATTGCCTGCTTGGAACTCCGGGGTGAGCCAATATCACTGCTTCAGAAGGCTTTCAGGGGCATTTTCTACGGGGTCTGTCACTTCTAAGCACGCGAAATTAGCCGGTTGCTGGTTTTTGTGTGCGCAAGCTGTAGTGGAAAATAGTGGGAGGGAGGGTGGAAGGCCTCCACGCGCACCTATAGGTTTTATGCCTGTACTGATGGATGGCATGTCAATTGTGTCGTTGCGAGATTTAAAAGCGGACGTTAAACCGCCCAATTGGGTCTGTACGGAGTCCCTTGTGGTAGAGCGGATTGGGTTAGTGTGCTAGGCTATGTTCAGATTACCGATGCAAAGCCTGTATCGGGCTCTATGGGCGTAAATAAACGCCATGTCCTGCAGTTCGGTTGGCTGCGACGTTAAATGACGTCATTCGTTATAGTTATGAAGACAGTTGCGGCAAAAGTCTGAACCCGCCCTTATACAGTGAGCTGCTTACGACGTGGTAGGGACACAAGCAGTTCCATGTTTATGGGCGAGAAGAAATCGTGGATCCGCCAGAGATTCATCGGCTAATTAGTTAGGAAATATGCTCCTTCGCAAATTACGACAAACGTGTTTTGTTTCGTGCACTCCGTGGACTGAGTCCAGGTTTGCAGGACTCAGTCCACGGAGTGCCATTTCACTCTTAGTGCCATTCCACTCTTCACAGAGTGGAACGGCAGTAATTTTTTGTTGTTTTACAGACAATATTCTCATGAAGTCAAAGACGACGCAGTTGTCTCCAAGGAAAACAGGTTTATTGGAGGGAACTTTACCTCCCCTAACAACTCAAAGAATACACAGGCGGCGATGCAGCAGTCAACAAAGTGACGTGTGCAGGCGAGCTCCGGCGATTCCAATGCTGCGGCGTCGGCTGCCCAAGAATTTATCTTTAGGCGCGAGTGTTTGTGGAACCGTCGAGTTACATCCAGGACAAAGAAGATTATTCTAGGCTCTTCGCATTAGTTCGAGACGCACTGCCTATCACAAGAGATAACACATACGGCATAGAAAGAAAGAATGGAATACGCGCTTCCCTTTCATACAAACAGAGACCGGCGCAGCCGGCGGCAAAAGCAAAACACAAATAAACAAAACCATTTCATGGTTCGGGGCAATATTCTTTCTTTGGCTACTTCAAAGCCGAAATGTTGGTCTGCCTGTTTGCCTGTCCGTCTGTCTGCCTTTGAATTGATCCAGCCACCCTGCCAAGGTGAAATGGAGACTCCACAATAGTCTCATAAACCTACAGCCAAATGCACACGTCTAAGTTTGGTATTAATGTTCACACTCATTAACATTGTTGAAAAAGAACAAGATATTACGCATATATAAGGCTGCAAATCGATACATGAGTGATACTTGCTGTGTACCTTTATTAAAAATTGACCTGTACTAGGTTTTTGCGGTAGCAAATGAAATACTACATCAAATGCATAAACCGTTAGCTCCGGCTGCCCGCGCTACCTTGCGGTATATAAAAATCCAGCGGCAAAAGCAGGGCTAGGTTCCATGTTCCGCAGATAGGTTCCATGTTCCGCTTGAAACAGTCGTAGATAAGGGAAACATGGCTGTATAAATGTTGTAGTAGGGTTCCTCGATTCACACGCCTCGCCCCCGTACGGCAGCACCTGCACCGAGGAACCCCACTTGGACCAGTGGAACGCGGTAAATTTAAATTGACTTGAGATAACATCTAGTGTGTTTTCTTGGGAGGGACGAGAGGGGAGAGCAACAGCATGAGACGTGAGTGGGAAAAAGAAGGGAGCCGTTTACATGCTAAGGCCTCCAGTCGACAATAGTCGTTCGTCGACATTTGCAACGAAAGGAGCAAATACGCGGCTACGTTTTTGTTGCCAGGTTAACGGAACAAACCTTGGTACATGGTTCACGGTGAATTTAAACTTTGTCGGTACAAACGAATCATTTAGTTGCAGGCGTAGAACGAATCGTTCGAAAAATAAATGTTATAAAAGGTCCCATTTAGTTTCCCAAATTAACGACAAAATATGTACTTTTATCTTTTCCATTCAAAATTACTTTGCGAAAACCTAACAAAGTAGTTACGAAAAGGTTGCTGCTGTGAAAAACCACATTTTACGTGTTTTTTACAATTTTTAATTGAAATACCAATACCTGCCAATTTAACCTTCGTTTTTAAAACGCTTAATACTGCGGGCCGATGAGACGTATCCATTTAGATTTGCCTAGCTGTACACGGAAATAGTCTTACTCTAAATGGCCACGAGAAAAACTCTTCAACTTTATGTAGGCAACCGATAAGAACTCCACCAAAAACTAGCACTTATTACGGTAAGCAACCAGCAAAATAACAAGTACCACGTTCCTTAAACATCGCAGCAAAATATTTAAATTTTAACTCTAGCGATAGGGTCTTTAAAAACAGAAAGTGAGTAAAATACGAAAATAATTCTATGTGTTCAATACGAGGCATTATAATATCAACAGTGTTAAATTTCTTTTTTATTTTACTGCAAATCAGCATATTTATAACCACCCAGTTTTCACTGTGGTGTCACTAATTTACTCGGCGCAATTCCAGGGCTCCTCCTCACCACCGCTGACACCTCTTTCACAGCTATTTTCCCCCACGCCTCCACCGAGGACTTTTTGGCAAGTTGCGCAGTCGGCAGCTAACAGCGGTATGAGTTTATCAGATGGTTGCGAAATGTGAACGGAAGCACGGATGGGCGTAAAAAATGCACTGAACATTACTACACTCCCTGAGATGAAATTTGTGTGCAGCGCGAGCTGCAGTATTCTCGATCACGGCGCATTTCGGCAGCGTCTCAGGAAGTGTTCGCGTGATCAGCGAACGCAGGGCGGCGTGCGTTACTCTGCTGCTACCTCGCAGTGCGCAACCGCCACCAGCCAGCATATTGCAAATCGTGTTTGAACCTCCCGCGCAAATTCACGTGTTTCGCACTAGCCCCGCACAAGAGAGCAGCGAGCATGTTGTTCCGCATCGTGTTTGAAGCTGCCGCGTAAACGTCGCGTGGTTTGTATTAGCGGAGAATGGACCTGCGTCTGGGAAAAGTGTCAGGTGAGGGCGCTACTTGGTGGCGACACATGAAACATCAGTGAGAGAAGGGCAGTACGACAGATGACATCGTAGCCGCACGTGTCCTACTCCACTTCACCCTTCGCTAGACGCTCCTCTCCGTTTTCTTTCATTTGTCGCTGCTGCGTTCGCTCAGTCGGTTATGCCGACTAAATAAACGCCCCTCCCACGAAACCCAGGTAACGGCTGCCAAAGACTGGCCCCTTAAGCGACCTATATCCGGCACTCAAGGACCTACATTTGCACTCAAATTGCTTAGACAAGTAGCTGCCGAATGCTCCCTGTAGAAGACAAACTTCCGCAGTTAGAAACCCGGCTTGAGGCAATACTTTTGTTCAGCTCTGAAGGCGTTCCGATCGACATTTTCGGCGGTGTCTTTCGCGCCCAATGTATGCGCCAGCCACCGGTTACCGGTTTTTGGGTGTATGGTTTGCGGGCACAAAAAGAAGGGCGTGCACGCACAGCTAGGCGTCATGCTGCTACCGATGGAATTCTGGTGTGCTCGCATTAAGATATCGATTTTACAAGGGTGTATGCGATTAGTCGCCTGTCCTACCCATCGACCGGTTCGGGTGTGGGTTGATATGTTGCACCGACATCTTTCACAAACAGCGAGCTTCATACTTGGGGGAAAGAAAACTGACAGTCACATGTTTGTACGCGAGAATAGAGCTCAAGGGCTTCCAGTTTTAAATCGTTATGGGGCAGATGCATGCCGCTGGTTTTGAGGAAGAGGAAGAATCGAAGCGTTGGCCCGAACACGAGCGCGAATGTGTGCAAAATCAACGGAAAGCTTTTGACACCGCCGTTGCCTCCTCAAGTTTAGCTCGTGGAGTAGCGGCGAGCCCCTAACCGGTCTACAGCAAATTGCCCGCTTGGAACGCCGGCATGAGCCATTATCATTTTTTCAGAGGTCTTTCAGGGGATATTTTCGACGACGTCGGTAACTTCTAAGCACGCGCTCATGAACGATGGCCGGTTTATGCGTGTGCAGGTTTGTAGTGGAGAATAGTGGGAGGAAGAGGGAGGCGTGGCCACGCCGCCACAGGTTTCATGCCCGTTCTGTAGGATGGCATGTCCTGTGTGGTCAGAAACTTTATGTAGGCTGTGACGACTGCGCAGTCGGACACTGCAAATGTTATGGCGCTGGGGCTGAGCAACAAGCGATGAGTGCGGCCACGCGCCGCAGGTGCGCAAGCAGCCACGAATGCCGAGAGCGGTGAATTAAAGGACACTCCAGTTTTCTGCTGCACGGCATAATGTTCAGACGTGTGTCGGCTCGTGTCCCTGTCGAATTACCCACGTTGGCTACCCTGGAACACTGTAACAGAGTTACTAAGCCAGAATGGATCCTTCCTCCGGCAAATCGACGGTAATTACTGAGTCCTACTGCCTTCATTTCACATGGCATCTTCCGGCCTTTGGCCGGCCGGTGTGCCCACCCCTTCATACGCTCATCACCCCGACGAGTGCTTCCTCGAAGCCGAGGCAAGTTTCCGAGTAAGCCACGTTACATCGGAAGAGCTATCTTCAGCTATCTCATACAGTCACTACCTATTGAGATCACGGTCGTAATTTGCGACATTATCGCCAATTCATCAACCACGAAACCTTAACGAGCAACATTAAAAGCTGCCATCGGGTGCCGCATGAGGCCTTCCGGAAGGGCAGCGTTTCCAAGCTAAGGGGGCGCTACCCTGCAGCCACTCGAGCGAAACCACGCTTCACATGGGCTGTGCAGCTTTTCATTCAGTTGTGCGCAAATCGGTTCCCCGCCAATCTTCGACGCTGCCAGCGGACCTCATCTCGCCGTAGTGCACCTATGGACGTTTGTTTGTGACCAGCTGGTGCACTCTCGAACGAATTCCCGACTCTTTCCTGGACGAGCAACGCTAGCCCTAATCCCAGCGGTTAGGCCTCGCCCGATTGTGTTCCATGCAGGGCTCGCCTGGCGACGGGGGCCGCGCAGCGGAGTCCCCTAGTTCCAACTCAAGCGAAGCGGACGAAAACACGATGCTGCACGACTCCAGCGAAGGTGACAATGCAGAAGCCTACTCCGGTAACAATTCAGACTGGATCAACGTCGTCACCAAGGCCCAGCGGAGACGACTGCGCAAGACAAACAATGAGGTAGGCCTGACCGCCGCGTCTTCAACTCCGTCTTCGCCGCTCATACGCAAGGCCACCCCCAGGCCCAGACCCCTGCCCCAAGATGACTTTAAATTGGTCTTGCGCCCACAAGGCGGCCTCAAGCTCGCGAACGTAGAAATGGCCGAAATTTCCCTGGCTCTGTTGAGCACGATAAACTTTACCTGGCGCCAGGCTAACCTCAAGGTTCGCTTAGATGCCGTGCAAAATATAGTCACGATCAGCACACCGTCCTCAGATGCAGCCAAGGCTCTAAGCAACGTGAGACAACTCAGGATCGCCGATACTACCCATGTCGTCAGCCTGTATGGGCTAGCACCCGATGATTGATCCAAGGGACTGATTCGGGGTGCGCCCCTGAGCTTTTCCGAAGCCGAGATCCTTGCCAACCTTGACCAAAGCCAGTGCGAAATATACGCCTGTCGCAGGCTTGGCCAATCTAATGTGGTGATACTCACCTTTGCCGGACTCAAGGTCCCGTACTTTGTAACCTTGTTCGGCGCGGAGTATCCCTGTTCGCTGTACAAGAAGACAGTCCCCGTGTGTACCTTATGCCACGAAACCGGACATCGATCCACAGCGTGCCCACAGCCAAACCTCAACGTGTGCCACCAGTGCGGCCTCCGAGAACCTAAACAGAGCCACACCTGTGAGCCACTGTGCACCCTCTGCGGCGGCTCCCACCTGACGGCGACTCAGGGCTGCCCGAAACGCTTCCGTGAGCCTTACATCCTTCGACGGAGAGAGCAAGCCAGGCGCCAGGCGGAGGAGCAAGCCACGAGTAAAGGCTCTACACTGCAACGTGGGCGGCCCAGGGACCGCTCTAGTACCCCTACCCGGCGGAGGCGCAGCAGCACGGGCTCCAGGTCCAAGTCGACCTCCCGGAACAATGTGCTCAAGCCTGACATGACCACTAACAAGCAGGTGAGCTGGGCACATGTTGCGTCTCCCACTGCTCCCACTAACCCGAACCACCCCCCACCACACGAACCATCACCTACTCCGTGCCAAGAATGTACACAACTCAGAGCACAACTAGCAGCACTCCAAGCCAGACTTGAAAGAATTGAGAACTCCCAAACGGGAAACGTTGCAGACAAACGAAAGAAACCCAATCGCCCTGACCCAGAACAGTCAACACAAATGGACACAGCTCCCCCACCACCACCAACAATGAATGATCCACAAAGCACGACACTCGAGCGTCCCGCAGCAAATCAAGTCCAGACACCAGATGCCTTGCAAGTCGCCCAACCCCAGTGGTTTCAGGCGGCCATAACAACCGTAATGGAGACATTGACTAAAAACATAGATGCGCAGTATAATGCCCTACGACAGGACCTACAGACACTACACCAAGACGTACAAGTATTGAAGCAGGATGTACAGGCCCTTAAGCAAGAAGGAGAGCGTCACAGCATCCGCATAGACCGCCTCGAAACTGCGAACCCACGCAGCAGTCGCAGGCTCTCCCCATACTTACGAGAATCTTCAGTCGAAAACAAGGACTCAACCATTCAACATGACGGCCACATCAAATAAAACAAACGCCACAGTGGTTCTCCAATGGAACTGCCGTGGTATAAAAAACAAGAAGGGCGAACTTCAACAGTACGTCTCCTACCTTGACCCTCAACCAGAAATAATTGCATTACAGGAAACTAATAGTACCCCTCGTCTGCCAGGATACATCACATATGCCGATCCTACAGGAAATTCTACAGCGATTCTCGTCAAAGGTTGCGTTGCGGCGACTCAACACCTCACTCCACAGAAAGACTGCGCGCATACGCTCGTCGAAATTCTATCTCCGTCAGCAAAGAAGAAATCCAATTTGTTTATACTTAACATGTATTGCCGGCCATCGCGCACACAGCCTGGAATACGAGACGTTATCCAGGAAGCCCTATTATTGGCAAGAAACTCACCCCTCATAATCATGGGAGATTTTAACGCCCCACACCAATTATGGGGGTACTCTCACAACTCCAAAAAGGGGAAAGCTATAGTACAATCCATCCAGCAAGATCATCTAACGCTGCTCAACGACCCCGACACACCTACTCGAACGGGCACCAGCGTATCCAGAGATACTAGTCCCGACCTTACTTTGTTAGCGGGACCTCTAGATATTACCTGGACTAATACGCAGGAAAATCTTGGATCTGACCATGACATAATCCATCTGTTAATCAAGGACAAAAATTACAAGGCTCGTATTGGATCAGCCCGCATCACGAACTGGGATGGTTTCCGCCAGGCCAGGGTCTCACAGGACCTCGACTCTGAACTATCCTATGAAGAACTGACGCAGGCGGCTCTTAGAGATGCCCAAGCACACACTCAAACTGTTGATACCTCTTACAGGATACCTTATGTGGACGCAAAACTCCTCCACATATGGGAAGCGCGACACAGCCTCACAAGAAGGTGGAAGCGGCAAAGACACAATAAAAAGCTCCGGAAGCGTATATCCCTCATAAACAAACAGGCTGAAGATTATGCGGCAGCACTATGCAAAGATAATTGGTTACAAGTCTGCGATGGCCTACAAGGCACATTGACCACAAAGAAAACATGGCAACTAATTAGGCACTTAATCGACCCTCTGAAAAGTAAAGGGGCGTCTAACAGGGACCTAATACGCACACTCAACGCCTATTCTGGAACCAGCGCCGAACTTCTGAAAGAGCTGGAGAAGAAGTACCTCCAGACACATGGAGGCTTTTCTCCCCCTCCCTACAAAGGAAATCCTAACCCCGAGCTAGACAAGGAGATCCAACTGTACGAGCTACGAGAGGCAATAGCAGACAGCAAGCGGAACACTGCCCCGGGCCCAGACCAAATTACAAACAAGCTTATTGCCAACCTAGATGACCCCACCATGGAAATCCTGCTTAGACATTTTAACACCTTCTGGATGAAAGGAAAACTCCCGGATCAATGGAAGATGGCTGAGGTTCGCTTCATCCCGAAGCCGGGCAAATCGCCACACATTGAGAACCTGCGACCGATATCGCTAACATCCTGTATTGGCAAAATTATGGAAAGAATTATACTGAAAAGGCTACAAAACCACCTTGATGCAACACAACAAATGCCGGACACAATGTTTGGCTTCAGGAAACATCTCGGGACACAAGACGTGCTCATCCAACTGAAGGAGGAGGTCCTCGTCCCTGCCACGCGTCACTCCCCGAGGGCTATCCTCACTCTGGACTTGAAAGGAGCCTTCGATAACGTGGCACACGAGGCGATCCTTCAAAACTTGGCCAAAACAGGATGCGGGGAGAGGACCTACAACTACATTGTTGATTTTCTTTCCAACCGCAAAGCCATACTCAAGATCGGGGGCGTCACCTCTAATCCCATCACTCTCGGGAGTAGAGGGACTCCCCAAGGCTCAGTCCTCTCCCCATTACTCTTCAACATCGCACTCCTGGATCTCCCAGAGCAGCTGAGAAGAATACCTAACTTAAGCCATGCCCTGTACGCGGACGACGTGACCCTGTGGACGGGCCCCGATTCCCTAGGAGGGTTGCAGGACACACTCCAGCTCGCCGCCGACGCTGTAAATGAATACGCAAATAGATGTGGGCTGTCGTGTTCGCCACAGAAGTCTGAGCTTCTCGTGGTGAGGGGACGCCGAACAAATAAAGATGTCGACAACATGCAAATCACCCTCGATGGGCACGACATCAAGCCAAGCAAATCAATCAGGATTCTGGGTCTGCTCATCCAGGCGGACGGCAAGAACAATGCATTGGTAGAGCAACTCACCAAGACCATCGAACAGGTCACGCATATGGTACGCAGGGTCACGAACCGACACAGAGGCATGAAAGAGAGCGACACGCTCAGGCTTATCCAAGCGTTCGTCCTCTCACGAATAACTTACATGACTCCATACGTCATCCTGAGTAGAACGGAACAGGAGAAGATCGACGTGCTCATACGCAAGTCACTTAAGCAAGCCCTTGGATTACCCATGAGCGCATCCACAGACAAGTTACTACGTATGGGGCTGCACAATACTGTATCGGAACTCATTGAGGGCCACTTGTCAAATCAAAGGGCACGGCTTGCTCGTACACGAACGGGCCGCAGTGTACTGACCAAACTTCAGTGGGTTCCACGAGACCAGCCTCAGTCGCAGGTGATCCCGGAATCGTGGCGTAAATCCATAATAGTCCACCCGATACCTAGAAACATGCACCCGAACTACCATCAAGGTCGCAGAGAAGCACGCGCAAAAACGCTGAATCAGATTTACTCCCGAGTCCCGACGACGACCTACACCGACGCAGCCCACTACAGCGGTAAAAGAGCGATGGTGGCCGTGGTGACGGACGGGTGTAAGCATTTGACCAGTGCATCCATTCCAAGAGCCACAACCAAAGAAACTGAAGAACTTGCCATCGCTCTCGCCCTCACGCAAACCAACACCACGACCATTGTCACAGACTCACAAGAGGCATGCCGCAGCTTCATGTCGGGATGGGTGTCACCCGTGACGCTACGCATCCTGAAAAGCAAGACGCCGGACAGGAAGGTGGCAATTGTGTGGACACCGGCGCACTCCTTCATGAGAGGCAACGAACACGCCCATCTCATGGCCCGAGATCTCGCCCACCAGGCCGCGGAGGAGACACCGGAACCCACGCCACTCAGAACCTTCCACGAAATTACCCAACACTACAGGCTCAGTAGAAGAACATTCCCGGCACCACACCCAGAGCTCTCAAGGAACCAAGAAACCACACTCAGACTAATACAGACAAATACGTTTCCACATCCAGTCAGGATGCATCTGTTATTTCCTACACAATTCGACGCACAATGTAAATTCTGTACTCAACCAGGCACTCTACGGCACATAATATGGGAGTGTGTCAAGAACCCAGACCTGCCAGCCCCTTTTCCTTCCCCTACCCCGGAGCAGTGGGAGATACTGCTGTCCAGCTCCCTCCCTCAAGATCAACTTCTGCTGGTCGAGAGGGCCAGTCGAGCAGGGACAGCACATGGTTACCTGAAATGAGGAACCACCCCACCTTCGTTCAATAAAAAGTTTTGTCTCTCTCTCTCTCTCTCCAGCAACGGCTTTCGTCGGAGGAGTTGGGTGATCGTCAGCCATCGCCGCTCGTTTGCGAACTGCAAATCCTGCTCTGCAACCCACCTTCTGCCACGGACTGTCGCATGCTGAAGGAACGTTTCGGGCAATGGCTTCCCTCGTCTGCGCAGATGGTCCTCGCTGCTGACCTCCCCTTGCCAAACTTGGCCGCGCACGCCGAGAAGGTAGTGGAAGTCGCCACATTACATTCGTCTCCACCCACGGTGGCATCCGCTCGATTTTCAAAACATACCCCCATGATGGCACGTGCCACATTGCCCTCACCGGCAGCCGCTGACGTCACTGCTCTACAGGGGCGCGTGCAAACCCTGCAGGAGCGTGTCGCCTTTGCTGGCTACTGCTCGTCGCACGGGTGCAACACTCCTCGGTTTTATCGTTCTCCCCGTCCCTCGCCGCCGCACGTTTACCGTCCCCAATATACAACGCGCCAGCAGGCTCACCACACACATTCCTTGTGCTCATACTATCACCGCTCCACTGCAGCGAAGCAACGTTGCACCCGTTCTTGTAGCAGCTCGGGAAACGCGTGGAGGACCGTTAGCGGTGGCGACCTATTCCGCAGCCAGCAACAGCCGCCTGTTCTGCATCACGGATGCAACAAGAAGTCACCCTTTTCTAGTTGGCACTGGTGCTGAAGTGAGTGTGCTCCCAGCTAATACCTGTGACCGAACTAAACCACCAGTGTGCCATCTCTAAGCTATTAACAAGTCCAGCCTCCCCGTGTACAGGAAAAATTTTATTATGGTAAACATCAGCCTACGCCGTTTGTTCCGCTGGATTTGTCTCACGGCCAACATGAGTCACACTATTCTAGAAGCCGATTTTCTTTCGAACTTTTGCCTTCTTGTTGTCATGGCCCGGAAAAGATTCCTGAACGCCAAAACTAGCTTTTGCACCACGTAAAAATCGTCTACCGTCCACCCGCTCACGTTTACGCTTCTTTGTGACCTACCTTCTCTGTACCGGGACTTGCTGAACAGGTTTTCTTCTGTGACTGCACCTCCTGACTAGACAACGCCAGTGAAACATGACGTCGTTCATCAGATCTTTACAACCGGACATCCTACTGATGCCATGGCGTGTCGCCTGGAACCAAAGAAACATAAAATCGCGGAGCAGGAATTTCATCCCATGATTGAGATCGGCATTGCTCGCCAATCACCGAGCAACTGCTCCTCGTCGTTACAAATATTTCAGCAAGATTTGTTGGCGGGCTAGTTGATCTGATACTTGACAACCCATGAGGATTGCGCGGAACGACGACACGAAGACGAGACAACAGGGCGAGTACAACTAATAACTAATTTATTCAAGAGCTTAGGCCTCCAAATATAAGAAATCTGGCGCATGCGCCGAAAATACATGTGCAAAACGCCAAGAAAGAACATGTTCTTCGTCAACCCTACAGACAAGACTTTACCAATTCAGACTCTCTTTATACATAGCCAAAGCCGTGTCACTCACGCAATTGCGCGCATTATTTATCAAGAAGGGATTCCATTACCTCTTGCCCGACATCGCTGCTGCCCCCGGCCAAGAATCTTATTCTCATTCAGTCGCGGCCTGCACCCACTTTTTTTCGCCATTTCTGCAATGCTCCGTCAAGTTAGTTCTAGCGTCTACATCTCCAAAGTGCGCTCATGCTCCCCTGCACGATCGTTCACGCAGCGCCCAGTTTGGCCAATATAGGCCTTTCCAAATGTCAGTGGATTTCGTAAACGACGCCTTTCGCGCACTTCACAAAGAGCTTGAATGTTTTTTTGCACAACCGCTCCTTTTGGTTTTCTCCTTTGCAGTCAGAGAACAAAGCTGACCCAGCTTCACAGGAGCAGATAACACTGTAGGTACTCCGTACCTATTAGCCACTTTTTTTTTCAAATTGTGGGCTACTTTGTGCATGTATGGAACCACCACTGGCTTCGCACCATTCTTTGATATCCTTGTGTGCGTTTTATTTTTGTCTTTTGGAGGAGTGTTTCACTCACCACCGCCATGATCGTACACGGGAATCCAGCATCGTCCAAACGGGACAATTGGTTTTTAAAACTTTCCTCCATTCTGTGCGAGCACGACTTTATAAGGGAAGAGTCAAGGTACATTGCAGCAATACCTCTTTTCATGGTCTTTGAATGCGCCGACTGATAAGGTAAAAGATCCTTTGCAACTCTTGGTTGATACATCCAACACACAGGTGTTTCAGAAACAGGCATATTTATGTCCAGGAACTGTAGAGTTTCTTCTTTCGGAACCTCATGTGTAAAAGTCAGCCCCTTGCCATGTTGTCTAAAATCGTCTAAAATCCGTTCATAAGGTCATGGTAGCTGAAGTGATTCTGCTTCTTTAAAAGAATAAAAAAATCATCCACATACCTAAAAACTTTTACAACCTTGTTCCTATTAAAAACATCCCCTAGGGTGCGGTCAATATAAGACAAAAAAATATTACACAGGAGAGGGGCTCCACACAAACCGATACATATACCACAACGGTAAAAGTAAAAACTATTGTCAAATGTTATAAAAGTGCTATTGAGATAAAATTAAAGTTTTATAATTATCTACAATCATTCCTGTTTAATTTTCAAACGAAACCTCACCGTTCTTCTCTATACAGGACCTAACCGGCTCGAGCAGTTCAGCATGAGGCACGGAATAAAAGAGGTTATTAGCAACGACAGAAAACATAAACCCTATGTTCTGGTGTTGTTCAAGAAAGCAAGTTACATCCTTTGAATTTCTGGTTGCAAAAAGATCACACATCTCTAGCGTATGTAAATGTTTCTGAAGAAACCTACTGAGCTCGACCTGCCAAGGGCCTCTCTCACTAACCACTGTCCTAAACGGCAAATCTGCTTTATGCGCATTGATTCTTGATTCGCAACTCTACAAGCCTAGGGGAGCGTATGCGGCGTATCCATAGGTGGAATGCCGCGATTTACACGGGGGCACTGTGGAACATCATGCTAAAACAACTGTTGAAGTTGAAGGACAGGCGGAAATACGTTCGACAAAAGGGGACGGTAACTCTGCTAGGAGACGTTCAAGTGCCTGAGACGATTATAGACGTACTCGAGAAAGCAATAAAGTACAGCGAGGAGCTAGATGTGCAAGTTCATGAATTACTTCCACTAAACAGAAGAATCGCCACAAAAGCTGACTGCGAAAGTAAAGAGCGCTGCCTTTTAGAAGGGGTGGACAGTTTAGCGAAGACAGTTCACAAGCCACAAACTACTAAGAAGCAACCCTTGAAAGATGTTCTGCACTTTTTTAGAGATAAGAACCTGCGCCTTTTGCAGGCGGACAAAGGCGTAGGTTTTGTTGTTGTACCTGAAGGTGTGTTTAGTGAGAAGGCTGGTCAGGCAATTAGTAAGAACTTTAGACAGGTTAAGAGGGGTGTCACGAGAATAAAAGCAAGGCCATGAAGTTATGCAATAACCTGCGACTGGCGAAGGTAGTATCTGGTTTAAATAAATGAGTAGCCAACT